>OV121084.1:61278293-61878293 GCA_921293015.1 Phorcus lineatus
AAAGATAAGATATTAAACTTTCCATAAAGCAAAATTTTACAATTCTATAATCCCCTTCACCAAATTAGATTATTTAATTAACTCACCGATGTATTCTACATTTGATACTGGGGCATCCCATTGAAGGCCTATCCTGTCGGTGTAGTTACTGAAGTCAACCAATTGGTCAACTTCTCGCTCATCACTAATTTCTACAGGAAAGAGAGGCTTTGGTAAAGACGAGGCTGGCACAGGCACCCGGAAGTCAGCTGTAAAGTCACAACAGGAAGTCATATTAAGACCAGCAGAGTTGTAGGCTGTCACACTGACATAGTAGTCGATATCTTGCTTGAACCTGGACTCTGTCATTTTAAGGGTTACCTCCCTTCCCTGTGTTATACGTCTTTGTGTAAGCAAATCATCATATCCACACTGGGTACCCAGGCCAACCCATACTGAGGTGATGTCACTCATATCTTCTAATACAGACCATGAGGCCGATACACTATTGTCACTACCAATCACAGATGATACTTCAGATAGTGAATATTCTGGATCGTGGCACGTCACATTAGATACCTCTGGAGGGGTAACATCGATGAGGATGGCATTGGATTTTGATTCAGTGACGAAGCCTGCATGATCAACCACTTTTACATCAATGAAGTAGGCGTTAAATATGGCGTCAGTTGAGTTTTCAGTTTCAACCATTACCGATTCTTCTAATGAGAGATTGCCTATCAGCAGATTGATAATCTTTAGATCATTGACGTCATGGCCGTGGCATGCATTAGGAAAATTACAGTTCTGAATGCAATGTACATCACAGGGTATACAGAATGTTACATGGTTTTCATATGGGATTATGTTGGCAGAAATGTTTTGCGAATCAGAGAGGCCAACAAAAATGTCTTTTATGCCACTAACCGAGTCACTGTAGTGGTTCAATGTACAAGCCTTATTCATAAGAGGAACTTTCATCGATGTTATCTCAAAGCTAGTTGAAAAGGGATAAAAGGGATCAATGACTGTTGGTAAGTAACCATAATTGTTCCACGTATATATGTTCAGTGTCATGTTTTCTGATATTCCTAGCCCGCCAGATGTCTGAACCATCTCGCCATTGATCAATAAAGCAATGTCCCAAATTCCATGTGTAGTCGCTGATCTGTTAAAAAGTTGAAATGTATAGGTACCATAGGCTTCCTGTGGAGTAAAGTGCACGTTAACCGCGTCAGCAGATAGTTTTGAATCACTGATTGTCCAAAATATTACCAATGGTTTTTGTGTGCTCTCTTCATCAGTAAAGAGAAGACCAAAGCTCCAATTGCTGAATGAGTGGTGCATTTTTCGGCAATTACTGTTAGTGCAATTCTCAATAAAAGGTTCATAAAGCTTATCAAGAATTAAGTCCGGGTCGGGAAAAGCATCATCAGTAAAAGCCAGTACAGTCGAGATCCGGAAGCCAGTTGCAGGCCGCAAAGTGAAGGAGTAACGACCTTCATGCAGCTTGTTGTGAAATATTTGAACTCCACCTTTCTCAAACGATACTAACGATGGTCCAAGTCTGGCAAACCCTTCAACAGAGCTTTCGTGGAATATAACCATGTCTGGGTTAAACTTGTCACTATTCAAAACTGAAACGTTAGTGTTATTATTTAGCATTACGTCCTTGTGTAGTTTACAGTCAAGGTAACCCGGATGCACATACACAGCAATCTTTGCTTCGAGGTAATCAGTTTTGCTCCAGTAGTTAATAATACCGTGCATGTTCTGTCCCACCATAATATCTCCAGCAACAGGCCTGGATAGATCAACA
The DNA here is from genome assembly GCA_921293015.1 of Phorcus lineatus. Taxonomy (NCBI): domain Eukaryota; kingdom Metazoa; phylum Mollusca; class Gastropoda; order Trochida; family Trochidae; genus Phorcus; species Phorcus lineatus. Next base: position 61,280,092 of record OV121084.1, read on the forward strand.
ATAATGGGTAGGCTGGAAGCTTGTGATGACAGTCCTGCTTTATTGAATGTTACTACGTGAATGTAATACACTCGTGTTGGGTCAAGGTGAATATCATAGATGTGAACTGATGGGGTCGATACGTTAATTGACTGAAGAACATCTTTTCTAGCAGAGAAGTCTTCTTTATACTTTCCTGAACAAAATGATCCTCCAAGTATTTGAACAAAGAAGTTAGCTATTTCACTTTCGTTATCGGTGAATCCATGCAAGCTGATATGCAATGAGGCTGTGTCTTTAGCATACATCATACCGTTGGACTGTCCTCCCTTTATTGTAATGGCTCCTGTTGATGGCGGGGTACAATCTATGGTCACCGCAGAACTTGCTGCCAACTGGCATATGCCTGCTTCGTTTCTAGCTTTTACAATGACATAATAGGTGGCAGAGTGATTCAGCTGCAGATTGTCCCTGTCTAAAAGAATCTCCCTTCCCGACGACATGAAAGACACTAGAGGCACAAATGACATTTCTATGCACTGATTGCTTTCTTTGGGATACTCAAGACTATTGTGAATTGCTACCTCATACTCATAAATTTCAAAGTCAGAAACAAATGGTGTCCAGGTTACAACGATTCGCCTAGTGCTTGACTGGAAGGGATTCAGTACTATTTCTCCAGGGACAATTTTATCATCATAACCAACACGAACACCATTAGAAAATGACTCTTGAACACTTCCCACAGCGCTGTGAGCCTTCACTGAGATGAAATAGACAACCGACTTCTTGACTAAATGCAAATGATGAAATACATAACTTGTGTTTGGTCCAACATTTTCATAATAGTGAACATTGGATCTCCCGTCAAGAATTCTTGGATTATTGCCCACAGCTACTTCATAGAACGAAACCTGCTGTGAAGGATCTGTACCACTCTCTATCCCAAAATGATCCCAGTTTGCTGCCAGGTAGTCGCTTGCCTGCTGGTAATCTACGTCCTCACTGAAACCATCACGGACAAAGCCGGGAACTGGACGCTTTTTCTCTGTAGTCACTCCATCAGAAGAAGCAATAAAGGTTCGATTCAGTGAATCAGTTATTCTTACAGTGACTGTATATGTAACCATGTTACTCAGAACTAATTCATCATTATAGAAAAATTGGCCATTGTCAGGAACATTTTGGAATTCTTTGATTGTGTTACCATTAATATCATACAGTGCCCATTCAGCATTTAACACAGAACAAGGGTCAGAAAAGGTCCATCTCCCTTGGATGACGGACAGGTCATGTTGGTAATCTATGTCAAGTGAACCTTCGCCATCAGTGACCACTACATAGGGATCAGGACTTATGTTGACTACCTCACTGTCATGTATTGTGAACAAACCCACGTTATTGAAAACTTTCACAGATATATGCACCCGGGTTTGAGCTGGGAGGTTGAGATCTGAAACCACTAAATGGTCCTCCTCAATTGTGACTTCTTTATATGGATTAATGTCTTCCAAACCTCGTTTTGTTCCTATTGCAACTTGATACCTAAAATCGAAAGTAATAGCTATTTGAAGTGATATCTTCCACTGGATATGATTAATAGAGATTACTTAAACATCTTTTTGCTAAAAACATGGGTATGTTCAAATAATATCAAAGAAAAAGAAGTGCTTTAGATCATTCATCAGAAAAGCAATGAATAAAATGATTTCTGAACTACACATTGGTAGAAAACTGTGCATGTAAAGAAAATTTTTATTCTGGTCTATTGTAAAACTGAAACATAAGATAGCATTGCGTTAGGGTATTAACTAACCGATTTATACTCACATTTTGATGTCAGTTTCATCATCACTGAAGCCATTAACCGATAAGATGACAAAAGTCTGCTGAATTTGACACTCGTTCATTTGTGTAAGTGAAGAATTCGAAGTTAGAATTTGAACAGTTCCTGATGTAGGAGGTGTGTAATCAACCAATACAGTTGTGCGATAGTGTGCTCTCACTGCCGCCTCGTTTTCAACCACAACAGCAACAACAAGTCTAACATTATTAACTGCGTCCTCAATGAATGGTCGGGCGTCAAATTCAAACTTAGTGTCATCAGTCAACAAGCGAGAAAAAATCAAATGAAGATGGTTTTCATCAAAACCTGCCCTCGTTGTAATTCTACGTAGTTTGCTTTCATTTTCCTGCAGGTTTTCCCATTCACATATCACAAGGGTTTCTATTCGAGACAGATATTTTGTGCAAGCAAACCCAGTGATATCAGGGGGAGATGTATCCATTGTGATTGGAGAAGAAACAACTGTATTTTCATTCCCTGCCATATCTATGGCTGTTGTTTTAACAAAGTATGTTCTTCCATGATTCAGGTCTACATCGTCTATGTTTACTTTCCTTGTTTGTATTGGGCGACTCACCGGAACATCCTGATATCCACTCACCATCATTACTGCATATGTCATACCATTTTGGTCATCATATGTCCACGATATTGGCAAGTAATCTGTGTGGTTTTGAAAGATGACATGTTGCTCTATTTCAGTCGTCTCATAATATTGATGTATGTCAGGTTCCTCATGATCGACAATAAGACCATCTGAAGAAGCTACAAGGTACGTGTCAATGCAGTTCTCTCCTGTTATAGCTCGAACTGTAACAAAATACTCTTCATTATTCTTGTTTGTGATACTCATTTCAGCAAAGCCATCCTTACCATCCATGGACGTTAAGCCATAGTTTGTGAAGCGCATGATATCAGTTGAAAAAGGACTTGTTCCAATTCCCCAATCAAAGCCTGTCACTCCACATGCTTCACTTCCAAATCCACTGAAGGACATAGATAAGCTTGAAAGATCCTGTTGGTAGTTCAAATCAGTCCCCAGGTTTCTTCCATCATTGACAATTCCAACTGCATTTGTTGCCTGAACAACAATCGGTCTTGACATTGCATCTGAACTCAAACCAGCTCCATTTATGACCCTTATAACTACAAAGAAGGTCGTGGCTTGACTGGCCAGGAATCTTCTTCCACTGAGAGTGGCTGAATGTGGATTATGATAGTCCGTAAAATCCGAGTCTTCTGTACATTTTATTGAATTATTGGTTGAGCACACCAACACGGTCTTTATACCACTTTCTTCATCTCTCGCGATCCATGCCACATGAAGATTTTCCCCTTCTAGATGAAGGACATTGCCAAGGTCATCCAGCTCCTCCTCCTCGCCAGGGACCCCTATGCTCACCTGCAGGTAGTGTTAATCATTTGATTATTCGATTCTTTAAATAGATAAACAATTGACACACTCTTATTAGTCAAATTGAAAGTATGTTGCTTTTAAAATATCGTGAAAAGCTTGGTTGATGGCACTGTACAATTGCTATCATCAAAGATGTCTTAACTTAACTGCATATATCTATATAGTGTGGTTATGGTCACATATTTCAAAGCATGAAATCGAAATAGTTGAATCATACATCATGCATCATACTAAAAGGAGTATCAACAACATGCTATTGAATTAGAATGAACTTTAGTGGACCCAAGTATGAACAAAAGTTATGTCCAAAAAATATTTTACCTTTTTTATTTTCGGACGAGTACTGTCGATCAAAACTCCAAATGACTCGATTTTGGTCGCAAGAAACGCTCCATTTAGGGCTGTTACCCTCACAGTGTACAGTGCACCATTCGTCAGTGAAAGGTTGTCTAAGTGGATATCTCCTTGTACTGATAAGACCTCAATTGAAGGTTTTTGTGGGGGCCAGAACTTGATCTTTTGTCCGTTCATTCTCTGGAACACAGTGTATTTACAATGAGTAACCCCAGATTCCTCGTCTATGAAGTGCCAACTGAAGTTCAAGCTGGAAGCATCTGACTGGAACCTCCCACCCTCAGAGTCCTTGAGTGAGAGGAGAACAGGGGGGGTTTCATCAATCAGGTAACCATCGCTACTCGCCAGTGTGTCCAGTTCTGCACCGTTAGTTGCCGTAACATTGATGTGCACATAGTCCAAGTGTTTGAATGCAAATGTGTGATCAACCAACTTAGTACTGTTACCAACATTGAAAGTTTTTACAACATCATCATTGATGAAGACAGTCACTGAATAAATCGGAACATGACTCTCTGGATCTGTGAAGTTGTCCCAGACACTCTCTATAGTTGCTGTCTTTGAACTGTAGTCTATGTCATTAAATAGACTGAGGCCGTCATGCACGTCTCCCTGGAGTGGGGGCGTTATGTCAACCAGAACTACAACAGCAGTATGAAAACCAGAAATGAATTCGTGCAGCAATCTGTAATAAATCCCTAAAGTAGCAGAGATCAACCTTAAAAAAAACTGTCAGTGGGGGAAAACCTTCACATTGCTTTACTCGTATGGTATTTTCAGAACTCGTACTGATTTATTATGAAATATGAAATATCATAAAATGATGGCTTATCAATATCATATCCCTTTATCCATGCTTTTAGTTATAACACTTTGCTTGCTATTGATTGTTCTAATTATTTTGAATTATTTTAATTAAATTGCTTCGAAGAAAGGAGTATCTGTATGAAATGCACAAGCTATAAGAAGTGTTTTGTGTAAATATGACTGCCTTGCCTCCATCTGAAGCAACAATCGTTTCCTTCTGGTTGAGAGCACTGTTAAACGCAATGACTGTAGAGTAGTAGGTTGTGTTGTGTTGTAGAGTTGTCCCATTGCACGAATATTTCTCTCTGTGGGCAAAGTTATGGAAGGCTACAACATCATCACTCCTTTTAACTGTGCCTACTCCCCAGTAGTAACTGTACAAACAAGAGAACATTTGTCGTCATGTCGTCGACAGTTAATGCAGCAAGAGACATCATAAATACCATATTTATTGATTTTATAATATGACATTAATTATCCAATTAACATAAAACAGATTTTTCAGCATCGATTATATCGAATTCTAATATCTATCGAATATATCTTTGAGTAGGAAATCTGAGCGTTCAAACAAAAGGATCATGCATGGTTTATGATATTGTGTTCACCATTTATTCTTTGTCTGAAAGTCTGAAATGATAAAACAATATTTTCCGACGGACGTTCAGAACTATGTGTATGCAAAGAACAACACAATACGACTTAAACCGTATTTAGATGTGGTCCTATTTAGGGTGATAAAGGTAAATAAATTACTGGTCAATGCCAGACTCTGGATCATAGAAGGAGATCCACTGAGCACATATCCTGGTTGTGTCATGTTGGTACCGAATGTCCTGGTGAATCTTCTCTCCGTCCAGGACTTTGCCTGCCACAGGAGCGGTGAGGTCTATCAGGATCGGGACATCTCCATGACTAGCCGTCAGAAGTTCCACTAGAAGTAATCATTTTCAAGACAATTTGATATCTGTATTCATTTGCCCAGCTTATACTTAACTAATCAAACAATTACAAACACCCTAAATAAACATAAATCCTCACTTATGTTCACTGCACTAATCCTTATCACTTTTCACTTCTCTAATCCTCACCTGTTTTCACTGCTCTAATCCTCTCCTCTATTCACTTCTCTAATCTTCACCTCTTTTCACTTCTCTCATCCTCACCTCTGTTCACTGCTCCTCTATTCAAATCGTGACCTGTGTTTACTCACCTTTATTCACTGCTCTCATCTTCTCCTATATTCACTGCTCTAATCCTCTCCTCTATTCACTGCTCTAATCCTCTCCTTTATTCACTGCTCTAATCCTCTCCTGTGTTCACTGCTCTAATCCTCTCCTCTATTCACTGCTCTAATCCTCTCCTCTATTCTCTGCTCTAATCTTCTCCTATATTCACTGCTCTAATCCTCATCTCTATTCACTGCTCAAATCCTCCCCGCTATTCAAGCTCTAATCCTCCCCGTTATTCACTGCTCTAATCGTCTCCTATACTCACTACTCTAATCCCAAACTCTGTCCGGTGCTCTCGTCCTCACCTGTGTATACTGCTCAAATCTTCTCCGATATTCACTGCTCTAATCCTCATCTCTTTTCACTGCTCTAATCTTCTCCTATATTCACTGCTCTAATCCTCTCCTCTATTCACTGCTCTAATCCTCTCCTCTATTCACTGCTCTAATCTTCTCCTATATTCACTGCTCTAATCCTCTCCTATATTCACTGCTCTAATACTCTCTTCTATTCACTGTTCTAATCCTCTCCTATATTCACTGCTCTAACCCTCTCTTCTATTCACTGCTCTAATCCTCTCTTCTATTCACTGCTCTAATCCTCATCTCTATTCACTGCTCTAATCCCCATCTGTTTTCACTGCTCTGATCATCTACTCTATTTACTGCTCTAATCTTCTCTATTCAGTGCTCTAATCCTCTCCTCTATTCACTGCTCTAATCCTCTCTTCTATTCACTGTTCTAATACGTTCTTCTATTCACTGCTCTAATCCCCATCTCTATTCACTGTTCTAATCCTCTCCTTTATTCACTGCTCTAATCCTCTCCTCTATTAACTGCTCTAATCCTCTCCTTTATTCACTGCTCTAATCCTCTCCTGTGTTCACTGCTCTAATCCTCTCCTTTATTCACTGCTCTAATCCTCTCCTCTATTCTCTGCTCTAATCTTCTCCTCTATTCAATGCTCTAATCTTCTCTATTCACTGCTCTAATCTTCTCCTCTATTCACTGTTCCAATCCTCTCCTCTATTCACTGCTCTAATCCTCTCCTCTATTCACTGCTCTAATCCTCTCCTATATTCACTGCTCTAATACTCTCCTCTATTCACTGCTCTAATCCTCTCCTTTATTCACTGCTCTAATACTCTCCTCTATTCACTGCTCTAATCTTCTTCTCTATTCACTGCTCTAATACTCTCCTCTATTCACTGCTCTAATCATCTCCTTTATTCACTGCTCTAATACTCTCCTCTATTCACTGCTCTAATCTTCTTCTCTATTCACTGCTCTAATACTCTCTTCTATTCACTGCTCTAATCCTCATCTCTATTCCCTGCTCAAATCTTCTCCTATATTCACTGCTCTAATACTCTCCTCTATTCACTGCTCTAATCCTCTCCTGTGTTCACTGCTCTAATCCTCTCCTCTATTCACTGCTCTAATCCTCTCCTCTATTCTCTGCTCTAATCTTCTCCTCTATTCAATGCTCTAATCCTCTACTCTATTCACTGCTCCAATCCTCTCCTATATTCACTGCTCTAATCCTCATCTCTATTCACTGCTCAAATCCTCCCCGCTATTCACTGCTCTAAGCCTCCCCGTTATTCACTGCTCTAATCGTCGCCTATACTCACTGCTCTAATCCCAAACTCTGTCCGGTGCTCTCGTCCTCACCTGTGTATACTTCTCAAATCTTCTCCTATATTCACTGCTCTTATCCTCATCTCTTTTCACTGCTCTAATCTTCTCCTATATTTACTGCTCTAATCCTCTCCTCTATTCACTGCTCTAATCCTCTCCTCTATTCACTGCTCTAATCTTCTCCTATATTCACTGCCCTAATCCTTAACACTTTTCACTGCTCTAATCCTCTACTCTATTTACTGCTCTAATCTTCTCTATTCACTGCTCTAATTTTCTCCTCTATTCACTGCTCCAATCCTCTCCTCTATTCACTGCGCTAATCCTCTCCTCTATTCACTGCTCTAATCCTCTCCTATATTCACTGCTCTAATACTCTCCTCTATTCACTGCTCTAATCCTCTCCTTTATTCACTGCTCTAATACTCTCCTCTATTCACTGCTCTAATCTTCTCCTATATTCACTGCCCTAATCCTTAACACTTTTCACTGCTCTAATCCTCTACTCTATTTACTGCTCTAATCTTCTCTATTCACTGCTCTAATCTTCTCCTCTATTCACTGTTCCAATCCTCTCCTATATTCACTGCTCTAATCCTCTCCTCTATTCACTGCTCTAATCCTCTCTATTCACTGCTCTAATCCTCTCCTATATTCACTGCTCTAATACTCTCCTCTATTCACTGCTCTAATCCTCTCCTCTATTCACTGCTCTAATCCTCTCCTCTATTCACTGCTCTAATCCTCTCCTATATTCACTGCTCTAATACTCTCCTCTATTCACTGCTCTAATCCTCTCCTTTATTCACTGCTCTAATACTCTCCTCTATTCACTGCTCTAATCTTCTTCTCTATTCACTGCTCTAATACTCTCCTCTATTCACTGCTCTAATCATCTCCTTTATTCACTGCTCTAATACTCTCCTCTATTCACTGCTCTAATCTTCTTCTCTATTCACTGCTCTAATACTCTCTTCTATTTACTGCTCTAATCCTCATCTCTATTCCCTGCTCAAATCTTCTCCTATATTCACTGCTCTAATACTCTCCTCTATTCACTGCTCTAATCTTCTCCTCTATTCACTGCTCCAATCCTCTCCTCTATTCACTGTTCTAATACTCTCCTCTATTCACTGCTCCAATCCTCTCCTATATTCACTGCTCTAATCCTAATCTCTATTCACTGCTCTAATCTTCTCCTATATTCACTGCCCTAATCCTCATCTGTTTTCACTGCTCTAATCCTCTACTCTATTTACTGCTCTAATCTTCTCTAGTCAGTTCTCTAATCCTCTCCTTTATTCACTGCTCTAATCTTCTCCTATATTCACTGCTCTAATCCTCTCCTCTATTCACTGCTCTTATCCTCTCCTCTAGTCACTGCTCTAATACTCTCTTCTTTTCACTGCTCTAATCCTCACCTCTATTCACTGCTCAAATCTTCTCCTATATTCACTGCTCTAATCTTCTCCTTTATTCACTGCTCTTATCCTCTCCTCTATTCACTGCTCTAATACTCTCTTCTTTTCACTGCTCTAATCTTCACCTCTATTCACTGCTCAAATCTTCTCCTATATTCACTGCTCTAATCTTCTCCTTTATTCACTGCTCTAATCTTCTCCTATATTCACTGCTCTAATCCTCTCCTCTATCAACTGCTCCAATATTCCCCTCTATTCACTGCTCAAATCCTCTCCTCTATCAACTGCTCCAATATTCCCCTCTATTCACTGCTCAAATCCTCCCCGCTATTCACTGCTCTAATCCTTTCCTATATTCACTGCTCTAATCTTCTCCTTTATTCACTGCTCTAATCCTCACCTCTATTCACTGCTCTAATCCTCACATCTATTCACTGCTCTAATCTTCTTCTCTATTCACTGCTCTAATCCTCTCCTCTATTCACTGCTCTAATCCTCCCCTCTATTCTCTGCTGTAAGTATTTAAAATGTATTTTTTCCAGAAAGGGGGATTTATAAACAGGGTTGTCCCTTAATAAATATTGCTCCCTGTGACAGAAAATATAAAAAATAACTTGTAATATACATTATAACGAGAAAACAATCCAATGTGCATTCAAACAGAGGTAATAAAACTTTGACTGATCTGTCTGCGTTTCATTGTAACACATATGGCATGGTTCAGGTATAGGGCTTTATAGATCACTGGAATCGTTTGCTTTAGTCCATAGAGGTACTTACAGAATAAAAAAAATTCAGGTTAGTGTAATCAGATCAATTGTTATTACAATGAAAATAAAGTTTTTAAATCGAAAGCGTTTTCAGAATAACAGATGTTGGATCTAATACGTTGGGCAACGGAAAAAGTAGTCCATAACATCTACATAATGTTAGTTACAGGAGCAAGTAGCAGAACTTTCTATAAACTTATCGAGTTTGAGACCTTAAAGTTAACTACAGCCTAATTTTAAACGACAAAATGTTACCTGTTTTCGTCTAGTGCCAAGTCTCTACATATTTTAAGACTGTGGGATCAGTTTTAAATAAGCTTTAACCCTAGCCCTTTTTTCCACTGCTCTAATCATATTCAATGTTCACTGCTCAAGTTCTCATCTCTGTTATCTGATTTGAACCTCACCTCTGTTCACTGCTGTCTTTGTCTCTGCTCATTACGCTAATCTTCACTTGTGTATAATGCTGTAATTCTCACCTTTATACACTGCACAAGTTGCACGACACCATGGCCTATTTCAATGATAAGTACAACCTTAAAAGATCAATTCAACCAAACATGGAGATCAAAGGTAACCGCAAGCCCAAAAGGAATATACTACAAATTATTTAAGAAAGAACCTGCATTTGAGAATTACATTTATCTTGATAACCACAAACTGCGAATTGAAACAGGCCGATGGCAAGCAATACCTAGAGTAGAATGGGTGTGCAATCTTTGTAACTCGCACGCAGTTGGTGACGAGTTTCACTATCCACTAAGGTGCGAGACTCTCCACCAACAGCGGGTTCAACATTATTATTTTACCTGGCCAAATCTTTTAACATTTAAAAAAAACTTATGTCCACTACAGATGCTAAGGAATTAAAAAAACTAGCCAAGTTTATTAAAATCATTTTAAGATGGTGCTCATCTGTACTATTAGTATGATAGCTAAACTATATCTCTATGATTTGTAAAATATTGTTTAAATAGCTCCTGTACCACCATTGGTGGCGTTTTTGAGACATAAATGAATTTGAATTGTACACTGCTCAAATACTATATCTGTTTATTTTATCCTCACCTCTGTTCACTGCTCTAATTCTCACCCAGGCAAGGATACCAGGAGCTAGACCTAAAGGTTGAATGACAAGAAATGTTTCTGCACTTTCTTTATACGGGTGATGGCTGTAGGAACGTACGAATGCATCGTACTTCGTCCTTCCAAGAGCAAAATCAACCCCGGCAATTCCAGAACCGTTGTCAGAAATATTGAAATAGACGCCAAGTATGTCAAAGTCTTCATCAAACATGAGTTCCCCTACTTCATGAACCAGAGGTGGCGTCGTGTCCACTGTGAGAGGTTGAGAGTGACACACTGTTGTAACAAGAGCCCCTCCGTGGACCACGTTATTGATTGCTTGGAATGTGATGTAGTAGTCGCTGTCTTGAAGATGCAGACCACTTACAAGTCCTGTACAGTCCACAATGGTCTTGTAGTCAGAGTTCAGCACGTCATCACCACACACTCCTGAACCGACGGACCAGGTGTAACCCCATATCCCGCTCTCGTCATCGTGGAATCCGTGACAATGACCTGAACAAAGGACAATGACTACTTACACCCCCTTATTTACAAATGGCATTTTAAAGAAACTCTTCAGTATAGATGATAATTGAAGGAATCCTTATTTAATTCGATAACATAGACTTTTGCAAGATTTGTAACAGTATCTCAATCCAAAGAGGATTCCAGGAAGAATAATTAATGGCTCACTTACTGATGTGAAATAATAAGTCACGGATACCCACCTTCTCAAGGTTTGAGACAAAGTATAAATGGATGAACGGAATTTACCTGAAATAAAGTTGTTAGATAAAGTGTAATGTAAATCTTTAAACGGCGTGAATCCATTGAGGACTGCCTCAGAACCAGGACCGTCAACAATGCGCCTGAAAGTAAGAACAACCAATTGGTGAACAAAGCTTACATGGACCTGAGCATTGGACGCGCTTGGGATGGAGATTGCAGTTGGAAAAAACATGCAGTGCAAGTCATTATTGCAGACCTAAGATTAGATTGACGTTTAAAGAGCTATGGTAACGATATTATGTCGAATATAGATAATGATTAATGGTTTAGATATAGTTTATTTAGTGAGAATTAATTTATCATTGAAATATAAACTACTCAAAAGAAGTTATGGATCACCCAATTACTTTTGTTTGACATTTTATTAGACACAGGGGACATGTTAATCAAAACTTTTAAGCACACTTTTGGTCAGAGTGAGTTCAATATGTCTCAATGTTGCGACTTTTATGCAAAGCATATGCACTTTTTATACACAACTATTGTGAGGATCTGATGAAAATTCGCCATTAGGGGCATAATGAGGTCCAACAAAACTGTCTCAAATTCGATAACTTTGTGAATAACGAGTGAAACCACAACGTGCTCGTAAGTAATCGACACAACGGCGAGGCATGCTGTCGAAAAATATCATGGGAGTTACCTGCCACCCTGCCTGAAGGAATTGCACCAATTTTTTAAGATTATCAGGTTACCTATGATTGTCTATCACACGTCTGTCCAACTCATCCTATGCATGCCCAATTGGTGCCAAGGCAGGAGAGTATGCAAGCCAATCCATTCGTTCAATACCATTTTGAGAAAATCTATAAAAACTCGTGTTTTTTCGGTTTAGCATTGTCATCTTGAAGAACAGAACCTGTTCCAATTTGACGAAGACTTGGGATGACAAAAGGCTGTCAAATTTCGTCTCTGTACCTGATACCTGTCATGTTTCCTTTGACGACGAAAAGAGTCCTGGGATGTACCGAAATTCCAGCCCACACCATTACCGTACCACCTCCAAACCCATTGCGTTGTCTGACGTTAACATCAGCAAATCTTTCTCATTGCCACCAATAGACGCGAAGTCTGACTCATCAGTGAAAAGTACCCGCCCCTGTTGTCTCCAGACTCTATGACGTGTAGAGCAGTCACGACGTGCTGCCCTATGACGTTGAATAAGAGGTGGTCGAACCGATTGTCGTCGAGATCAGATGTTGTGGGCTCGCAGACGATTTCTTATGATCTGGTCCGATACCTGAACACCACTTGCATTTCGCAGTTCATCTCTCAGACGTAAGGCCATTTGAATGACATGCCGGTATTGACGTTGCGACGTTGATCTCGGCCTTACAGACCGTTGGCGATTCTGAATTGAATTGGTTGCCTGGAAACGTCGCCATAGTCTCCCAATCACACTCTGGCTACAACTGATTCTCTTTTGAACATTCCTCTGTGTAAAACCCTGTTGAAGCTACGCAGTGGTTCTTACTCTGTCAAGTTCACTCATCTGACGTCTGACCATGTTGAAATTTCAACTGAGAGCAGCACGGTAATGGAAGTTTTTTTTAATGCCCAAACTGTTCATGGAAAATGCATAGTGCACGTGCTAGGACAAAATAAACTCCAACAAGTCGTACCCTACTGCGTTTGGACGATGCAATCAGTTTTGTGGAACCTTTTTTTGAGCTTTAGTTTATGGTTTCTAAAGAGACTGTTGTTTGAAAATGACATATGCCTTGAACACAGGTTTTGATGTCAGGATATCTTGAACCAATTTTGAAACGATTTCCGCCAATAATTATATATATATATATATATATAACTGATATGTGCATAGACAATTACCTGGTAGAAAAAAGGTTTGACCCTTAACTTCTTTTGAGCAGTAATATAATCAGTTCATATGTGTATTTAAAACATTATTTACAAAGATACTCTGCCAAATAAAGGCAAAATTTTCATATATAATTTTACTGACACGTTTTACTTCAATGAGGTATTTATAAAATATTATCCCTTTTATATAATCTGACAACATGATCCAGTTTAATGTCGTTCCTGAAAATGATGAAAGTTTGTCGATTATAACACAATATTTAATTGAGAATATTTATACAAGCAAATAATAAATACTATTTTCATCATCCGATTTTATACTACTTCCGACTACCCTATTATTCATTTACATATTTCAACCATCAATGTTCATGACTTTCAAACAGATAATGAAAGACTCACCGATGGTTTAGCCCACTGTTCCCGTCCACACAGCGTTGGTTGACGGCAGCTCGACACCCATCAGCCAGCATGTTATCAGACACAAAGTCACCAACAGGACCAGGTTCAGGAGGCGTGAAGTCAACCAGAGTTCCAGAGGACTTCAGGTAAGAAGTGTAACCTAGCACATTGGTTATCTTTGCATTCACAAAATATTGAGCACCATGATCCAGTTCCAAGTTAGTAAACCTTACAAAAGCACTCCATTTCTTTTCATTACCATATCCTGATTTTGTGAGGTTCAAAGGCTCCCAATACACAACTTCCTTCCCAAACTGACCTGGACTTAATCCTACTGCCACACTTTGACTTGATGCGAGTTCTGAGTCCTCCGATACCACAATTTGAGCCCCTATTGTTGTTCTGTGACTTGTGAACTCATATTGTGGATTGATGCTTCCCTCTGGTAATGTGTTATCATACGTGGGAAGCATGCAGGACACAGTTGCCTCTAAACCCTCTGTATTGCGAGCTCGAACAGTCCAGAAGAGAGGGACTCCATTAGGAAGAGACGTGGTGGGGACTGTCAGTGTAGAACCCCGCATCTCCACCAGAGATCTCACATCACGTCCACCTGGAGATTTTCCTATGCTGTAGTCGAGCTTGAGGGTGCTGCTATCATCCTGACTCGTCACCTCCAAGAGGAAAGCCGGAAGTTCTGTGTGTCTGCCAGGAAGCTGGCGAACTGAACACGTCCCTGAGATGGATCTCTTCATTTGGTCACAGCTAGGGAATCGTGGGGGCTTGTTTTCAGTCTTCTCCTTAACCTCTTCCCAAATTATACCAGATATTGCTGGACACGACCATTGCCAGATAATATGATCAATTTTAGTCTTCTCAATCATTACCCACACTTTCAGCTCTAAACGTAATGGAATCAATTCCACACTAAATGACTTTCTGTGGGAGAAGAAAAAGAGATTTATTGTTTCAATAGAAGGAAACCCAATGAGAGGCATTTTGAATATATAAGAAAATCATGATATGTAAAAAAAATAACTTATTTTTGTGAACATGATATAGTAAGCCTTTACTGCGAATTCTCATAAAAAGACACCGTACAAAGTCATCTTGCTTTTCTAGTGTAACAAATAGAAATATCTAAAGCACCATGTCTCTCATAAGTAGATTTGTCCATTTATGCTTTAGATAGTTAGTATACTACAAATAATAAGAATAAAAATAACTGAAGACTTTATAACAATCATTTATTCTGAAAATGAGGAATTTCGAAGTATATTCTTACTCTTTCTATGTTGGTTGAGGGGAATAACAGGATAGAAATCACGTTTACAACAGCGACAAAAGTAAACGAAAGTGAGGAAAACTTTTTAAATTGATTACATTAATGAAAATGTTGTACAGTAGAGATTTGTGATACAAAAATGAATTGATTATAAGCCTGAATGGTAACATAAAAATGATCTAGAAGGAGAAAGGTTGAGACTCCCTGTGAGAGTAGTGGGTGTAGCTAGATGAGTGGATGGAAAGAGATAGACTGAGCCTCAAAGTGTTAGTACTGGGTGTAGCTAGGTGAGTGGATGGAAGGAGATAGGTTGAGCCTCCCTGTGACGGGAGTAGGTGTAGCTAGGTGAGTGGATGGATTGCTTGATAGATTTGTGAGTTATGGTAACGCATGTCTTCCACGTCATACTTAAAAAGAATTCCTTATTCGTTCACAAATTCTGATCGTGTAAACTATAGATACAATGAATTGAAAGAAATTATACAAAGAAACTCTCTGAAACACAGAGCTAGATAGCAAATCGTAATGATCAAAAATTAAAAAGCATATAGAAGAACAGTAATTACAATTCGTGTGAACATTTAACCCTTGAACACCGGAAATATTTCCTTATGTTAATGAAACACTACAGCCCTTCCAGTAATGTGACAATTCAAATGAAACTTACACAGGTTTCACGTATTAAGAGTCAAAGTGTAAAACAAATATGACATTGTTTAATATGATCAGCCATACTTATTAAAGGGGAAAGAACATAACCTCAAAACTGGCAATTTTTCAATAAGAAGAAAACCTAACGTGCGCATCTCATGTTTTGATTTATGTTATAAAAGCAGTGGATGTTGATTATATTGGACAAACGGAATATGCTTCCAGAGTGAGGGTCAATACGCAGAGAATATAGACTAATAAGGACCCATCCTGTCGTTACATACACTAAGAGATAAATATTAGCATATTCCCCTTCTACAAAATCATGTTTGCTAGCGAGGAAAACTATTTCATCAACCTATTCAGGGCACAATAATATTACATTAAAGTCATCAAATAATGTCCATTTACGTGTCTATATACTGATTTAGGATCAATGTTATGAATGTACACAAATGACGTCCCTAATCTGTGGGTATGCATCTTAGTGAGTTATTCTCTCCATATTCAGTGACATTACTCAATAGCAGCACCAGAAAGACCCCATGATGATCACTATACATGGGGATCTAAATCATTTCCAGACTTTTGTATCTATTCGTTAGTCCAATCATGAAAATGAATTTGTGTTCTTTATATGAATATAAAGGAGCGATTCCATTTATTAGTGGAAGATGAACATGTTTTTTTCCCGGTATATTGGGGGTCACAGGTTCACCAAATCTACCGATAAGAATAGCAATCAGTTAATCAGGGGCCGGGATAGCGCAGTGGTTAGCACGTTCGGCCTTGGATGAAGAGGTTCGTTGTTCGAATCCTGCCTGGGGCTCGGTAACTAGAGTAGATAACTTCTTCAAAAAGTACGGTTTGGGTGAAATGCTACACTGAAATCCAGCGCATTACCATCCACGATTCGCTTATCAGGGGCCAAACCTAATTTTTATCAAGGGTTTTGTAAAAAAGATTTCAGATTTCCTGATTCAATGGTCTGGAGAAGATGATATAGTGACAAGTAAACGGATGCCATGCAAAAAGCCTATCAGGTCTTTCGACCAAAGTCACTAGGGTTCTCATAAGTTTCTCACTGAGGACACCAAACATCTTGGAGACCTAAACATCGGGGTAGGAACAATATGTATCTAAGAGATCAAAATGATGATAACGATGATGAATATAATGATGATGATAATGACAATGATAATAAAAGTAAACCAACGAAGATGTCGATGATGACAATGGTGATTATAATATAATAACAATAGAAAAAATAGTCCAATACCTACCTTTCTATAACTGGTAGTTTAGAATGGTTCACTTCCAATTTGAAAGGAAAGCCGGTGTCAAGTAACCAGGCGGTCAGGGATATTCCACATTTTAGAATAATAAGGTTAACCTCAAGAGCAGCTTTCAGGCTGGCTGCAACTGTTGGTTTCAGCGTAGCCTGCACACAAATTTGTTGATGATAGTACAGGCTTATTTCATGACCATTTTCAATGAAGAATAGGTTTTGGACACATATATAGAACCAAAATCTTTTAAGAAGAAAAGTATTTAATGGTTTGGTAATTATCTTTGATAACATATTCAAACTTCTAATTCTTTATATTAGAATCAGTCCTTTAGTTCATTAGACTTTAACTTGGGTAATAAGAATGTATCGTTGATTTCTTCCCACGCTCACAATGAAAGGAATGGTAAAGACAGTCAATAATCCAACCACCATAAAGGACACCACTCAAAAGGAATCTTTATCAAAGGCAACTACATACTCCACGTACAATAAAAGTAATATAAGGAAAAGTCACCTACCAACACCGTGTTCTCTACTTTCAATAAAAGTAATTCTAAACAAAGTCACCCTCCGACACTGTTGAGTCAATTCACAATAAAAGGAATATCAGGGAAAATTGCCTACAAACACTTTGTTTTCAAACTAAAACTAAAATGATTATAAACCAAAGTCACCTACCAAATCTGTGTTCTCCTCTCACAATTATAGGAATGTTAAGCAAAGTAACCTACCGACAATGTGTTGTCTAATCGCAATAAAAGAAATGTTAAACAAGGTCACCTTCCAACACTGTGGTCATTACTTGCAATAAAAGGAATTATAGGGACAGTGCCCTACCGATACTGTATTCTCGACTTGCAATAAAAGGAATTATAGGGACAGTGCCCTACCGATACTGTATTCTCGACTTACAATAAAAGGAATTATAGGGACAGTGCCCTACCGATACTGCATTCTCGACTTACAATAAAAGGAATTATAGGGACAGTGCCCTACCGATACTGTATTCTCGACTTACAATAAAAGGAATTATAGGGACAGTGCCCTACCGATACCGTATTCTCGACTTACAATAAAAGGAGTGATAATGACAGTGCCCTACCGATACTGTTTTCTCGACTTACAATAAAAGGAGTGATAATGACAGTGCCCTACCGATACTGTATTCTCGGCTTACAATAAAAGGAGTGATAATGACAGTGCCCTACCGATACTGTTTTCTCGACTTACAATAAAAGGAGTGATAATGACAGTGCCCTACCGATACTGCATTCTCGACTTACAATAAAAGGAGTGATAATGACAGTGCCCTACCGATACTGTATTCTCGACTTACAATAAACGGAGTGATAATGACAGTGCCCTACCGATACTGTTTTCTCGACTTACAATAAAAGGAGTGATAATGACAGTGCCCTACCGATACTGTTTTCTCGACTTACAATAAAAGGAGTGGTAATGACAGTGCCCTACCGACACTGTATTCTCGACTTAAAATAAAAGGCATGATTATAGGAAAGTAAAATTTCGAAAATATATCCTTTACTCGCAATGAAATGAATGACAACGACAGACACCTAAAGACACTGTTTTCTAAACATACAATATAAGGAGTGATAATGACACTCACCTACCGACACTGTGTTCTTAACATACAATATAAGGAGTGATAATGACAGTCACGTATCAACAATGTGTTTTCCATTCAAAATAAAAGAAATGTTAGGTAAAAGCACCTACCGACACTGTGGATTCGACTGCCTTCATGTCAGCCGTGATAGAAATCCTAAAATCTGCACCAGCGCTTAAAACTGCAATCATTAAATCGAATGTCATATATTAATGAAACAAAATGTTTAAATATTAGATATATGTATACGTTATAACATGCGCTCAATGTTAACTTTGGGATATAAAAGTTCCACTTGAGGTTTTATCCATAAACCTTGATCTGTTATCAATCAACAGCACGTCATTTGCTACTTATCTTACCTGTTATAATCCTAAGTTTGATATATGACACCTTATGGCAAAACTCTCGAAAATTCTACAAAATCATTCTAACGAAGACACTGAAGGCCTTTTCTATAATGCATGAAAGTTTCCAAAAAGAATTTATCTAACGCGCATCCCTAATTCCAATACTATTTCATTTGAAATCATACAGAAATAGTAAAAACAACTTCACACACACAAAGACACATAAACACAAAGACATCTACCTAAGTTTTTTTATACGTTTTTATAAGTAAAAAAAGAATTAGAATTTCATAAACGTGTCTTTTGTAACACTGAGGTACTTACCAAACCCTACTTTCATTGGACCACCAGCTACCCCTAGCACTAGGTCAGGCATAAAAGGTACAACTATTGAATTTGAAGGAGGTTTTTTAAAGGAGTCTTCATATTCAGAATCCGGTTGAAACTCGTCATCGAGGTTTTCATCCTCACTCTTTTGTGGTTTCGACGCCTGATAAAAAAATACAAGTAATCAATTGCTTTACAATTCTAGAATAGTTAGAACAATCATTATCTAATGTATATATAATGTAGATAAATTATCTTCTCCCTTACAACAGAACCGTACTCTCAAAATTTTCCAAAATAGGACCTCGCTATACTCATAGATTAGACCTTAAACCCAAACACACAATAGCTTAAATGATGTCAACTGCAATGGCTTACCGCCGGGTCTTTATGAGGTTTCATGAATGTACTTGCTTTTGTCATAAACCTCGCTGATACATAGAGCATTATATATACTTTTATATATTGCTTGTTTAGAATTTCCTTTGGTTCAGCAATACCTTCTGTAACTCGACTAAGGGATTGTTTGTTTTATTAAATCAAATGAAAAATAATCTATTCATTATAACCAATTCATCAACTACATACTCTGGCAGTCGGATAAGTACCGAATCGCAAGTAAACAACACATTTTTTTACATAATTGACTTATGGTTCATACGTTACACAAAAAACTAATCCTCAATCAATAGTACGATTATAAATTGCGTCTGTATTATTCAAAGGTTTTGTAAATTCTCATTTGCACTCATGACGTTATACCTGTGTTAATGCTGCCATTCATTTTCTGCTATGTCTGCCAGGGACGATCATTTGAGATAGAGGTCGATGGTTCTTTTCAAACTTTGCTCGCTTCATTGTGCTTGCATTCGAGCATAGATTGTTCAGTAATGATACTATTGATAGTTCACTCTGCCTCTGTCCTTGTGCTTCGTTACCGTTTGCCTGTGCATGGGTGCTTAAACAAATGACTTCTTTTCGATAAATACCTCGACACGATGCCAAAGTAAATTTGAAATTGAAAACATGCTCAAAAGTACCTCTGACAAAATGCCATCAAACATCTTGCTAACTTGTTTGGTGATCTCTCCGCCAGGAAGATTAAACATGGCCATGTGCTCTAGGAGACTTTCCAAATCCATCGTCTCGATATTGGGAGCTGGCCGCTTCTTTACTGAACCGAAATCAATCGATATTTATATCAAAGGCATACGATACTATATACCAAGTCGCCGACACGTGAAACGAATTGACGACTAGCGCTGTAAAACCTTCAGCAGACCATGAGCGATTCATTAACCCTGATATCATTTCAACCATCAAGTAAATATACATTTTAATCTTCTCAATGATATCAATGAACATATCGTTTGCTCTAAGCTTCCGAATTCCAATTTTTATTTTCTGATTGTTTCAATTAATTCTAGGGTACGAGAACTAATGTACAAGTGTCCATATATAAGTTTACAATTGAATATAAAGATTATGTATTGGACTATGATATTCACAAATTTCATACACAAAATGCAAAAGACACAATATGCATATACCTGTGCTTTCTTGTTCTCGAAAATGCATCTTGTTGAAGACACGAACAGGTGAAACACAGATATCGCTGTTGCAGGGTAGCAGAGACAGCACAAGGTTTGCAGTCTTCCCGATCCACTGGGTGGACGATTCAATGTTGATTCCATTTATTGAAGACGTAAGACCTTGGAACAAACGGAATAACGTTCTGTTCAGTTTAAAACTCTTTCTAAGGTAAAATATGTTGGTCTCCTGTTGGCCAACATTAAATATAAAAACCCTTTGAAAAAAAGTGTCGACACCGAGATGTCCACAAGCTCCGCCTATACCCACAACAAATGTTAAGGTTGAGTACTTTCTCTGAAGTTGCAACATCTTGAAATAAAAGGAGATTTCTACAACGAAATCGTTTTGAAATTTGCCAGTCATGATAATAAAACGTAGTAAAAGGAGCCATCGGGATCGACCTATCATTACTCCATAGACTTCACCTTTGGAACGTTGCCACAAATAAATGTCGTATTTCTGATTCAAGTTGTCTGATTCAAGTTGTCGTTATGAAGAGTTTTTCATTTCGGCAACATTCTGTGAAAACAAAGGGGGATTCAAGTCAGTCTAGAAGGGGGCCATTATCTCACTGTCTTCTGTGTCTTCCAAAGGCGACATCACTGCTCACTATAAAATATTCTTTTTTAATGTCTTACGCAATCTGACTCTGCAAATTGGATCCTAATATAGCAAACATCCTCAAGTATTACCTTTATTGTTGATTTGATGTTCTTCACCATTCACATTTGCACTCATTGATTTCCTGACAGGGTCAGCCCTGACTTTGAGTTCGACTTTCCCAGAGCTATTCGATGTCAATGTCTGTAGCTTCAAATTGCACGTCAATCCAAGACAGTCTTCATCTGGTTTACATTGTAAGTCATGGCCGGGAAGATATCCATTTTTGAAGTTGGCACAAGCTGGAAGAATATCAGAAAATAATATCAATAATAAACTACAATATTCTAAAATATCATGGTAAGGGGAAGAGAATTAGTGCTCAGTTTGTAGTGTCTTCATTGGTATTGGAGAGACTTGTTGGGTTCATTTCCGTCAGTCATTAAAGCTTGAGAACAGTGATCAAGGATTTTCCATTTAAAAAATACTTCACTCTCAAAGAGTCATAGGTTAAAGGGCGATGGTGTGTAAGGATTGTAAATGCAAACACATTTGTCCATATTAGGCAAGCCAATTGTAAGGTAATAAAGAAAGATAAGTGTTTCATTGCATCTGTTGACATTGATAATGAAGGGAATTAACTGCTCTGTAAAAGGAGACTGTTTGATAGCAGCCTTGCTCGTGTTAAAGTTAATGATCATTATGTTACCAAGTGTTCAAGTTACTAATACTCGTGGCTTCACATCTTTGAACTCAACCATTCATCTTCTGCACTTCTATAGAACAACAGTATATTTATATATTTTCTCAATTGTTTTCCGAGGTTCTACAGAAAGAAAGGCCCAATAGAGCAATTGTGATAAAACTAAAATGGCGATAAAAACTCCAAATGTTATCATAATTAACAGTTTGCAGAACTTATAGAATTCACTTACATCCTGGTACACAAGTGAAACAGTACTTGAAATAGCGACACAAACTACATGACATTGGCATCATTTCCTTTTTCATCCCTACCAATCAGTTTTATGATATTGCGTAAACAAGTTCCTTTTAATAGCAAGATTGATGAAGAACAACGAGTTCTCATGGATAGTCAACTTCTTTATTGCACGAATTGCGACGTTTCGTTGTAGATACTAACACCGTTATCAAGCAAGTGATACATATGGTTCAATGAAGGCAAATATATACATAAATGAGATGATGTTTTTACAATTGAAGGTTTGATGTACATATTGTTTTTTTAAATTTCATTTACAATTGAGTCCACACACCTCATCGTACCGGTAATCAATCGTGTTGAATCATCTTGTCCCAATTAAAACACGCTATGGCGTAAGGAATTACGCAATTTTGATCATAGATTTCTCATTGACGGTCATGGCGTTTTCCTTTGCGCCTTTTGAGAGCAATGATCATAGCGTCATTGATTTTAGTCACGTACATATTTGACGATAGTCTTCTAGTACTTTAAGGGCTCTTGCCAGGTCTCTCGAAATTTTAAAATGAACTTGCACCACAAGTAACATGTTCACAATCTCTTTCTGAAGTGAATGACTGGTGCATTCTGACACTTTATAATCACTTTCATTTCCGCTATGTCTTTCGCTATGACATACAGATACCCTTGCTAGTAAAAGTAATAATGTGGCCTGCAGATTTGATTGTCTCAATCCTTTTAGCGTCATAATCACTCACTTTCCAATCTCAAACATCAAGAGAGTTTCACACGGAAATGATAGAGTGTATTGATCGGCACTAGTCCTGTTTGGTGTCTTCGTTATTGAACACAATGTGTTTATCTATGATGAGGTTTTTACTTTTGACCTCATGTTTGTTCACTCATGAATCGAAACAGGCTGAGAACACATTTCAATCTTATATAACTCGTCCGTCCCAAACAAGCGGCGTTCCTTGTCAAAAAGTTTTCTTAGATAACTAATTCCCAAGATCCCCTACTTTTAAATAAAACAGATGCAGCTTGCTTGTCAATTGTTTGGATGGTCTCGTAAATCAATGTATCCACACATTGACTTCATATTGTTCATAAATGACAAAAACTGTATAGCTTATTTGTAAACTTTTAACACCTTCGTAAGAGATCTTTATAATCTATCAGTCAATTATTTCAAATGACACTCACAACAGTGTTTGAAATTATTGGTTACTGAGTTGAAATTCATCACCCATTGAGAGGGAAAGAGTCATCTTTTAGTTTTCTTCAGTTTTCCCAACAACGTCTGACACCTCTGCTCCTGTTCACCTCCCTTATCAAACTTTCAACCAAAACATGTTGATAGTGAGAGTCGTTTCATAATCTTAGTGCCAGTAGCAAAACGTCAACAAGTTCTCATAGGATCCTTAAATATTATTAAAGTGAAACTGTTGGTTCGCAGCTGGCGTTGTCTACTTCTTGGAAAATCCCACAATTGGTTTATAAGTATATACTATCCTAATAATTATCTCCTACCTCTCAGTCTTGTGTTTAGTTTATATTTTCTGATTTGGTAAAAATGTCTGTGAAAATCATTCTCATAAAAAAACGGATAAGCATGTAAACGGACTAAGTTCAAATTAAAATTCTCTTTGTTTATTGTTTCATAGTGATAGAAATACTTCAGAAACACACCCAAACACATGTGATTAATCAACATCCCCAATTCTAACGATTCCTGACCGAAAAATGTTCGTTGTTCATTGTTGTTGAGGTATAGGCGGCTGACAGATATACTCATAAAACGTGTGTACAATATCTGACGGAGACACGCCGAATTGTCACACAGATGTTTACATTAATCGCCACACCCTATCACCATGTTGCCGATGACTCGTCTTGTGTGACGTGTTTCTTAATGAGAAAGTATCTTTGTTCATTGTACTCTAGATATAATATCTGACGAAAATACACCCAAGTGACTCCAAAATCTGATAAAGACACGCCATATGTCGGGACAAAAGTTTGCACTTATAATCCCCACAACCTATCATTCTGTGAACTATAATCATTAGGGGCAACCTCATTCATAGTGGGAAATCTCAGTCAAATGACACCCAGATTCTTGGATTCTTTTTACACGATCTTTTCCCATTATTTTTACTACAGATTTCCCCTTTACCCCATTTTGTGGACAACAAATTGATATGATAGATTATAATCGAAAATGAGTACCTGTGTATAAGATGCTCTTGGCTCGAGCCTTTGAAGCAGACTTTCCACCCACTGCTGACATTCCAACGTCGGTAATAAATTTACCTATTGCACCGATGGGGAATGAGCTGAGATTACCTAATGGGGTGTCTGACATGAGCGAGGCAACATTTCCTATGATATCATTGACACCAGCGACATCTCCGACACTTGACAGCATCCCATTAAAAGTGTCTACTGGAACGTTTTTCACATCAACGTCGTTAACAAGGTTCTCATCACTCCTGCAAATACACACATTGTGTTTATGTCACTGAAGATTTTCTGACCAACAGTTCTATAATTTTAATGAAAAGTAATTTATAGATAACAACTCCTTTATTAAAATGCCTTTAAGTTCTATAATTATTATAGAAATGTATCAAAAGCATTTGAATTGTTTAAAATGCAAGGCAAACAAAGGTCATCAGCATATGATATACCCCACTGGTCCCGAATAGTCACATATTATATCTTTGTATTTAGAATATACATTTCTGACAAAACCATTGAGTAGAGTTCCTCACGATGTTTTTACAGGTATTTGACTTCTGCCCCACAAGCAAAGCTATTCCTGTAGTCAAAATTTTCCCAACAAAAGAAAATTAATTTTTTTCAGATATCAGAAAACAGCAAGAAGAAACCGTCCAGTAGGTTAGTAATAGTCGTGCAAAGTTACAGTTCGTATGAGTGTTTCTTAAGTTCAAAGCGAAAGGTTTGCGGATGGACAGACGACTTTATTGCACACCAGTGGGATAAAAAGCAGCAAACGTAAAAACATCAACAAAATGTTACACCATTATATCTTTGTGAGTTTTGAGTTTATCATTACTTTGATATTATTATTTACTTTACATTTCTCACAACTAAGGTATTACTATAATTACTGCTTTCCAAGAAATTACTACCTACCCAGAGCTTGAAAAGAGATTCGTGACGTCAGAAGATGAGACCAATTTCTCAACAATGTTAGGCAGTATTTTAGCAATTGGTGAATTTTCGGGTAAGACTTTCTGGAGACCTTTGACAAGCAGATGTTTTGCCGTATCAATTGCTTTTCGAACAACTTTTTTGCCAATTTCTTCCAAAGCTTTTCCGATGTTTTCAAAATCGATAACGTTTCCAATATGTTTGATTATAAAATGTTTGCATTCTTGTTGCCATTCAGGTTTTATCTTCAAAGTGTTCACAAAGGGAGATGGATCAATGAAGAAACACAAGTCACTCCCACCGACTCCAGCTCGCCTCTTGACTGCCAGGTGAATATGGTTATCTTTACACCCGTTCCTACCAGCTGACTTGCCAATAACAGCTGCTGGTTTGTAGAATGTTTTTGTTTCACTCACTTGAGGTTCAACGTTTGATATGATGATTTCGTATTGTTTGAAATCTGGATCAGTGGGTTCTATTGTTATTTCATTGCGACCTGATACACGAACCAGACCCGCAACTGGACTAATGACCTGAAACATTGTAAATCAACCAATTATACCATTGTGTGGCTAATACAACAGATATTGATACAATGACAATGATGTTTCGATATGTCTTAATCTGTGATATAATGTGACACAAATTTAATTCAATTATTCAACAATGGTATGTTTTAATCATATAGCCTTTATAGACACAGGAGTAATATTAGAAACAACGAAGTCTTGTTCCCCTATGCCAAAGTTCATATACATTACACAATAAAATTTAACCTTGAATGATCAACGTCAACGACTGTAATATACATGGACCATCTTGCTGAGCCTTGCTGATTTCAACTCAGTATAGGTGTCACATTGTTAATCCCTCTAGGCTTAGGTCAATTGGTGTCCCTTCACACAAAAGAATAACACACCTCGCTACATATACATATGACAGTATTCGCCTCTTTACAATTGGCTTTGCTTCACTAATGCAATACATGAAACATTCTCTCCTTTTTATCAAAGAAAAAGTAACCAAGTGATATTCTGTTTCTCTGTAAAGCAATGATTGAAGTCTCATTAACAATATAAAGTTTTCAAAGAGGAAACTTGACAGTCATGTGAAATTGATTTTTTCAAAACGGGTCAATTTTTTTCATGATACATACCTGTAATTTAAAGAAAGGCTTGCTCAAAAGTGTAATTTAACCAAAAACAATAACCCAAATACTTTACGTTGTGTTCAGGGACGAAAACGAGCGATTTGTCCAAATTTTCTACCAAAATTTCTACCAAAGCACGTGCAGCATGGGGTAATGAAGGTTTACATGCAGACACGTCTGCTTTAGGGGTATAAAAAGCCATATCAGCCGCTGTTTATTCAGACTACACAACATCGGTACAGCGACCTGAAGAATGCCAAGACTGAACAGAGCGCAACGCAACAACGCTATTGGCAGATGACAAGCAGGAGCGACGCAGCGAGATGTTGCAACACACTTTGGCGTGTCCAGACAGACCATCTCTTCATTGTGGACCCGTTTTAACACCCGAAACAGCGTTGATGATAGGCCAAGGTCAAGCAGACCAAGGGTGACTACTCGGGCCCAAGATCGGTACATCCGACTGCTCCACCTTCGGGAACTCACCAGGACAGCAACGTCAACAACAACGCAGATACCAGGCCTGCGTCCAATTTCCGAAGAAACTGTACCCAACAGCCTGAGAGAGGCTGGACTTTTTCCACGACTACAGGTTCGACATCCCGTTTTAACGAAACGCCATCTGCCGGAACGTCTCCACTGGTGTCAACAGGGGATGAGATGGGCACGTGCAAGGTGGAGAACCGTTCTCTTCACTGATGAGTCCCGTTTTCTGCTTCAACGAAGTGATGGACGAGCACGTGTATACCGACGTCGTGGAGAACATTATGCTGCCAACTGTGTTCAGGAGGTTGTCCCATGTTATGGTGTGGGCCGGGATTTGTCACAGTGTTAGGACACCCCTTGCGTATGTTGTGGGTAACCTCATAGGAGTACGGTATAGGGACTTGATCCTACAGCCTTACGTTATTCCTCACGTCACGTCTATGGTGGTCTCTTTTTTAGCAGGACAATGCTCGACGACATAATGCACGTGTTTGTTTTACAGCGCGTGTTTGTTTTACAGCGTAACAATGTCCAGACATTGCCATGGCCAGCCAGGTCACCAGATTTGTCACCAATTGAGCATCTCTGGGACGAACTGGATCAACACGTAGGAATCCACCACCCTAAACACTTCCAGGACTTCTTGCAGCACGAATGGCAGAACATTCCACGGGCTGTGATTGACAACTTGATTGCATCCATGGGTCGTCGGTACCAAGCAATAATCAATGCCAATGGTGGCCATACCCGAGACTGACATTTGTGCACCCCTCTGATGTTGAAACACTTGTGCACCTCTGCATTTCAAGATCATGCTTATTCTGATTAAAACTAACTAAACAGAGATCTTCAAACAGCGCTTTAGTTTTCATTTCAATTTTTAACTTGCATCTGTGGTCTTTATGCTGAACTTTGATAGTCAGTGTCATATTTCTTTTTTTGAAGAGTCTATATATAACCTCCTCTATCCTATCATCATTGCTTGACAACAACACAAGAAGCTGTGTCGAAACGTTGCCTATCAGAATAAAGAAGCTGTCATCTGTTTCTTCGCCTCTGGTCTGATTCCAAACTTCTTAATCCCCCTCAAAGAAGTTATTACAAAAAGTTCAAATTCTTCTAAAGTTGTATCTTTATTTATCAACATGGGGGAAGGGTTAAATTCATGCTGGAAAGCAGATTTCAGGCTCCATTTCAAAGAGTCAAGGACATGCTCATGAATTTTCGAGTGTTAAAAGCACCATCTTTTGTGTAAGCATGTAACTTGAAAATTAATGCCAGTGATGTTGGAGCAGGTTCTAGATTTAAGTGGATGACATAGGAATTAATTATCATGTTTGCTACCTTTCACTAATAAGCACCAAAGAACCTATTCAACTATTGAAACATGAACTGAGGGTCTTTAGCTGGCTTTGAACATTTTGAAGTCTTGTTGTACCACTATCTTTCCTTTAACAAAGTCTTTACTGATCACAATCCCTTGACTTTTCTTCATAAAAGGAAGAACACAAATAAAATACTATCGAGTTGGGGTTTAATTTTGAAGGGGTTAATCTTTTGATTACACATATCAAAGTCAAAACAACGTACTGATGCACTTTTAAGTATAAAATACTCCCTACGATGTTATATGTTTGTATATATGTGAATGTCATTATACTGTTTTCTAGTTTTACAATATGTATATTATGTTGTTTACCGTTCTTATGACTACAACAAGTTTCTTAGCAACTTTCCTTTTCTTAAAGAAGAGTGTTGACAGAGTGTAATTGTTTGCACGTGTAACATGTGTAATGATTTCTTCCAAGCCAAACAAAAATCAAAACCTTGAAATACTTGGAGAGTCAAAGACCAATGAATATAAAATGTCAAATCTTCACATGAACTATCAAATTTCAAAACATTCAATGCTATAACCAAGGTTTCTCATGTGATTTTATTACTCGTCCGTTGAAGATACCGCCTATTGATAACTCTAAAACGCTATCTCACATTGTGTCATACATCGCGTGTGGACTTGACTTTCGTCACAATCGTTCAGCATGCCGTCATATTATTAGCGGCACGAAAGCCAATGATTCCCATGTTATTATCTTTATTCAAATGAGTGAGAAATACATGAACTACTAAACAGTCTATTTTAATAACGTCTGTACGATCCCTCGAATATTATCGGCATCCAACTCGCTCCTGCTCGTTAAATACCAAACCACTCACTTGTTCAATAAAAAGGTTTTTAACGGGACGTGGTTAAGTATTCTCTATAGAATTTGAATAAAATCATTTAATAAATAGCTTAAGATTAAGTGCTTCCTTATTTACAAGTATATTCACGTTTCAATCAAAGAATAGGGTTTACAAATTGTAAAGAGTAGCTAAAAAGTAATCAAAAAGAATCAGAAGAAGGAATAAGAAGAAAATACAATGATTTAGTAATTATGCTATTCGAGAAAACTGTTATACAGTTGTCTCTAAATGTTTTTGAAATGTCCAAACAGTGGTTATTCACGTCTGCTTAATGTCTTTAGGGTTTAAGCTTAAGGTAGGTAGGTAAGTTAGTGAATTAAATGGCCTGCGAGCGCCAGGCATTCAAATAATAATAAGTAAAATAATATATCTTCAAAATATCGCCGTTTCGACTGATGTCACATTACGTCACAATCTTTAAGCATGACGTCACAATGTAAGCGGCGTGGCAGCAATGGTAATCGCAAAGATGTTCCTGCTTTTTCTTTGATAAAAAAAACAGCAAGTAACAACTTCTAACTTGTGGGCGGTATCGGTTTCGCTTGTTAAATACCACACTACTCACTTTTTTCATAAAAGTGTAATTAAAATGGGCGTCGTCAGGTTATATTAAAAGTGATTAAAATGTGATATGAAATTAAGGATTGAGTTACAGAGATTTAATAAGTTCATGGAGGTATAAACTTTAAATTGTTGTGAAAACTGTGTTTATCTGCGTATTTTGTCTGCCATTAGGCAATGCTGTATGATGTATTTTTAATTAGTACCTAATTTTAAAAAAAAACAAAAAAAAAACACATTCGCCTTTAATTCTTTTTACTGTTTGCCACAGACGTTTTCTTAAATCAGACGGACCTTATATATGTCTTACTCTCATCCAACAATCTTTTGAAAATATACATCTATTGAAATGTTAAATCGTATAAACATTCGATTAAGATTTGCCTTTCTATTGAAGAAAGGTCTGTAGATATTGGCTGTTCACAAGATTTCTTATTTATTTTTCTATGCTTTTTTTTTATATCCCAAGCGCAATTTCAAACTAACATTTGACCTTATTACAATACGAGTGATTGTAATTAAATTTCGGTTTTGCATCCTAAATACCTTATTCTCATGTGATACCTTATTTTTGTTGTCCTTGATGTATAGGAGGTTATGATTATTGCATACAAAATAATCAGACTACTCAACAGGTTCCAATATTATCATAAAGTAAATGAGCTGTTGTATGCAAGGAATGCAAGTATTGAACTAAAACAATCATGTCATATTCATAGAGTATTTATCCAAATATCTCAATTGGTTCTGTAATAGATCACTTAGAACCTGAGTACAATTTATAATATTAGACGGGGTCACTTATCTTGTATCTTGATTTAAGCGAATTCGTCATTAGAGTTATTCCATTAGATATTCCACTAGATATCCCATTAAAATTATGAAAGGCCTGTGAGAAAAGTTGAAATTGTATCACTTCTATTAAAAACCAAACTAATATTAATAAAGTTGAAATTGTATCACTTCTATTAAAAACCAAACTAATATTAAGAGTCTGGAATTTGAGAAACATTGCACATAATATCGAAATGCAGGAAAATCTATTCATTTATCAATATGTTCTGTTTATGTATTTCTCAGATATTCACACTGTCTGTGTACCATATTAAACATTTCTGAAAATTACCCAAACGGTCACGTGAAAGAAATAAGCGGTGCTATCGTCGCTGATTAGCTGACGTTATGCATACACGAGATTTGATTTACAGAAATAAATTTGTTTATATACATATGAACAGTAAAGACATAAACAATCCAAGAAGAACATGTCATAGATTTAAAGATACTCGAACCTTCCATCCTTGATTCCACCTCAGGTCGATGCCAGCTGTTCTGTATTTACTTCCTGTGTCAGATGGATAGGTTCCTTTCCCACACGACAAATCAGGTAAGCGGATATGTCCAGGAAACTTTGGGTTAAACTTCGCCCCAAAAAGGGCCTGAAGCGTTGATTTGATCGTTTCAATCCTAAAAGCAGTTGGAAGTTTTATTCAGTATGTATCAACCAGGTAATAACTAGTTCACAGGCTGCAAAAATAAATCAAATAATAAAGATACATGGCATGACCGTAAAGCATGGAAGATAAAGTCAATGATAATAGACAGAAATGAAAAAAAACAACCTCGTGTATTGAAAGCTGCCAAAGGTCAGAAGTTTTCACCGGCAGTGGCAAAGAATTCCAAATTCCAAATAAAAAGAGTCTTGAAACGTCGTTTCTGAAAATAGGAGCTGGTCCTTTGATTGGAGAGGTTAGGCTGGTAAATAAACAATATACCAAGTTGATGAGGTAGATGGTGCTTTGCTGTTGAGGCATTTTTACACTCTACAGAATACTTTAGATTTGATACACGGATCAATGGGTAACCAGTGTTTGAAGACTGGAGTGATGTGATTTAAACTGAAGCAAGAGGATGTGGGGATCTGAATTCTGAATCTTCAGTATCTAATTGACTGTTGAATACTTAAGTAATTTGAAACTTGACCTCTATGACAAGTATCAAGGTGACTGACCAGGGCAAAAACAGACACTGTGAAGTTGCATTCCAAGAAATTGGTGTTTTCTTTTGATGCATACTTTTTTCATAACCTTGTCGAAGAACATATATTTATATCTTTGATGCAAGAGCAGCAGGGGCAAAGGAAGGGGAGTACGGAGAAGGGCTGCAGGAGCAGTGCAAGGGGAGTACGGAGAAGGGCTGCAGGAGCAGTGCAAGGGGATCACCGAGAAGGGCTGCAGGAGCAGTGCAAGGGGAGTACCGAGAAGGGCTGCAGGAGCAGTGCAAGGGGAGTACGGAGAAGGGCTACAGGAGCAGTGCAAGGGAAGTACAGAGAAGGGCTGCAGGAGCAGTGCAAGGGGAGTACGGAGAAGGGCTGCAGGAGCAGTGCAAGGGAAGTACAGAGAAGGGCTGCAGGAGCAGTGCAAGGGGAGTACGGAGAAGGGCTGCAGGAGCAGTGCAAGGGGAGTACGGAGAAGGGCTACAGGAGCAGTGCAAGGGGAGTACGGAGAAGGGCTGCAGGAGCAGTGCAAGGGGAGTACCGAGAAAGGCAGCAGGAGCAATTGAAGGAGGGTACAGAGAAAGGCAACAGGAGCAAAGAAAGGAAAGTACGCAGAAGGCCAGCAGGAGTATTTAATATTTCAGAATAACAGTTATGAGGATACTATATTTCATATTTTGATTCAAAGACACAGACTTCCTATCTCACTACTGAAAAGTAAAGGAAACTAAGGTATTATTTCTCTTGGGATATGGTGACTTATATGTTGCAAGTAGAGTTATCAGAGACAAGCTCGCATTAAACTTCTTACGCTTTTTGGAAAGCTTCGTAGGTGCTGATCATCAAATCAATTGCAAGTTTCTGTTCCCCTAGCGCCTGCTGGAGGTCTCTGGGTCCTTGGTCTCGCATCTCTTGCATGTCTGTCTTCAGCCTGATCAGGTGTTCTTGGACCGTGTCGAGACCATCCACGACTATATCCCCCTTTGGTTGAGATATAATTTCGAAATGATAAAGGCTATGGTTTAAACATATTTATTCATGTTAATGGTACATGA
Source organism: Phorcus lineatus (assembly GCA_921293015.1). Lineage (NCBI taxonomy): Eukaryota > Metazoa > Mollusca > Gastropoda > Trochida > Trochidae > Phorcus > Phorcus lineatus. Next base: position 61,312,981 of record OV121084.1, read on the forward strand.
ATTAGGACAAGCAAACAAGCCGGATGCTTATTTAAATGCGTGTCCTCATCAGAATACAAAAATAACTTGCAAATGATAACATCATGTAGATAAGCACATTCCGTACATAAGTTACAATTACAAAAATGGTGTTTAACAAGATCACTCATTTAAGAACAATAATTGATCTAATTTAATGTTTACCAAATCTGCCAGTTTGTTCGATGTAGCAGTGAATAGATTCTAAAAGTTTAGAATTTTCTCGTATGGTTGCTGTAGGATTTCCAAACATGATAGATTTAATGTCATACCCACGAGTGTAGAAATACATACTATTTCTAAGGTCAATAAAATTTCTGCAAATGAAAAAGAAATGTTCAGGGTCTTCATATAAGTGATGGCATGAACATTCTGGAGTTTCGGAGATATGCCTTAGGAACTTGTGGGAGTTTAGATTTGAGCATTGGAGTCTCAGACGGCTATGGTTTATTTGAGAGGTTCTAGAGCCTTGATTTAAGTCAGAGTAGATATCATTGTGCTGAGATAAGCCGGCTTTGTTATTCATCATGTTTTTATCATTTCTTTTTTCCGGCGGAATAGAATTCTAATCGACAATGGTTCTTGGTATGAAAATCTTTTTATAATGAGATGTCCGACAACTCAAAGTTTTAAGTTTACTTGCATCTCTGAAATCCCGATGTGTTGCTTCACCTAATGTGGGCGGCACAAGATCATTTAGATAATTCGGTGTTAGATTATTTACCATTTTGTAGAAAAGTGACAGTCGTTGCTGATAACGTCTCTCTGATAGCGGTATGGATTGCGTTTCAATGTATAATTTACTGTGACTGGTGCCACGGACAGCCCCACATATCGTACGTAACGCGTCCAGATGTAGGTTTCCCAAAATCATAGCCAGGTCTTGAGTACAGTTGTCCCAGATGACTGAACAATAATCAAATTGAGGCAAAATAAAATGTCTATACATTGTTTGTAATGTTTTTCTTGATAGTTTACATTTCAAACTTCTTAGGCAATTTTTCATTGGTGACACTTTCATTACAATCTCATTTATATGCTCTTGCCAATTACAGTTGGCTTGCATAGTTCAACCTAAATGTTTGTGACTATCAACTTCTTTAATGACTGTATCGTTCATGAGCAAATCTGGGTGAGAATCCTTATTTAGTTTACGGGAGAATATCATTGATTCAGTCTTGGTTGGATTGAAAGAAACTTGCCAGGATTCTGCCCAATCGTTTATTCTCTTAAGATCAGTGTTTAGAACTTGGGCGGCTTTATTTGGATTTTCAACAATGATATAGAGTGATGTGTCGTCTGCGAAAAGACGAATATTGCTATTAATGTCATTTACGATGTCATTTATATAAATTATAAATAGCAGGGGGACGAGAACAGATCCCTGGGGTACTCCGGCAGAAACATATCGGCAATCAGATTTACACCCATTTATTACAACTCGTTGCACTCGGTTTTCTAGATAGCTCTGGAACCAATTTAATAATTTACCTCGTATTCCATACGATTCAAGTTTGCAAATGAGGCCTTTGTGCCATACCTTATCGAAAGCTTTGCTAATGTCACAGAAGACAGCACGGACTTCTTTACCATCATCGAGGGCTTTACTTATTGAGTTATATAGATAAACGAGTTGATTGACCGTCGAATCTCCTGGCATGAAACCTGACTGGAGACTTGATAAGTTGTTATCAAGTAGGAAGTTGAATACGTGTTTGAAGATACATTTTTCAAAAACTTTTGCAATGCAACTTGTCAATGCTACAGGCCGATAATTGGCACACTCATTTTTGTTACCTTTTTTATAAATCGGAACAACATATGATTCTTTCCAAATAGCTGGGAACAGAAATCGTTCAGGGAATCGTTGAAAAGTTTTACAAGGGGAAAAGATACGCTTTCCGCGCAGAGTTTTAAAATACGATTTCCGATACCGTCCGGCCCACATGATTTGGCAATATCAAGTGATAAGAGAATGTCTTTCACCTCATTCTTTCCGAGGATTATTTCAGATAACGAATTATCATATCGATGTATGTGAGGAGTTGAGTGATCGGGATCTGAAACAGTAGCTTGCTCAACGAAGTAATTATTCAGAACATTTGCTATATCTTGATCTACATCATAGACAACGTTTTCTTTCACTATAGGAGGAAATAGTGAACTTCTTTTGTTCTTACTTGTATACATTTTTATTAATTTCCACCAGGTTTTAGTGCCAAATTACGTTTAATGATAAGGTGTCGAATGTCATGATTCATCCATGGTGAATCGTTTTCTCTAAAGTTAATTGTCCTGTTGGGAATAAATCTATCACAAACTTCGGAAAAAAGTTTAGTAAAGTTATTGACATTTGAATTAACGAATTGATCAGTAAGTGTAGATTTCCAGTCAATGTTTTTAGATGGTCTATTAAACCGATCGTATCACATAAGTCGTAAGAGTATATTTTGCGCTGGAATGAAATTGTGCGTGGTAGATTATTGCTTATAGTGATATATATTGGACAGTGGTCACTGCATACCAAGTCAAGAAAGTAGTAGATTAATGTAGGCTGAAAACGCCATCCATGATACGCCATCCAGCAAAGCCATCCACGAACTCTGACCTCGACATCTACGTCAGAGACTTATCTATATATGTAGGTCATGCTTATCTATATATGTACGTCATAGAATCGACTGGACTCATCACTATTTACTTTGCACTTAAGATTGCGATTTTGACATGACCCACAGATTAAAATGGAAGTAGGTCAATTCATTTTGCCTGTATGTGATATTCTGTGTTGAATAAAACAATTACTGAATTAATTTCAAGAACTATTCATCTTAGATTTAGCAAGTGATGGCAGATGCTGAACATATAAAAGTCTGCAAACAACACTGTGCTATGATCATTAAGTTATGATTATTTATGTTTAGGAAGTAATTGAAGATATTGGCTAAAGTAATTAAGAAGCGGTTTTTGTAACAGCCCCACCCAATGATAGCTTAAGGAAAGGTAGTTATGAAAGGGTGTCTTATTTGCTTTTTGGGATTTGACCTCGTGAGGACAACGGTCTATTGCCCTGTTGACGAATCATTCGCCCGTAACATCCTATCTTAAGAGGAGACTGCTTGGTGAACGTCTATTTGATACAAAACATATATTTCAATATTAATGGTTGTTCCGATAGCTGTCGTATTTCATTCACATCATCAGTTAAAAGGATATTTTCTATCAGGTATATTTTGTGGAAATGAAAACCTAGATATTAGTAGAAGGCAGGAGAACTTTTGCATTGCATTGCATTCATGTTTAAATTGGTACAGGTTCAACCCTTTTGATGGGTACATATATTTCTAGGTTTAAAAATTTGCATTAATATGTAGACATATAAAGCAGTTCTTACCTTTATGAGCTTTGCTATGTTAAAGACATAAGTAAAATACATCATTGAAAAGGAATAGAAACCCTGACTTTAAGTTCAGGTCGTATTTCTCCGAAATATCCCACACAGATAATGGTTTACTGTATCTGAAGAGTAATATGATCAATATAAGGTATCACGAATAGAGACATTTAAGGTAAACATTGAAGGTGTTGTTGTCATGACAACACACTCCACTCGCCTCACCTTTTGTGGCACTGTTAATGCACAGAGAGGTATAGCATGTGTTGGAGCGAGCCAGTTATTTTCATATCTGACAAATTAATTTTCATTCTTACAAGATAATACGTTGTAATGTTACTGTAAGAATGTATAAGCCTTTTTAAACAAGTAAAACTCAGCACTCTGTCCCATCTTAAAGTCCTGTTCAGACTAGTGTAGTGAGTGAGTGAAGACTTTAAATGCTTTTCAACTCTAGATGATCACAATGGGTGGTATAAGTGTAAGAGGAAAGCCCGCAACACCCCTACGGTCATGCGTTCTGATGAAACCTGCTTTCTAACGAACTAATCTGATAAATGCATGACTTTTGATTTATCAGGTCATGAAATATGCATATATATATATATATATATAGGGTTGTTTCATGTACACACAACTATGTACAGACAACTATGTTTGTGTTTTATTCAACCATAGGTTTGTCGTTGAAATGATTGTATATTAACCATATAAAGCACGTGTATTATTTGCTTCACTGGGTTTGACAAATGTTTTATTACTCCCTGTCTGTTTCGAGTTTGAATACTATACACATTGAGAACAAACACATACACTCTTCTAACATATTTATTCAATCTAGGCATAAGTAAAAATACAGCATTAAGTCATTCAGTAATCAAATCATGATACAAACAGTTAGTCATGGTTATACATGTAGGGAACGCGCTTGACCACACCTATTTCCGAATATAGGGTTTTTCACAGGTAGATGAAATATAAAATTGTCTCTTTTGGATGCATATCTATCCTTTGGTCTCTATCCTATCCAATGTCCGTCGCCCAGGCGGTCCTCGCTTGATCACCCCTTTGACATAGAGAGAAACAGGTTTTTTCTTATCGTTCTTGTGGTTCTGTCTTAGGGGTGGGTTTGGTGATTTCACCACATGAAGCAAGCTTCGTTTATACATCCTGTCTCAGCAAAGGTAAAGACTGAACTAACAGTGGATGAGACTACGCCTTCTGTAATAAATCAGCCCTGATCACTCTCCTCATCACCAGCCGCTTCCATCTGTAGCCACGTCTGATTCCGCATCAGTGTCCAATTCAGGCCTATCCACTCGAGTGAGAATGTCTTTCAATTTAGGATTGATAAAGCGTTTGATTTTCCCCTTCACCATGCTCTGTTCTGAGGACGGATCTATCTCATCCAGACTGGTGAGGATGGGTACAAACAGCGGCGCTTCTTTAAAATATTGAGTAAACTCGAGGACGCTGTTGAGACTGTCCATCAATTTAGTATTCCAAAGCTGTTTCATTTTTCTGTCTATCCAGTCTGTCGTTCGACCCAGCCGCTTATATTTCCTCCTGTTGACTGCCATGTCACCTTGATAAAGTTCATACACCCGCTTCCAGATACGTTGCAATCCGACGTTCTGCCACTCCTCGGCTGCCATGTCGTTGATGGGTTTCCAGTGACGAGGTAATGGTTTTGAATCATCTATACCACTCCCTTTCTGCACAGGAAGGTCCCCATCCGAATCTTCATCGCTAATGTAGCGTTTTCGTTTTCTAGATATCAATGCCTTGTCATTGGCAGCTGGACACCAGGACTTGATGTGACGTTGTAAATCGTGCATGTTGTCAATCAAAACACCACAATCGGCGCAAGCTGTGGCCATAGTGAAAGGTCCCGACTCCTCACTGCTGCTTGAATGAGAAGCTGTTTCAATGGAGTCGTCGAGAAACGTCTGTTCAGCATGAAGGTTTCGAACTGACTGAACGTCTAGGGTCGGTACACGGTCTTTTATCTCACGTTGTTGGTCATGTATACCAGTTTGATGGTTTGTTGGATCGGATGTCAAGATATTAACGTGTAGCCTGTTCTTTTCGCTCGTAGCAGGTTTCAGATCTACAGTTAAGTTTCCAAAAGGCGTTTCCACAGCTGTTTCATAAAGGCTCATGAATTTCGTGATATCATCAGGGAATATTCTTCTTGCAAATACCTTAATTTGCTGTCTGTCTACGGGCGAGTTGAACAGGGTCACGTAATGCGAATTGAGAGCAATGTCACGTGATTCCTTGCCTCTTGGGAACAGGTTTTGCAAGAGTAAAAAGATCAGTACATTCTTATGGTGAGAGGTTTGGGTAAACAGACGTGATATCCGTTTATCATTCTTGGCTTCAGCCAGGAAGTCATCCAGGACCAATACGTTCTGTTTGTGGTCATCAAAGTAATGTTCATCCTCGAGATTGTAAGGTAGGCCTTTCACAAATTGCACATAGGGTAAGACCTGAAGGATATGGTCGTACAGAGGCTGCCACACAGCATAGCACCAGATAATCCTTTCTGGTTGGGGGTGGACTAATCCCTGCCGTAATACATTGAACATAAAGGTCGATTTACCGGATCCGCTTGGTCCGACCAAAAGACCACAGGATGCTATACGAAATTGGAATGGGTGCTCCTGCGGCGGCGGCGGCGGCGGCGATGGCGGTGGCGGCGGTGGCTTTGATGCATAAGAGGTCACTGGACCAGGCGGCGGCGAGGTTGCCATTGAAGTTACTGAGATGGGAGGAGGCGGCGGAGGCGGTGGCGTAGCTGTGTTCGAATGTATATTCCTCCTATGCCGATACATAACATCCTTTCGTGAAAAACGTTTTCCACAATCAGGACAGGTGACCGCCTCCATGGCGATCTAAAAAGTATATGGAGTTAGTGTTTCTCAAGCTTCCGTTTATACCCTTTCTCAAGCCTCTGACGTTTCAAGGCAGCTGCAGCCCTGTTCACAACACCTTGTATGGTAGAAATGTGTCTTATGTGCAGTTGACTCGGGGATTTCCTGTGCTTGTTCCCTTTTGATTTAGAAGCAGTCCGATGTGTCTTCAAAGTAACCAGTTTCTTTGTTGAAGTTTTCAGCTTTGCTTTTCTCGGTTTGTCAACGGTGGAGAAAATATCTCTGGGTCTCACCCCTGACGTTCTTTTCATTTTCTTAGAACTGTTCTGTCTGCTGGTCAGAGAGAAAATGTCAATGTGTGCCTACTGTGACCGTGTTTTATACTATCTGGTTAACACCACAAGTACACAGGGGAACATGACGAGAAAGTTTTCTTTTCACAGTACATTTGTCACTGTGAACTAAGAACCGGTGGTAAGTATACTTCAACTTAGTCTTGCAGTAAACACAAGTAAAACATCCACTGTCATCTTCTCCACGAACATCTACAGGGAGCAAGCCAAGACAGACAGTACACTGGAAGGACATCTTGAATAATAACCGCTCTTTTCTCAATGACGCATGCGCACTTGGCCAAGTCCATGTTTACTCTAGAAAGAAATCTCTGGGCTGAGATGGCTTCCCTACAAAAGAATTTTTGGGTGAGCTCTGGCCTTCTAGTTGTAGACTGTCATCTTCTGCTTTGCGTTTGATAGCTTTGACTCGCTTTGGTGATCTCTTGGTCTTCTGTTCTTCAGCTCCGTCAGCTGGAGAACTAATGGTGATAATACGGGAACCAGCCCGAGCTTGGCCTCCTTTCTGTCCCCCACGTCGACGCTCGAAAAAGTCTATAAATTTCTGTGCATCGGGAATGTATAGTTTTCGTTCCATGGTAGACTCATTAACACCAAGTGGCAACTGATCCGTTGATAGACTATGTTGAAAATGAAGTCAGACTACTTTCCACATGGTTTTTATAGAGTTCAGTTCAACGGTAGAGTCGAATCTGATGCATTTAAAATGGTAACCTAGGGCCACGAACATCTGTATATCTATTCATGTAGTGTAAATGTAGTGATAGATCGTGATATAAAATAGCCAATACGATTCTGAACACATTTAATTGAAGCTGTATAGCTATGATCAACAGCTTTAACGTTTTAAAGGAGTATTAGCCTTTTTCATTTCAAACTAGTGACTATATGAAATTTCCATGTAAGATCTTTAACATTTAAAATATCCATTAAACAAAAGAGAGTCGACCTCCCTATTTTCTGCTGTTAAGAACCAAACCTTATTGAAACAGTGAGAGGCTTTTGTCATTCACTAGGTCAAAATCTTGACTAAGGGTATAAAGCAAAAAGCAACGTACCCACGTCTCTCGCCTCTGAGTCATGTCACGTGTCGCTAAAGATAGTTCTGGCGCGCTCATTCAAAACCGGTTTCTGATTGGACTGACGCCTTGTCTGGTCTAGGCTAGGGTTAAAGAAGGCTTTGTTTTGCAGTCATGACGATGAATAGCTTAATGAGCATCCTCGCATATAACTGTCAACTGATTGGTCGACCTTTCTGACCTGTGACGTCATGCATATATTAACATATTCACGAGTTATTTGCATACATTATGGTCCCTCCGGTTTTAACTCTGGTGAACAGTAAGAGAAACTGGTCGCTAACGAAATGTGATCATACTTTATTTTTACAAAGTCGATGAGAGGAAATCTCTCTGAAAAAAAGAGTAAAAGATTCACACAAAATGTAATACATATGTTTATAAATATTACTACCAAATTGTTTTGAAAAGATGCTAGCGATGTATATTTAAACACTTTTAAGTAAAGAGATATCAAACAAACGATTGAAATAACTATGATCACACTTAGTTCACAATGAATAAACCTCCGGAATGCTTCTACTGACACAAAAGCTACGCGATGAATATACTTTCACATATAAAAGGTTCTCAAACGACTCCCAACAATATGATGCGTGATATACATTACAGTGATTTTCATTTATCTGAACTTCGAGTTTTAAGTAATGTGACTAATGAACCGCTTTAATAAGGGATGTTGTTCTAAATTTTAATTAAATTTTCATATAAGTCTTATACCATTAGCATAGCATTAATGGCTTGTTTAGCCAAGCTTGAAGGAGCGTTCGATTCATCCCACTCACGCTCGAGTGATTCCACTATTTCCTACAACTTGGACGAGCAAGATGGCCGCCGCGCTCACGCTCGAGTGATTCCCTTTGTATTTCCATTGTTATTTTTATTGGTTTGGACGAGGAGCATTGTCCTTGTCACGAACTAGGGGAATTTACACTACTACGTCCAAACCACCAACTTACATCTCTGAAACATCATAGACAGTCTTTGTTTGTACAGCTAATGGAACAAACTTAACGGGTCAGCCCGGTTTGTTTGCACACAAGACCAAGTGGCTAGAAAGCATATATAGATAAGCATGACCTACATATATAGATAAGTCTCTGACGTAGATGTCGAGGTCAGAGTTCGTGGATGGCTTTGCTGGATGGCGTATCATGGATGGCGTTTTCAGCCTACATTAATCTACTACTCAAGAACACCCGACTCTGCTACAAAGTTCAAGCCAGATACAAAAATTAAGTCTATCAATGTAGCCGAGGTCTGTGTTATTCTGGTCGGTTCAGATATTATTTGAGTGAGGCCAAATTGCAGTTCTAATGAACTAGCTAATCGTTTTTTTCAGAGTACATGTCTATATTGAAATCGCCAACAATGATTGTTGGCAAGTTGAGGTCCATAGCATTGCCAAATGCATCTTCTATCAAATTTCAATATTCATTACTTTTGTTAGCTCGGTACAAATTTCCAATTAAATAGTTACGGGATTTAAATCTTAGTTTAATCCATATTGCCTCAAGACCTGGCAAGTCAAGATCCGGTAATTTTTTCAACTATGAGGTTGTTACGGATGTAAATAGCGACCCCACCTCCACGACCAGCGCGATCTTTCCTGATTGGTTGATGAAAGCCGCGTAAAATGACGTCATTATTATGAATTCCACTGTGCAACCAAGTTTCGGTAAAACATAAGACGTCGTACTCGCGAAATTCTGCTTCGAAAACATCTAATTTGTTAATGATACTTCTTACGTTTGGATGCAATATTTTAGGGAATATAGTATTTTTCAGACCAGGATTAGGATGGACATCACCACAAACTAAGATACATATTAGATATAGAAATATAAGTAAAATATCGTTGAAGGCATCGACTGTAAGATACAATGTACGATCATTTGCTGACGATACCTCTTTACGTTATTGTCGAAGATCCAAATACAACAGCTTCAAAACTAAACTCTGATATCGAACTCATTGTAAATTGGGCAAAAACATGGCAGGTAAACTTCAATCCGGATAAAACCGAAACAATTACATTTTCTCGCAAAAACAGCCCTAGTATTATTCCGCCAATAAAAATGAGCGGCACAGTCATAGTTGACACACAAGAACATAAACACTTAGGTCTAACGTTACAAAATAATTGTCAATGGAACACTCACGATGAAAATATTGTGAAAAAGGTAAGCCCAATGGTTAATTGTTTCAGGAGTTTCAAATATCGACTTTCCAGAAAAAGCCTAGAAATTATGTTCAACTCTTTCATCTTACCGCACTTTGATTATTGTAGCACCATCTGGGACAACTGTACTACACAACAAGAACTATTACTTGAGAAACTACACCTTGACGCATTAGGAACAATTTGTGGCACGGTGAGAGGAACAAGTCACGATAGTATTTATAAAGAAACGAATACAAAGCCGTTAAAGGATAGGAGAATTGATTCAAAACTGTGTTTATTTTACAAAATGATCAATAATTTAACACCAGACTATCTTAGTGACCTTGTGCCCAGTCATGTCAGCCAAGCTTCAAATTATGATTTAAGAAATCACTCAGATCTCCAAAATGCACCATGTAGAACTAAACTTTTTGCAAAATCCTTTATCCCAGATACAACACGGCGTTGGAATATGCTTCCGGACGATATAAAAAATGCCACTAATCTGCGAAAATTTAAACAATTAATACAAAATAATGAATCGAATTACTCTCATTTCAATCTTAATTTTGGACCCCGTATCTTACAAATCGCACATTGCCGCCTCAGGATTGGCTCCAGCGACCTAAATGGAGACAAATACAAAAGATATATTTCTGACACAGCCGCCCACTCATGTGGCCACAATATTGAAGATGCATTCCATTACTTTTTTACCTGTCCAAATTACCTACTTCTGAGATCTGAATGCTATTTTTATAAAATGGGATATGACTTAAAGACAGTCATGTTCGGAAAACAAAAATAACGGGGATAAAAATGTAAACCAGAACATACTGAAATCAGTTCATTTCTTCATAAGTTCGTCAAATAGATTTAACAATTCTTAAACCATATAAAATCCAATTTCATAATGCTTTTACGGCCAGAGAGTATTCATTCATTCAGTAGTATTCATTACGTTTACATCTTCTCATCATTGTTTTCTATATGTTTGATATTCTTGTACATTGTGGAAGCCATACTCGTGGAATGTTTTGAAAATGTACTTTGGAAGCGGTATTGATATAAGCCACATGGCTTGTTTACCAATCCCTTTCTACTGAATAAAATATGTTTTAAAAAAATATATAAGTAAAATGTCTATTTTGTACAGGCACGTCCCGCGGGTTTTGAAACAGAACAAAGAGAACGCGTTGGCAGATTTGGTGTGCATTCTACTTGCAAACAAACCCACCCTTTGTCTATATTGAGAGATATCAATCATCCGTAATCAGTTGGTTCAATGTTTGAAATAAAAGGTGTGGGTTTGCAAGATGCTTTGCATAGAAGTGTTTCGTGGTTCATGTAAAGAATGAATGACATAGCAATCATGTAAGCAATGGCGATTAAACGGTTCGAACTGCTTACATCAAAATCATCAACATTGGGGATGTGCGTATAACGTAAAAGACAACATTCATATTTTTCAATAAGAACAAGAAGAAAGGAAAAAATAAAAATAAAACCAATATTGAGTGTGAGAAAGAAAAGAAAGGAACCCATGTTTAGATGAAATTAATCACATATTATTAGTATGAAAAGTGTATAAGTATACGTCAATTTCCTTTAATGTAAACATAAACAACCTAACGTCAGAGAACTGTTTGCACGTCTTTAAAGGATTTTAAAACCCCACTTAGAAACTATTGTGGTCAGATACGTGATGTTTCAATCATACAACACATCTTACGACATCGCCCAGATAAAAAATTTGTCCCTCGTGGTAATCTTGCAATGTCACGCTTTCCGAGCGAAAGCCGAAAACAACCGAACATTAATGAGCGCACGTACTAGTGACGTAATAGTGGCCCGACGAACCCGGAAGTGTGCAGTTGTTGACATGTAAACGTAGGGAGAGTTTTTCGGCGTGAGTTTATAAAGCCGAATTTTGATGTAACTGTCATTAGAAATAAACATATAATGCTACATATGCTATCAAAAACTAATTATGAACTTATTCGACAAAAAACTTTATTCTATTCGATACATTATTTTCCCATTTTATAATCAATATTCCGGGCCATTACCCGACCACGTGCGAGTGAAATCGTATTTGAATCAGCATTTCATTTCATGTAGCCCGAAACTTGGGTTATGGGTTTATATTGACGAAACGTCCGACTGTCTAACTAACAGTTTTTGACGAAATATCTTTATGAATTTTTTCTTATGACAAATGGATTTTATTATGTTATTATTGTTGAAACTGCGATCGTTTACTGTAAGGGGGTCCCAGTAACTGTCTCTAAATACGGCCATTAGGTGGATAGTTTATAAGCTAATATCATCAATCAATTCTTATCTTTTTTTGTTGTCTAAGTTTGCAGAATCAGACAGCGAAGCTGAATGAATTTTTTCTCTCCATATTAATAGTATATCTAGTAGCAAAGATAAAACTAGGCAATGGACAGCAAACGGAATATTGATAGAAAAATATTACACATAGGGAAAATATGTTTGACATTTATCATGTAAGTTTGTTTGATTTGTAAATTTGTTTTAAATGATGATTATGTTAGCAGACACATTCAATATGCCTGTCTATTGCTACATCTACAAAATCATCTGCTTTCTGTGATTTAAGTTTTGCAAAAAATTTAAGATATTTCTGTTTTCAAGTCAGAAGACTAACAATTAATCAGGCAGTAATAATTGCAGGTCCAAAAAGTGGAAGTTATGTCCAGGTAATTTCCATGTTGAATTAAAATATTTTTTAAATATTTTTAAATATTTTACAAAACAAATCACTTCAATAACACCCCCACCTCCCCCAAAAGAATATAAGAGATTTTTTCCCCTATTACTCTCTTCCTACAAGAAAGCCAAATCAATGCAAATTTTATTTTTTTAACAACAGAAATGATACTGTTAAGGGCAGATTTTCCTTACACTGATTTTGGTGCTTCTCCTACTTATCATATTTCAATTGTGATAGTGTTTTTATATTAACAAGAGAGTTCTTGCATGAGAAATTATTTTTGAATTGATGTTTTCTGATTAAATTACACATGCAATATGCCAGAAATGTACATATGTGTAAGTGTTTAGTTAAATATTCTCAGAAATTTTATCATAAATAAATTAAGGTGAGTATCAGAAATTCAGAATAATAAACTTAATTTGAGAAGAATGCCTGCATGAATTTAAGTATGTTGCATACATGTTTTCTGATAACTAAGTATTCCCAAAATCATTGTAATCTAATGATACATATTTACTTTAATTGTTATTTTCATTCACCTTCCAACAATCAATTATCATTTGTAAAATTCCCATAAGGGGTATATATCTACATCATGATATTGAAAAAGACAAAAAGGGGATTACTGTCTGTATTCTAAAGAGAATTCAACACTTATACTTGCTAATTATCTCTTTAAATTCATGTGATCAACATTGTTTATGTATATTTGTGACATAAACATTTCCGTTTCCATAATTTCATTATTAAAGCCGGTCATAAAAGATATAGCTAGGCCTATATTGAAAAAAACATGGGAACCATGTAGGAGGTGTTTAAACTTTAATTTTAATTCAGTTACTCAAATAATTCTGATTATAGACGTGTAACCGTGCTGTGGTAAAATACTGAAAATACATTACATTAAGTAAACTAAAAACACTCAAGTTCTTTTAAACATTATAAAGTAGAGTTATGATGTGTACAAATTACTTGACACACACCACGTAATGTTTTGACTCTGTTAAGAAAGCAGACAGTAACAATAACTTCAGATATGATATAGGTCGCTGTTCCTTTGTGCACCCCTTTTAACGCAAGCTCCAAATACCGTTGGCTTGTTATATACCGTGCTCAGTCGATACATGGAGCTTGGTAACCGGAACTTGAAGTTATTGGAGGGAGGGTATAGTAACAGCATGTAAACAATAACGACTTGCGATTCCCCGACAGTTTATTATTGTATCCTCTATGAAGATAAGTTGACAGCTCTTTTAAAATTTATTTGTACAATTAAGCAATTAAACGAGACAGTTAGGCGCATAAAGCTGAAAACACATGCGACATTTTTTAGAAATCATGCGAGAATGCGGTCGCGCCGTTAATCTGAAACACTGCCTAGAATTTTGTAACTAGGCCTATAGGAAATATGTACATTCATTTTATTGTATTTATTGAAGAAAATAGAGATCTACCTTCAACCAAATAAGGAAATAAAAATATATAAACCCAACGACAAAGGCACGACGAATTTTAAACTTCGAAATGACGAACCATAGCCATATAGGCCTACAGTAGAGTATAGCTTCGCATCCAAAATAAATTTATTTTTAAATATCGAAAAAAAATAAAAAACGATCTTTTTACTTCGTCCGACATTGATTTAATATCTTTGACGTATATTATGGGGAGAAACATAACACAAGTGTCGGAATATACCAACCAAAAGCATGTTTTTGAACTGCTTGACATATCGGCATACTGCAGTTCTTCACGCCTGGGCGAGAGTGACGGGCCACTATTACGTCACGTTACGGAAGGTGCCGAAAGCTGCCGATCTTTTTGCATATCGGCCAGCCGGATTCGCAAAGCGGCGCACAAGTGTCAGCGCGGGTTTGCAAAATTTACGTAAAAACATGCGGGCTTGCATTTACCTTTGAAATCTAGCACAATAGTGAAACTAAATAACACAAAATAGGGTTTTAAAATCCTTTAACCTCAGACTTTAAACAAGAAAAGGACAATTAAAAAGATATCATCGTAAGCAGTTTCGTTAGTTTTTCATTCAATGATGATAAATTTTAATAAGTTATGTACTTACTTATGTAAACATTCATTCTAACATGACACAAAAACTAGAAAGAAATTACAATACTGTTTTCTGATTGGTTACCAAAATACATTTTTAGTTAATAACCTCTAAATATTTACGACCGTATCCGCGCACGTTTACGTACTTCATTCGGTGATTATACTGTTTCATTGCATTACAGACAGCAGCAAAATGGATTTTAAATCAATTGTATAAAGAATACCGTATTTTTTATGCAAAATGTAGAAGATAAACCAATTCTGTGATTTAGTTTTGTCGAATTAGTACATTTTATTATCACTAAATTAAATTTCAAACCGCCAGCTCGGTTTGAAATTGAATTCAAGGGTAAAATATGCACGACATACAACCCCAAAATGAAAAAAAGAATGGATTGATCTCCTAATTCATGATGGCCATTTTTAATAAGTTATGTACTTACTCCTTGCTTGAGTAAACATTAGTTCATTGTGACCATTTTTAATAAGTTATGTACTTACTCCTTGCTTGAGTAAACATTAGTTCATTGTGACCATTTTTAATAAGTTATGTACTTACTCCTTGCTTGAGAAAACATTAGTTCATTGTGATCAATTTTAATAAGTTATGTACTTACTCCTTGATGGGTAAACATTAGTTCATTGTGATCAATTTTAATAAGTTATGTACTTACTCCTTGATGGGTAAACATTAGTTCATTGTGATCAATTTTAACAAGTTATGTACTTACTCCTTGCTTGAGAAAACATTAGTTCATTATGATCAATTTTAACAAGTTATGTACTTACTCCTTGATGGGTAAACATTAGTTCATTGTGATCAATTTTAATAAGTTATGTACTTACTCCTTGCTTGAGAAAACATTAGTTCATTATGATCAATTTTAACAAGTTATGTACTTACTCCTTGATGGGTAAACATTAGTTCATTGTGATCAATTTTAATAAGTTATGTACTTACTCCTTGCTTGAGAAAACGGTCAACTCCAGCAAAGGGATTGGTTAAGGTTAGTCCACCAAATGGACTGGTAGACCTTTTCTTGCGTTTTTTTATTTTGGATATGTTGTTGATAAATTTTGATAAAGAGGAAATCATGTTAGTGATTGCTTGTCCTTGGAACATTTCAGAAGGATCCTTTCCTGAAAACAAACATTTAATGGTATATAACTAAACTCAATGACATCAAGCTAATGTTACTAACTGACCTAAGATGAAATACTGTTTTCTTTTTATTAATCACAAGTTTTTGCACTTATGTTATTTATGACAAATTCTTTTGAAAGGTTTATTCGTCATTGACAAATACTGAGTGTTTGGTCATTTATGAATAAAGTAAAAATTATGGTTTACCTTTTAAGGAAGAACCTGCTTCTTTCATAAGATTTTGTCCCTTAAATAATCGCCTTAAACCAAGCTGAAATCTGAAATAAATCACAGTGAATCACAGTAAAGTCCATAGGTAAATTGCTCCACGGTCTGAAAAGTTAAGTGATTATAAAGCAAACTAACGTTTTACATCGAGAGTTTGGTGGGTAAAAGAAAGTAAAGGAACTGTATAAATCTAAAAATATTATTTTTTATTATAATTCAATCATTGTATTATTGGAGTACAGTTTTGAAGAGTGAGGCTACTCAAAATGTTCTTCATAATTTATGTGAAGGTTTACCCAAAGACATTACATAAGTCACATCTTCCGATTGAAGAAAGTTCGATCTTTTCCAATACTTATATTTTGTATAAATTAAATAAAGCTGTAATGATAATAATTACTTTGTATTTTAGATTTGAAATGATTGGAAAATATCCAAAACTCATTTGGTAAAGATAAATTTATTTGTATATGATTAGCATGTGCCGAAGAAAGAATATATTACCCAAAGGGCCCAAAGTCATTTAGCAACGACCATTTTGAGATGCCAACATAGCTATGCAGTATAGAAAAGGGGTGACATTACCCTAATAACGGTTGATTAAGGTTTGCGAAGCTCTGCCTCGGGAATTCCACCGCCTTGTCTAAGATCTTGCTAGCTGAGATGAAAGAATCCGCAATCAGCTTCTCTCCAAAGGGAATCAAGAATTGGGCTGCTGGAGAACTTTTCTGTTGTCAGAAGAGTGTGTCATGTACCTTTCAGGTGCTCTTCCTAATGAAGTCATTCATTTTATCATTCTTGATTAAGTTAAGGACAAACATTGCCCAAATAAATAAGCTGTAGTTTTTGTTTTGGGGTAAAGAAAGAACTAAATCCATCGTAATTATATGTCCAGACATGTACACTTTCTGGTTAAAAGTGATATTTGACAAATATTTGGTATTTACAAAGATTAGATAATAGAAGAGTATACAGTACACCATCAACTATACCTCAAAGAAGCTAAGAACATCTCTGTTTATTTCTCCAACCAGAGATTGGGCTTGGTTTACCAGCTGTTGTATTTGCCGAGACAAAACAGATCGTGTTAATTTCTGACTCTGTTCCATCGCAAGTTTAGCAGACTTCAAGCTCCGTTCAGTTTTTGTAGGAAGGTTCTTCACAGCATTAGTAATGTTCTCGAAGTTACTTTTGGGAGTCCCTTCCCCCTTGTGCAACTGCTTCTGCATACCATCCGTCACCTTGTTCATGGGTGCCATCATATCCGCAGCAATACTATCAAAAGCACCTGCAAGGTTCTCTGCGAGACCTAGAGTATAATCCTGAGGAAAAGATCAATAGTTGTAATCACAAAGTCAGTCACACAATTCCAAGAATAGATACTACGATCTGACAGAATATTGTTGGCTTGATAAAGCGTCATCATTGGCAATTATTTCGTATTTGTTTATGTTTTAAAATCGGCATTATATTCACCATTTGAAAAAAAGAGGAGTCTATGTCTACCTTTCCATTTCTTATCCTGAGTATATTTCAAAGTTATATAATATCATGTTACTTTATACAACCATGAAAGAAGCATTACGAAGTTAATGATTGATAAAGACTCCCTTTACACAGACTAGAGACAAATGAAAATCTCAATCTCAAAGAGAAAAAATCGACTTCTTTGTAACTGCTTTTACAGCATTTGCATATATAAGTGCAATATCAAATGACATGCAGAAGGAATACATTCGATACCAAGACGTTTGTGAGCTGGTAAATGGGGAAATCGTCTTTGTCTAAATTTATTTAACCAGCAACCAAGCTATGCTTTTTCTTTCTACCATACAAAATTGTTTGCACTAGTGCGGTATCAGAGTCATATCACCTTAAACTTGTTCATATTGTATTCAAGTCGTCCCATGTAACATGCTTTAACTAGCACTATATCCACTTCGACATCGACTGGTTTAATATGAGCTTCGGCCCATAGCCGATCATCAATTGTTACGTCAACGAAGCCGCTTAGAGGTCCTGGAAAACAACAATAAATTTGGCATCATTTCTTATATTTCGATTGTAGATAATGAGATTACCTATTCCTATTATGGCCATGAAGAGTTACACAGAAGCTTCTGTGTAATGAGCCAGAATGAGAAAAGAACTATATCATAATTATTTGAAAAGTATGCAGAATATTCTGATCAATGTAACATCTTCCAAATGCGTCACTTCGTTTCTGGTTCTTGTCAACTTGTAGAAAATAGTTATTGAAAAAAGCATGAAGTGACGCTGAAAAGATATGAGCAAATTTTGAGCAATGTTTATGTTGACGTCTAGTATCATGGTGACCAAACATTTTCGTAGTCGAAATAATAAGTGTGTGCTCAAGGTGCAAACTCAAATTGTACCTTAAAAGCAGATCCATTGCCTGTCGTGCTGCGTGTACATATCGTGTACATATCGCTTCTTCTTTAATTTCAGGCGTGATGGATTGAGGGCCTTGCCCAGGAACTCAATACAGTATACTTATATTTGATATACAATAATTTCACAATAATTACATAAATCAATAGTTTTTGATAATATCGTAATCACCTACACGAATATACAAGGGCAATCTTGGATTCTTAAACAGACAAAAGGAGTCTCAGATTATTCAGTTGTAGATTTAAACCTACTAAAAACAGCTGATATCGAGTTCTCGAAATGAACCCCAAAGCTAGCTCCAACATCCTCATCTCCGATTTCCTCTTTCCATGAAAAAAGTGGTATTTCCAGTGTAAAGTGAAACAGTACTTCGTCCAATATGCTTCTCTTTGGTCTGACAATCGATGGCCATGTGTAGTTGTTGCTGAAATATTGAAAATAATTATCATTTCCTTTTTCAATGATTTGTAATATTGTTTCGAGAATACCTCTGACCCTCTCTTTTTCTTATATAATTTTGAAACCCAAAAGCTTTGTTTTACCCATGAAGTGCTATTGAGGTTTTGAGTTGAAACTTGTCACAATGTCATAGCTCTTACGTTAAATGACCTCCCCTCTCTATGAGATGCTGCTGTTTGGTGATGTTGGACCTCTGTGGGTGCTGCAGGCAATTAATATATGATTATATGCTTGGTGGTTTGTTTACCTGAGGAGGATGAGGTGCTGCTGCTGGGTGATGTTGGACCTCTGTGGATGCTGAAGGTAGGCGTCACGGGCGGCACGCCTGACGCTCTCCTGGCTGTCTCTAAGGGCGCTCTCGAGTATGGCACTGGCACTCTGTTGAGTAATATATTAATTATCCTTACATTGCGTAATAACATCGCGTGTTGATTGACGTCACATGACATCACAATTGTTAAGCAGGACGTCACAATGTTAGCGGCGCCACAACAATGTTAATCCCGACGATTTTCATGCTTTTACTTTGATATAATTCAACGAGTAATAAATAGGATACTAAACACAATCCAGTATAAATACATGTTTATGAAACTCGTGAATGGTATCGGTTACAACTCGCTTTCGCTCGTTAAATACACTCGTTTCATAAATATGTTATTAAACGGGACGTCGTTTAGTATTCTCTATATATTTCGCTGCACGATATTTCAACACTAGGAACATTGTAATATCCAGACCTCTCTCGATCCTATTGATAAATAAAAAAGATTTACAAACCTTCTCGCAAGAGTAATGCCTTAGAGCCTCAAGTGCGACGCGCCTCCAAAGGTGATGTCCTGAATGCGGGGTCGTCATGTTCACGATACGATCGAGTGACTTCTGGTGGCCAGCGTTACCAAGGGCATGAATCAGAACAGCTTTTGTTGTCAGGTAATGGTGATCCTTCACGAAGTGCAGCGAACGTTTCTGTCTGTGACGCTGATCTGGAGAGTTATGTAATAATCCAATGAATTATTATATTACTTATAACTCGTTTTGAAGATAGTCTAATGTGAGAGTGACATATGAATAATTGACAATTGCATGATTTTTACTTGAAAAACTGAAGTTGAACGAAGATTTGACAAGAGCAATACAATATTTGGCACTTAGATCACTTCAAAGTAATGACGTCGGGATAATTTTAAGGAAAAGTCAGCTACGAAAACAAATCCAATACCATTTTCATGTTTGTCTATCCATGCTTCAATTCTTTGAACAAGAGCGTCTGCCTCGGATTCATTTGAGTTACGATGTAGGTTTCGTGCAAGAGATCCAATGGCTAGACAAGCTCTCCGTTGGTTGACTGTCATGTTGGCTTGTTCTGAGTAAAGTGAAACGTATTTGAAAAAAAATAATTTTAATTGTTTAAAGACTCGAATAAAAGTCATAATATCTCGATATATTAATTATATTAATTCTAAACATATCTCATTGTAAATGCATACTAACTAATTCGTGAATGCAAATTGAAAAATTGACAGGCGAGAGATCCTTAATAAACGGTAGGGATTTTACCAAATTACATTTCAGTGAATGTGATTGTCATTTGATCACGGGACAATCTTGAGACAATGTTTCTATCATTGATGTAATTGCAGATACGGGTCTGGGTGTATGTTTCGGTATTTATTGCTGAGAGAGTGGCATCCAGGACCTTGTTAAATGCAATCAAAGTACTTGAAAGAGTCATTTTTAACCATTCTATTGTAAAAAGACTCAAAAGAGTGAACCTTTAATTTCGTGAAATTGAACTTGGCTGGATAGAAGGACGGGTTCAATCACACTTTAAATGTTTCTTTCACTGGATGGGACCAAAGTGTAGGGGTCAGTTTGTATGAACAGTATTTGAGTCAACATCCTGTTGGAGATCCTTATTGTCATCCACTAAGAAACCGTCGTCTTATGTGAACTGTGGATCTAGTTCTGGGCCTCCTTTCACAAAGCTCTAAGGTGATCGTAAGTCCTTAAGGTAACCTTAGTGCAATGTTAAAGTATGGGAGTTAAGGTTAACCTTAGTTAAGGTTGCTTTGTGAAAGCAGGCCCAGGACAACAAATCTGTAGAGTGAAGACCTAAGGGAGATGGCTAGTGCTGGGAAAAGGTAGTACTTTCATTGCATATTCAACGATTCCACTGTCGGCGCTGATGACGTCTGAATTCTGATACAGAGTACGAGGAGGTAATGAGCATTTGTTGTTTTCCCACGGGAGGACCGATAGGCTTGTTTTCTGCGAGTAGAAAGTGGAGTCAAAGAAGAGTGCGAACCGTGGCCTTGCTTTAAAACAGACACACGAGGTGCAGGCACCTACTCACTAGTTCGACCTTGACTGCTGGAGACAACATGAGTACTGGAGACACCATGAGTACTGGAGACAACTTGAGTACTGGAGACAATCCAGGTGCTTGTGGTGACGACCAGCTGTTCATAGGAGATATACTCTCACTGTCTTGAGAAGAAGAACTAAGGCAACTTTTAAGCTCACCTTATTTGAATAGTTCTGAAGAGTCCAAACGTAACCTGTCATCGAGGAGTCCTTCGGGTTGAAAGTGTTCTTTAAGATGAAATGTTGTCATCAAAGGTTCCAATGGTGTTCTCTCATGACGGCTGTCACAAATTCTAAAATTGATGGCGAGGGTTGAAGGAACAGAACAGAATCTTTCTAATATATTCCTTATTTGTATGCAAGAGACTCTGCACCAATCGCAGGCAGGGACGAAGAGGTTGTCTTAGCAGGCTGAGTGAGTGTCCTTGCACGACCTCTGAGATAACAAGATGTACTGAACAAACCACGCAGTGTGTTTATGGAACACACATAAATAAAGAGCACACACGCCAAAAGTAGCAACAAATCACAAAAAATAACTGAACTACGATCACAAAAGCATTAGAAAAACGCGGAATACATAAATAGCAATTGCTTTGCGTCAATCTGAACAGGGTAATAGAAGTTCAGTTCATACCTCCATAAACTTAATTACGTGACGTCACAACATTTTAAGCCACGCCCATCGACGGAACTATTTGTAAACGAGTTACGTTTTTCTAAAAATAGCAACACTTTGTGTAATGCCACTTCTTGAAAGTAGGTAAATAAAAAATTAACATAATTCAGTGTGACATAATTATTGTTGTCAAAGGTTCTAAAGGTAGTCCTTTTCATAATAAACAAGAGAGCTCTATCAGAAATAACAACCGATCGTGTTCCACCCAACAGAAGCCAAACGTCATTGTTCAAAGTTGCAAAGTAATGTCGTTAAGTTCATGAACAGAGTTAAGCTTGGCTCCTCAACAAGTTTAAGAACAGTGTGCTGTTTAATCAGATTCCGTTAGATCGAGATCATAACACCACCAGTATATGGCATCTACGAGGGTAAATTCGGCTGGTTTCCTCTCCGAGTTCTACGTTCGCGATTTGTGTTTAGAACTGTGAGAACTAGCAATGTCGAGGCAACGTTTGACGGACGTCCGATAAGTTCATGGCCACGTGTGTTGTAGATTTTCATTGGCTGATGAACGTTTTGTAGGCGGGGCTAGGGATCCGATTACGTTTTGATTGACATTTTATCTCTTTCATGCTGTTGAGCGTTGAATTCATTCGCGTATATAGTGCAGCTCTATTTGGTGCAAATATGTACATTTAGAGCAATAAAATAATTTAAAACAACTAGTATGTAAATATTTATTTATAAGAATTGACCTCAACATTTATTAAGTTCATGGAGGTATAAACTTAAAAACCGATGTGCAAACTCGGCGTAAATCCGCTACGCGGATTCACACAGTTTGCACATCGGTTTTTAAGTTTATACCTCCATGAACTTAATAAATGTTGGAGTCAATTCTTAAATGTTTTCTCGAGTAGTGATACATGCCCCGTCTAAATAAAAGTTGACAAAAAGTAAATACAAATTTGACGGGAATAAATGCATATAAAGGGGAAATATAACATGTTTGAACGTATTGATGCTTAACACATAATCATATATTAGTTAAAACTAGAAAAACAAATAACTTAATATCGAAAACAAATTACAAACTTGAGAACTTGACTCATGATCGCTTGACTGCAAAAGAGATGTGACTTCGGCTCATTATGTCCTCATGTCACTTGTCATGTCATTACCGTTTACACAGGAAAGACATCTCAATTTCAATTCATCGAAAAGCGCAATATGCACTTAACATGAGGGGTGAGTATAAAACTTGTTATTATGATGGTATTTTAAACATAGCGATTGACATAGAGACAGAGAGGACTTCTTAGTTATTTCAATAATTCGGTAATGATAAGTACAGAAACCTCTTACCGGGACTCTCTCCTGTGCCAAAACAGTATACAGAAACGGTTTCGAGGAATTCCTGCAAAAAATTATCAAACAACGCTGTCTTATTAAAAAGTATATATTTTCATTCATATTGGTTATAGCTTACTGAAATCAAGATTTTAAGATCAGAAGTGTTTTTGATTCTGGAAAATAGAACAATTGGCTCTGTAGCTATGGCTACTAATAATTTGATTTACAAATGGTCACAGAATTTTAAAACTTCAGTTATTATCTCCATGAGCTAAGGACACGGTTTCAGCTTTCTAGGCGTTTTGCTCCTGGAAAAGAAGATGGAAAAAAGTGCAGCGCACTGTCTCTATGGCCCGTATTAGGGGTCAGAGGATCAGAAAGCCTATTCAGCTGCATGCCGAAAGTTTGTTCACATACCACTGAATCGTAGTGCAAATTTCATGTAATTTTGGTTTCGTTTCAACGTCAATAGAACAACTTCAGCGAAATTGAAAATGGATCACCCGCTGTCCATGTGTGAATTAGCCATTCTTGAACTCTTTTTGGGGATCGCCTGGTCTCTGGTGCACAAATTAGAATTTTGGCTGATCATAAAGACAGAGGGGGTCACATTTTCGAAATTTCGATTTCGTTAAATGTCAAATAAAATGTTCCATATAAACTCTCCGAGAATAAATCCA
Source organism: Phorcus lineatus (assembly GCA_921293015.1). NCBI lineage: Eukaryota > Metazoa > Mollusca > Gastropoda > Trochida > Trochidae > Phorcus > Phorcus lineatus. The sequence continues at coordinate 61,336,943 of OV121084.1, forward strand.
ACATAGTCACACTGACTTTGCGCTAAGGTCACACGTGACTTATTTTTTAAGAAGATGATAACTTAAAAAGGATTTTATGGAGAAAAATAAAAATTCGTGTTTTCGGAATTTTGACCCCTGGTCACTTTAATCACCTGCCAAAACTCTTACGGGTAAGTGTTGGGTACAATAAACATTTAGCTTAAAGCAGAATGGTTCTGCATCTGTGTATTGAAAATTCAATATTCTACTTTTGTTTTTTGCAACGCTACGATACCTTAAAGGCATCTCAAATTACATGATATTTGCACTAGATTATACAGGTATGTGAACACACTTTTGGCATGCTGCTGTAGGTTACAATCCTCATCAAGTAAGGAGGCTGTTTACAAGGTTTCAACTTTATTTATCACCAAATCTATGAATCAAAATCCCAATTAGATAAGGACGTTGTACACAAAATTTTAGAGTTTTAGACCTTTGCTTATGGAGAAAAAAGAAAAGATAAGTATATAGGGCTTTGCATCAGTGATCTTTATTAGACATCACTTGTTCAACAAATCTTCAAACTATAATTCCAATCAACTAAGATGTCTGTGCACAACGTTTTAACCTTAAAGGCCTCTTGCATTTGGAGATCAAGATGAAATTAGATTTTTAAGGAGTGGTATCTGTGGCCCCGATAAGAGTCACAGCCTTAGAACCCCCTCAAATAAGGGGTTTGCACAGAAAGTTTCAATATTATAGGTCTTTTGCTCCTGTAGAAAAAGGTGAAAATAGTTTTGAAGGTGTGGTCCCTGTTGACCTCATTATGTGTCACAGGATTACTGAATTTATAGATAAAAAAACTCTTTAGTCATTGAGTCTGATTTCAGATTTCCTGAGTCAAATGCTCTGGAGAAGGAATGAAATGATGAAAAGTTTTGACCGGACGGATGGACGGACGAACACCGGAAGCAATACTTTTTAGCCAAGATGAGCTAAAATATGGTATCATTTAGAAGTAAAATACCCTAGATATGTAGAATTTTTTTATTATTATCATCACATAACCTTATTCTTAAGAGGTTTAATATTTCATAAGTTTGTTGATTGTCGAATGTCTTCAGCAGTTAATGTAACTTTGGACTACATTGTACCTGTCTTAATGTTTAACTTCGTACCGCTGTAGGTCTTTCCAAAGCTACGCAGTGGAGGAAGACGTGTTCCAGTTCAACCTCGTCAGGATCAGATGCATTTAACACGTGCTTGATGATCAGTTTCTGGGAAACCTCATCTCCCATGCGAGCAATGATGTCTATGAACATGAGACGTTCCGTGAAGCAGTCAGTGGAGGAGTTGGCGCATGTTCTGTTGAGGACTGACTGTGCAAAGAGCTGGTAGTCGTCTGGCTGTAGAAAATGCAGCAGGGTCCTGATGTTTTGTACACACTCCTGTCTGTGGACACCGCCTGTCATCATGGTGTAACAATTACTACAGACAGAATGTCTTATGTTGTTCATACAAAATAGTCAACCATTTGAGGATATCTGTCTTTCCTCTACCAATACCTCGTTTATCTCATGGAGTGAGGTGGAAATCAAACTTTTTCACTTTCGAGATATGGTAAACATAATATTTAACGCGGGAGGCAGATATCGTACTTTTCATACGAACGTAATTGTGTTTCAGGTTAAAATTGATCTCATTCAAAGGCTTATCTTCTTCCTTGGAAAACTGCTACCAGAATACGTCACGTCATAGCAATGTTCTAGTATGTTCTAGTACTATCGCCAATTATGAGATGTTGACCTAAACACAACTAGTTATTAGTTACTCGCCCAAAGTATAAGGTGTAGAACTAAACATACACAGTTTTAAGCTACTCTATAAAAGTATGAGATGTAGAAATAAACACATCTAGTTTCATGGTACTCTCTCAAAGTATGAGATGTATAACTAAACCCATCTTGAACACTTGGATAACTGGCATCATATTTCCTATGCACATTTACGAGGGGATGTCAATAACTTCATAAATTATTATTATGAGTTCTTAATCATCGATTCACTCGTTCATTGTATACCCCTGGAGACATCATCATTGATGTCATTGTTGAACTATGCCATCTAACAACAGATTATAGACATAAACAACCCTTCCCGACCATTTACTTGATATTTACACCCTGCTAAACACATGTATACCCCTGTAATCATGGAAAGTAATAAAACTGAGCATCGTCGGTTATCAAGTTTCTCATGACAGAAGGGGCGAATGCGACAGAAATACATAAACGTTTAGCCAATGTGTAGTGAAAAAAAGACCCTCAATATTCTACTGTTACAAATGGTCAGATGCGTTTATCAGCTCCTTGGATGATGACCCATGGTCAGAAAGGCCTGTTGAAGCCATTACAGATGACATGGTTGCACGAGTCAAGGGCTAAATCATGTCCGATCGTAGAAAAAAGGTACACCAGATATCTTCAGAGTGTAGCATTTCTCACGTCCGAAACGAATTCTTTCTGTTTCACAATTTGAAATCTCACTTTCGCGATTATGATGAACTCAAGGCAGCTACTGAGGCATTTCTGAGGAGCCAATCGAAAGACTGCTACCGCAAAGACATAGACAGTTTCAAAGACAAATGGACAAAAAGCATTGTCATTCAGTGAGATTATATTTAAAAATGAATTCATTTTAGCAAACATTGGTTTCTGTTTGACATCCATTTCTATGAACTTATTGACTTCCCCTTGTAGCTTGGCGATAGTTCCGAAGGTTCAATGACTCCGAATAACAATTTGATGTTCTTTGTCATAGGTTTTTAGCGGTATGTTTTCATGAAAACTAGGGAAATGTTATTATACTGTAAAACAAATGTTGAAATGCTATGATAAAATACAAGTCGAACCACTCACCTAGTTCGTGATGGTCGAGCATACACTTGACGTTCTCCGATATGTTCTGCCTCACTTCACTCAGTCTGTAGACGGGAGCGTTCTTTTCAATTCGAAAGAAAATAGTTACACGTATAGCTCAATCACTTGCTGATGATGATGATCCTGATGTAGATGAAGATGATGATGTTGATAGTGTTTCAGTACTCTCAAGAGTATTCTTTAATCGTTGCTGATTGTGAGGCATATTGGGACAAACGAACTCCCTTTAGCTTTCTAAAGATGCAATGAAATATGTAAATTCTTTACAACTGACATGCAATCAACAATAAAAAGTTCTGACGGCAGCAGTCGGTAGAGTTATATCACATATATGGTCAGCTTTGCACAAAATGGAAAAGATATGCACAGTTGAAACCGGTTGAAATAGGAATGTGTGCAGCTTTTGAAATGACTTATCTCTGAACTGTAAACAAAGGATGGTTTTCTTGGTAACAACTTCAACGACGTTTCAGAATAAAGGCTTATTCCTTCATCAGCTGGCGTGTAGGTGAGATCAAATGGGGTACATATATACAATAACATGTAAACATTAAACACTCAATCTAATTAGGGAGATTAATCAAATGAGAATATTATACAATGTGGATTTTCAGTAAATAATGAGGTACGTACGCACATGAATGGTAAACTAAGAATTGTAGGCTAAAACGTCTACACGTGTAAGAGAAAGACATGTATTGTAAGACCTACATGAGGCGTGTGGATGGACTCTTTCCTCAAGTTTCTAGGAATACCAGTATGAAGGTTAGCTCGCCTAAAAAAAAAAATGTTGAGTAAAACAAATTGACATTTTTCGAAGCAGTCGAGTCAAAGCGACAAAGAGTATGCTGCGTCGGTTTTATTATGAGTTCTTAATCATCGAATAACAAATGTACAACTTTTGGTTACATCATATCACAGTACTTGCATATTTAACCCAAATTGCCAAATATATAACAATTACTTGTTATAAATGACTTTAAGGCTATATAAATGTACAAAATCCGCATTTGTACGCCTCATTTGCTTGAACAATACAATGCATTCCCTTTAAACCGATATCGCTTGGGACCAGAGAAAAATGTCGGTTTAGAGGAATTTTCCATTAGTAAGTGAAACAATATACAGATAAGACTTTGTCGGCACAATAAGGTTAGATATGTAGTTTATCACTTTTGGCTGCACCTTTCATTCCTACCAATGTACCACATGAAACATTATAGTTAAAATGTCAACGTTCCTTTTTCAAATACCATCAATCATTCTTGTTTATCGTCAGTTTTATGTCACTGCCAGGAGCTAACAACCTTCTAATTCGTTTCCATCCAATGAAACTTACTTATTGAATTTTATAGTATTGACCTCAATTACTGAAAATAAGTAACTGGCATGTCTATACAGTAATCTATGACTATGAGAGAGTAAATTTTGCCTAAAACGTATTTTGACACCGGATACGAGTGTCAGAATTTCGGAATGGAGGAATTTTGGACAAGTGGGACTTTCGTCCATGATAACAAATAGGGAAACAGTCTGTACCAAAATAAAACGTCGATTTAGAGAGAACTCGGATAAGATGTATGTCAGTTTAGAAGGAGCGCACTTTAGTCATATGACCTTTCAAACACTACAGATTGATACTTGTAATGATTTTGGCATTAGACAAGTTTTCTTTATTACGTTTAAACCTTTGGCCTTGTTTGTTTTCTCTCTCTCAAAAATAACAAAATTGACATTTGCATTTTCTCTAAACTAAACCTATCCGCATTGAAATGGTCTTTTCAGTAGCAGTTAGTAGTTTTCGTTCAAATATAACACTAGAAAAAGTTTTACGTTGTTGACTTCAACAACATACGACGTGTCCCATTGAATCGGCCGTGTGCCTATACATGCTTCTACCGGGATACCGACTCATTGGGTGCTTTCCTGTCAATACGATCTGACAACAGCCCCCGTAGGCGCAATCTCTGTTACTAGTTTAGTGCAGACACAACGTTGTCATAATGTGACCATCTCGGGAAAGTAAGATAGCGGCGACCAAGTAGAAAATTGGTTCCAAGGAGTCCCTTACCCTAAGCTTCTGTTAACGAAAGCATTTGTTTGAGGCGCTGTGATTGCCTTACTGAACATACCTCAAAACATGCAATTTTATTGGCGATCCTCAGACCAACCCCTATCCTCACCCTTCCATCCACAATGGATCTAGTACGTACCCTGCTGGAGGCTTCTTTAAACTTCTATTTCTTGTAACAGGGTAGATTTTAATCGAGAAGAGCAAGTTTTCAACGAACATCAGGAGATCTAGAGATCTTTGCTGTGTTTTCGAGTGACATGAGACAACAGCTATACAAATCCAAATTAATATATTATCAAAATTGTTCATTCTGTGTTTCTCGTCACAAAAAAAATCACGTGAACAAATATCGAACAAATGCATCATATTCTCTAACCAGCCCATTATAGTTTAAATATTCAACTTTATAAGTTTATAATATACAACCTTTTCCCAATTAAGTGAAGTTTGGTTTCGGATTTTGTCCATATGATCGGGAAACCTGAAATAATGCGTTTGCAAATGATTAGGTTAAGCTATAAAACTATATAAATTATAACAAGATAAGAAAGGTTTTGGAAATTGAATTACATTCAAGGTTATCTTATATAAATACTATATAAATCATTTGAAAAATTAATTAAATTCTTATTCACCTCCAGATGCTTTGGAATTGACACCATCTTGCTTGAATTGAGCATTCCTGTACTCGTCATAGGAGTGGAGAAAAACAAGAATGAGACGATGTATAAATATATGTTGATAGAAAGCATGACAAACTTCAATAAAATACAAACTTCTATTCAAAATGAATTATTTTTTAAACAATTGTCGAAGGTGTCAGACTGTGATTGCATATGTGTGATTCAATGATTGACCAGTGTTTTGTTACATAACTGATTTTATTCATTTTGGCAAGAGTGGAGAAAATCACCTGCTGTACTTTCATTCATTAATAACTTATAATTCATTATCTTATCAATACGAATATATATCATCAATGTCAGAACACCTTGATTACTCCTCGTGTTAGAATTTCCTTGTAATATGAAATTGAATAAAAAAGAAGGGACAAAATTGATTTTAATCTAAGATGTGTAAATCGCCCGTAAATTTTGACATTGAATGATTTACAGAATTATCAAAGATATATAGTCACCCCTTTTCCATGGAATCTTTCTTTTTTACTTGGATCCCATCGAACGCCTGCGCGGTTTGAACTGTCCCTCTAGCATCATATTGTAGGGTCTGGATGGTTCCCAGATTGGTAAGAAGAGATTTAACAAAGAATTTCCGTGACATGAAACAAGTTTATAACAATCAGGAAATCATTTGCCAAGAGGTTATCCATTGTGGTTGATCATCTTACAGTATGTAAATATTGAAGCGTTATCTAATGTTAAAACATTGTATAAAAACACTATTGCAGTATAGTACACCTTCTTAACATACTATTGATGTACAGTTTACATGTTACAAATCTGGGTTTGATATAACAATTAAAAATAAGGTTAAATATGTGTCTTATAAAAAATCATTGTAGAGCTTAGAAGCCTAAATCGACCTAAATAATCGTTCAAATGTTGTTGCCAAATCAGATATACAGCTGAATCTTTGTGTTATCAAATGAACGTGATATTTTTTAATGTAGTCAATCAAATTGTTAATCAAGACTGTGAAGCATCTCGGTTTTTATAAATGCCAACTCTCCTTATATTTTTTCGTATCTCATTGACCAATGGTAATTCAATTGTTTCAATAACTGCTGTATCCTTTTGACCAATGAGAATTAAATTGCTTCATTAGCTGCCGTATCCTACTGACCAACAACATTTGATTTTCTACTAATTATAATTCCATTGCTTCAATAGCTCATGTATCCTACTGATCAATGATAATTCGATTGCTTCAATAGCTACTGTATCCTATTAAACAATTAGATTAGCTATATAGATTGCTTCAATAGCTACTGTATCCTACTGAACAATTAGATTAGATTGATTCAATAGCTACTGTATCCTACTGACCAATGAGAATTCGATTGCTTCAATAGCTGTTAAACTTTTAGAATGACAAACATCTGACGCTGTGTCCATTTCAGAATTGAAAATGTTTCGCCAACGTTTCCTCCCTAAGCCTTTCGAAACAAAATCAATTATACCCTACTTCAATGGGGATATGCAAGTGGTCACCTTGTTGTGAGTTCTCTCCAATCTGTCATGACTGTAGTGAGAGCGAGAAATGCTCTTGTTGTGCGGCGTCTCCTTCACTTCGTATGTGTGAGACAGATTGCCTGGAAAGTGGGGATTCAGTTAAAAGGGGCAGTAGCACGTTTCGTTGAAAAATATTCATTTCTTCATTTTATATCTTATTAGGTAATTCCAAATATTTATTAACTTTATAGGGTCAAATTGTCTCATTACTCAACCCCTCTATCCGTTGTCGTAAAGGAAATGATCAAGTGTAAAGCAATTACCATTGTGTAAAGCACCCTTTTATCATTTAAGGTAGTGAAATGACATCGCATAGATGAACCGATCACCTTCATTCGTTTTTAAAAGTGCTTCTTTTGATTAAGATATTGTCGAATATTGTCTTGCAATTTGAAAAATTTTATTTAGTTTTCGTGAGATAGCATTACATGTGTTTATTTTTATAAACCTGTTATAGCCAATTTGAGCCTTCATTACATATTCTAAATTCATACAAAATAATAAAATATAAATAGCAGGTTACTTAAAGATTTGTAAGTCACATTTGTGATTAAGGTATATATTTCTAGCCCTTCCGTAGACCCAGCTCTTGTTTTTCAACAGGGTGTTGTTTGACTTGAGAAGGCGACAAAGTATAGCAATGAATGGACATTCGAATTGAAATACCAATTACTTTGTCATCCGCTCTAAAAAACACACACATGACAGTTACAAACCTAAATGATCCAATTCAGTTGTTTCATATGTGGCCATTTTCTCCTGAAAGAAAATTGGTAAGAATAAGCAAAGTGTCTGATGCATATCATCTCAAATAATGCAATCAAGTGAAGTGAAAGTCGCAAAAGTGAGACCTATCGATTGATAACAATTTTATATTCCGTTTTAAACAGATAAGCTTGATATAGTTAACAAAATACACATACATAATTTACAAATGAATTTATCTTTTAGGTTTATAATATTTCAGGCTTACACTGTCGGGGATTGTGATAGATAATAATTGGGAATAAACGCTGCTTGGCAGAGGGTTAGGGCGACAGGTCATTTTTACTTCATATCAACTCTGACCATCACATCACATGGTATTTATTACCTTCACAGTGACAGAAAAGATGCTGGCCACCGCCTTCTTGATAAATACAAGCTCTTCCTCGTCCTCCGGATGGACGTGGACCAGAACTATACAACCACTCTCATGTGTGTGAAACAGGAAACTGGTGGATAAAATAGATAGATATTACTTTGACATGAACCCGAACTGTATAGTCACTCTCGTGTTTTCGTGGAACAAGAAACTGCTAAATAGGTTTATGTAATACACCGAACTCTATAAAATTTATCTTTCTATAGCAATACGTCATTATACAAATATATTATGTTGTTTCTATGTTAATCAGTTTACGAAAATTCAAATTCCTGTTGTGTTCCAGATCTCTGATGTAGGAGAACAATGCTAAAGACGTCACTAAAGTTCATAAGCTTTTCATAAACGGAAAAAGCAAATTAACTTACTGTTTCTTTAGATTCCAATTCTTCGGATTGTCATAATCTGAAACAAATGTAAGACGCCTAAATAAGAAGATACCTTATAGTAGAGTTCAATTTTATGTGTTTTGGGGATGCATATGAAGTTAACAAAGTGAACTGAACCAAAGCATTCTCTGTAAGCTTCGCCATCGTATAAACGTTAACGTTATACAGTTGTTATCAAAATAACAAGAGTTCATCATTAATTCAAGTGTATCCTTCTGAAATGTTATCATGCTTTCTGAACAAATACATACACATATCCTTGTAGATCTGGACAAAGTTTTCCACTTGCAGTGAATGGATTGTTATCCCATCTTCCGACTTGTTGAGCACCTGAATGTTGAACTAAGAAAAATATTTTTGTTAAGTTTAATGAAATAGCATATCCAAAGAAAAACATTCAATTGATTTAATTTATTGAAGGGCAACTTTTGTGCTGAAAATAAGTTTGAAAAGATTATTTAAAAAGAAAGTTCGATCGGGGATATTGATGCTAACCTTTCGGGGATATTGATGCTAGACTTTCTAACTTCCTCGTTCAAAAGGCAACATCTGCACTCACTTCGTATTAAAATGCAAACATCTAAAGTGCTAATTCGCAAGTATTTGAACTGTGAGTCTATGTAAACTGTATATTCACTTTCTTGAATAACTCCCAAGATTGAATGCATTTGAAGAACATGTTTTTTTAGATATATAGTATGAGTATACGTAAAAACATTATTTACATTGGAAATTTATTGATGTATTATTTAAAGACTGTAAATTTTAATTGTTTATAGTCTCAAAAGTAGGGATCAGAGAGTTAACAATTAACATGTTTAAAACCGATTGATCAATATGGAAACGATTCACTTCACCAGATGTTTTAGTTCGTTAAGATAGAAACACTCACAGATAGTTTATGTACGTGTTGTGTCTTTAGTCACGACCGAATGATCAAAACAATGTTAAATATAGTGTCAGATATCAAGGAAACAAATTCTTGTACATCGGTTTTCTTCGGAAAACCATCGAGTATGTTAATGATTAAAGGAGAACAGATCTGGAGTATGTGTACGGGATCAAATATGTCATGCTTTATGGAAGGCGTTTTTGTATCTATAAGATTCGGTCTACTTTTTAGCATCACAATGCTTATCAGTTAAGTATGGCGACAATAAATAGGTAAGAAGTTGTGTTGTGTGATCGAAAACCGGACAAATAACGTAATTATGGAATCTTATATATAACAATACAACTTTTAAAAAGGTCCTTTGAACTAGATACAAAATATTTGACATCCAAATCACATTGAAGGGAAAACATATGTGAATGAATAAAATACATTGTTTATTTCCAATTTCCAGGTGTAATTGATAATCCTTTGAATGTAATCTTTCTCAAGACTATATGCTTTAGAGTTGCAATGCAAAGAAGTGAAACCATATTTGAGCCTTGCACCAAGACATATTTAGATAATACCATGCCACTAAGTATTTTGTATTTTGGAATTGCTGTACTGTTCAACATCCTGAGGTTCTCTCCATATGCTTTTAAACGTTCAAATTTTCACTGAGAAGCATTTTTGTAAATAACGTAAGAAATATCATAATAAAACAAACATAAGTATTTTTGTCTCAATTATGCCGGGAATATGTTTAACTGATATTTTATTGCAATAACTTAAAATGTTCAAAAATTATGATGTCACATAGGCAATTATCAACAGTGTAACAAAAAAATTTTCAGCAGTTGTAGCAGGCTCTAAAGAAATGGTCAAGTGTTATGAGGAATTTACTTTAAACATCCAATATTGTAATTCCACTGACATAAGCATTTCATTTATTGTAAAATACAAGCAAAATATCCTCTAAATGTCAGATGTGGATGAGCTCCAGTGTCCCTCGAAATAATAACGAATCCTTGGGTACATTTGCGAGCCTTTTACTGTCAGCTAACTCAATTGTTTTACTTCAGGGTATAAGTGGCAGTTGTCTTGTTCCTCCTTATTTTGTTATTATTCCTTCACCTTTGAATTCAGGTAAGGTGGAGGTTGGTGCCTCCGACTCTCTCAGTTCCGGGTGGTGATCTGTTGATCGGTAATGAGTTTAAGGTGGTGCTGATCCTATTGTCGCCGTCTCTGCAAAAAGTCATGATTGCATTGGAAGTTCGTTGATGACTTGTGCAGTGACCTATTCAGTGTCGATGGAATTTCTTCGAAAACGTCTTTGCTGAATAATTTCGTTTAAGAATTGTCAGGTTCATTCATGGATCATTCCTTTCATGTTGTAGAGGCTCATGACGTGTCTCCAAAGGTGAGGTGATTTTGGCTTTTCAAGAGTATTTCATTTATAGGACGGCTGCTTGAGAAATCCAGCAACACCTTTGCCAATGCATTGCGATGAAATATGCGAGCATTGGCAAGAACTAGCGAAAAATTGGGTGGTACTGCGTTGATATGCTGTATAGCATTTAAGTCAAACCTTACTGCATGTGTATACGTTACTTACTGCAGACTAAGTTGCCGAGCCCCTGTCAGCATTGTAAGGGGAGGTAACTCTTCTGGTCTTCTTGATAAGTCTAACAGTTTGTTGGGTAGTGATCACATTCTTTCTAGAAAGCAGCTTATAAGTGGTTATAAGAGCCATACATGTTGCTTAATAGGGCTCTTTCCAGTGAGGATGCTCGTTAGGTTCCTGTTTATTCAAGGATGGTGTTTTGACGAGGAATTATAGCACTCCAGAAATTCCTGGTCAACCACTTAAAGCCATATATCCATACATATATCCATTGCCAAAAACGATGAAAGAAATATCATAACATTGTACAACCCGTTGAAGGCTATGTTATCAATGTGAAGTTTGATGGTAATGTATCATCCAAATTTAGCAACTTTGAAATGTTTCTTCGCTTGGTGAGAAGTTGTCTCATTTGTCTCCTGAACGTTCAAATATCAAATTCGACTCTTGCGTTCTCTCATCTGTTTCCTAATGCTCCTGGCCGAACAGATTTATGCTGGTTGGACGGGGGCCATTTTCTTATTCAAAAACCACACGTAACACAGGTGATACATTTTCAGGTGAACAGAATGATAAGTCAAATACGATAAATATATACACACATACAGTAAATAAACCAAAACCATGCCAACAATAATTAATGAATAAAAGACTAAAACATTTATAAAACATGGACAACTGTAGTGATTCCAGCGCGGGTCAGCATGATCCCGCATCCTAAAATATCGCGCTCTGCTAGGCACCGCAAAGTGTTATACAGCCACTCCTGGCTCTACAGAAATAACCTTTAAAAGATTTAAAAGTGGTTCGGAAATTCTAGGAAGAAGAAGCCAAAAACAATTATATATATGAATAGCGTAGATATAAGTATTAGCTAAGGCAAATCTGAAGTTAACATATAAAAACTACCATAGTGAATCGAAAGCGTGTATAAAGTGTAGGAACAAACACATGAAAAACGTTACATAAAAACAAGAAATCCGGTATTCTAAAACACAAGATCGACAGATAATGTTGATACCATATAACATATGTTATACACATAATACCATAAGTACTAGTGATCATGACATGCAAATACAAGGATTTTGAAGTGGTTAAAATCATAAAAGCAGCAACATAATTAGTGATTGGTTCAAACGCAAGTTCACATATAGATTAAATATAACATACTTCACATAGTCGTTTGCAGAATCATTTTAATCCAATACTTGAACCAGTACTTGTATTTCGTAATGGGGGCGTTTTGAAGAAAACTGAAAAATGGTTATTTGATAACATTATACAACTTCAACTTATTATAGTTATTTAGGGATTCTTTTCTCAAACAGACTTTCTTGGTCGAAAGCTGTCCAAACCCTTATTCATAAAGCTAATAAAGCTCTTATTCCTATAAAACAACTCCATTGTAAATGTAGAAATCTCCCTCCAACTGTTCTGTTTCAACTGTTTGACACGCAAATAATGCCTATAATTCTTTATTGTTCCGAAATATGGGGTCTTCAAGAATGGAAAAAACTGGAAGGTTTTCATGTAAAATTTTGTAAATATGTTCTTGGTGTTAGTGTTTACTCAACAAGTGCAGCTGTTTTATCTGAATGTGGTCGTCAAAATATTTTTTGTATTACAATTTGTAGATGTATAAAATTCTGGTGTAAACTATTATGTAAGAATGAAAATAGGTACCCAAAACAATGTTACTTGTTGTTAAAAAGACTTGACGAACATGATCGTAAATCATGGGTTAGTAATATCAAAAACATAATTTGTACATATGGTTTCAGTTATGCATGGGAGTTTCAAAATATTATCAACATTGATACATTTGTTAATCAATTCGCCCAGAGGGTTAAAGATTGTAACACTCAAAATATTCTTTCTCTGTTACATGAACATTCTAATTTAGATTTTTACTCATCTGTGAAAACATCATTTGAAATTGAATCGTATTTGTTAACTGTTCGAAATAAAGATATAAGAAGATTTCTAACACTTTAACGAATAAGTGAATTGAAAATAATGAAAAATACCGGGAGAAGAAATGATATCCCCAGAGAATTAAGATTTTGCCCTTTTTGCAAAAATGTCTTAGAAGATGAACTACATTTTATGTTCTTATGTCCATTATATAATGAATTAAGAATAAAATATATGCTCAATTTTGAATGTAAAAATAATGCAACTCTAACTGCTCTTTGTCAAACTGGAAATGATAATCGCTTATATTTGTGTGCAAAGTATGTCAGAGAAGCTTTTTTGTTACGATGTTCTCTACTTTAATTCCATGCATATATTTCTAAAGCCTGTAAACATGTTGTGTTTCATTTGTTAGCACCAAACCTGTACGTTTATAGAATTTGTCTTGTAACTTTTGTACATGGGCCTGTGGCCTTTATACTGAATAAACTTCTATCTATCTAATACTAGTATTTCGTCAAAAGTATTGATTCATCAGGGATGAAACGATGTGATCGTTAACATCGCATTACAAGCGTATTAATAACAAAATATACGTACAATGTACAAGGATATATTGATAGTTATGCTAATCAGGGGACATCATAGTTCTTCCTTGTTGGTCTTCTGATTGACACAATCACTCTCTTATGAGTTTGCCCCTTGAGCAATATGTTAATGTGACATATAATCTCTTTTGCTTTTAAAAAGCTGCATTGTTGTTAGAAATATATGTCAGTGAGATAAGGGTTATCATCCCATTGTTTAATTAGTGAGGGTCTATAGGTGTCAATGAAGGACTCTTCAAGTCGTAAAAGTGCACTTTAGACACTGCCCATGTTAGATTTATGGAATAATTTATAGAAAGGAAATATTTAGAATCACCGTTTGCATACATGACAATTTTTGATTTGCGAATTTGTGTATAACCCTCGCTCTAGTTCAGGTAATAAAACAAATCACACTCATTTCGTCATTATGTTAAAAGCCGCCCCTGTAACGTCAAAAAACAATGACGTCACAATCAGTGTATTGCTGTGACGTCACAGAAACGTGACGTCATAATCACTGTAATGTAAACCTCCTTGAGGATAAAGTTGAAACATGTAGAGGAAATAGGCGTTGTTATTCTTTTAATAATCTTTATAATAAGAAGAATTGTTTTCTCACGTGAAGGAAGGTTCGGACTTCATTTCATCGTATTGTATTAAAGAAGATCGAACCAGTCCGAACCATCCGATGTTAACGCTTTCCTATATAAATCAATTTGCGTAGTTCAGTTGTTGATTGTTTATCTGATCAGTTTACAAAAAATTCGACCGAACTTTATTTCTATTATTATCTTTAGATAGACAAGTTATGACCTACCAGCCCATAGAGACTGACCGTTGACAGGGCATTTCGAGGAAAGGACGTTTATGTCAGTAATGTAATGCAACCAAGTGTGAAAGAGATGAGTTTCATTTTATCTTCCCAAATATCGAATTTTAGACATTCAAAAAAGTTTGATTAATATCTAGATGTATATAAATTTTGTAAAGTTTTACACTCAAATTCATAACTAGATTACAGTCTATGTAAATAAATGGGAAAGAGAGATATCTCTTACTCGTCCATTGTCATATTCATATAAAGATGTTAGAGATTTATGCATCTTAGGTTATACGCCATTCATATTGAGACTTTCCTATAACGTATCCTTATTTAAAAATCCGTAAACTCTAAATTGCAATAGATCTACACAAGAAGCACAACGTTGTTTTGTCAAATATGTCAGTGACAGGGACAGGAATATGACCCAGAATAACAGTATAGTACACAAGAAGTCCATACCTTGACCACGGTGGTGACATTGGTACCTCCGAGAACCGCTGTGTGGGAGGAGTACGTGTAGTGATGAAGGTAACCATCCTCGAAGTAGTATGTCTGTACAAGGGAGACACTCACCATCAGAAGAAGAAGAAGCGAGGTCCCACAAAGAACTTCTTCTCTCGCCATGCCGGGAAAACTGTTACAGCTCAGCTCAAAAGGAGAGATTGAGTGAGAGACAGCGGAGTGATCGAATATAGGGCAAGCTTGTATTGCGAGTGTGTTTTGTCCCTCTGCGATGATAAGCTCAACAACTAAAGATGCCGGGTCCGTTCTCTGTGATGTGGTTACTTCTAATGTTTCTTGGTGTGGTTTTGATGGACAATTCCTTCAATCACGATGTGGACATAGCCAGCGAGGAGAGTGGAGAGCGTGTTAGGCTGCACAGTGCTGGGCGGTTGGTGGATGTCCTGGATCTTGATCGTATTCAGGAAATCAAGGTATATATTGCTGACTTTGTTAGAATTCATTTTATGTCTCGTATGTACAATAAATTTGAAGTTACACTTCAACTGTCATGGCTTGGAGTATTTTGAAAACCGCCGTAATAAGAAAACTCTTAATTTTGCTTGGTTTATGCAAAATTTCACATGTTTATTTTCATTGATTAAATCATTTATGACAGCATTACACAATTAAGAACATTTGTTAGGCAGAACTGCTACGAGGCTGCTTTCAGACCGTTGTGAAGAGGAAAACCCCTTATAGATTATTCATATACCAAATTGTTTTACCATATTGTATGGCAGGTATAAATATCCTCAATAAAAATATTTACTGCAATTTGAGGTTAAAATCTCTTCAAGAGGCAAACAATCAAAAGATTGTATTTTTCCTAACAACATATTTTACTATTACTTCTATCTACTCCTTCACTAGGAAAATGTCATACAACAGAGAAATAAGTTCATTACATACTTAAAAGACAAACTTGATGTTGAAACATATGAATGTTTGAAATACGACATAAGTACAGATGATTTAATTTCTCGATTAGTCCAAACCCTTTTTAATCATTCTATAGATTTAACATTGTATGAAAGTATTCTTTTACGCTGTTCGTTGTATGTTTATGAACTTAAACCATATCTCATGAACTGTTACACAGAATTAAATACATGTGCTCATGAAAGTATTTATGCTTGTAAATATTGGATATATCAAAACATAACGTATATTACCTTATAATGTAATTTTCCAATCTTCGGTAATTGATGGAGGAAATAAAGAATCTCTCTCTCTCTCTCTCTCTCTCTCTCTCTCTCTCTCTCTCTCTCTCTCTCTCTCTCTCTCTCTCTCTCTCTCTCTCTCTCTCTCTCTCTCTCTCTCTCTCTCTCTCTCTCTCTCTCTCTCTCTCTCTCTCTCTCTCTCTGAGGTTGGGCCAATTGACTTGGTTGATGATGGATGGTGTTGTTTGGTGTTGATCGGTGGGTTTGGACTCCCTGGGAGTGGATGGATGGTTCAATGGCTGGATGGATTGAAGTGGATTGCTAATGTAAAGTGTTTCAGCATAAGCGGAATGCTTGGGTATATACATATGTCATAAGCTTTTCAAAGATTACCAAGACCAAACATTGGGAAATTAAAGAGGTTAAGTATGATTGGATGAAAGTTCCTTTGAAATTCCAAGAGTAATATAGAGAGAAATGATTGGATGAAAGTTCCTTTGAAATTCCAAGAGTAATATAGAGAGAAATTTCAGCTGTTAAGATGGTTGGAGGCTTTGGGGCCTCCAACCAATAACGTTACGTGCATGAACATGTCACCAGTTGTTGAGTGCATCTGTGACAATGTGTAATATTAGTTTACATTCAAGAATCAACGATGGATGCAGTGAATAACGTTCCAAAACATTTCTTGTTACATGATCTTCACAGATACTAGATCCTGTGTTCGTAATGTGCATTTTAATGTTTCTATTCGGTGAATTGCGTAATGATATCAGCATAACCCTATCCCCTGAAATTTATTAAAACGACGAATTTTACTTTGAGGATCGGAAGATACATCTAATCAAAGTCAATCCATTAAACCCATCCACAGAGACTGCTATGTGTTGGAGACCGGCTTCTTCTGGTGACCACTGCCAGTGATATTGGTAAGAACTGGAGAGCTGGTCAGCTTCTCCTTGCGAGCAATAGGTGGCGCTGCAATGCAACAGAAGAGTCTCCAGGCAGAGGAATATACGTCCGAATAATCAGCATCTTTTTCCCTACTGACAGACGCATGTCCTTACACGTGCAACCAGCTGGGTAACATTTTTAACTTTTTGATTGCTTTGACACCTTGTAAAACAGTTTAATTGCTGTTGAATCAAACGGTAACAGTTAGACACAAGCTATGGGATACGTCAATGGGGGAAGTATACACGTAGAGAATGATTACATTGTGTGTATATACATTAATTAAATTTAACATACTTTAGTCGTTTGCAGAATCATTGTATCCGATACTAGTATTTCGTCAATAGTATTGACTCATCAGGGATGAAACGATATGATCGTTAACATCCCATTGCAAGCGTATTTATAACAAAATATACGTACATTGATATATATAGCTGCCGATATATAATTTAAGCATTAACATATAATGATACCCGTACTCATAACTTTATCCCAGCGTCACTGCTGCTGACATAAAAGTGCCAATATTTTGCACCCAATACTTGATAAACACTTAACTTTAAACGTCATCAAATGGCTTAACTGTCATTATCCACTTTTATCTAACCGCATCGGACCTTGTGTGGTAAATAAACAAATTATATTGAAAACTATTTGTAGATTAGGATATAAAATCAAAATATCGTATCTCCGTTTTCCAAAAGAACTTTTTTTGATGAAAGTTAAGCAAATAATCGGCAAGTCTTTGGGCATTAGTAACAATTAGCTTTGAAATCAGAATTGTGATGTTGTATTTGATTGATGAAGGGAATTTTTTAAAAATACAATAGCTAGGAAGCTGACTTTTGGACTTTAAAATATACAGTATGTCATCACAGCTCTTGATATTTTTCGTCATATTACAGGCCGTTCGACATGATCGAAGATGCGAACATTCATTTCCGGTACACACCCGGAAGTAAAAATCTTCCACAAACAAGAACACGTCGGCGTCGCTTCATTGCAAATGTTCTTCAGAAGATTCTTGGAAATATCGATTGGCATGCCAATTTCTCGACAACCATACCATTCAATGAAGATATGGATAGTAAGCAAGCTCAGCGCAAGTTCTCAGTTCACAAGAGTTTGGGGGAGGATATCCTGTCGGTCTCTAAAGAACGTACAGTTGATGACTTCGTTGTCCAGTGTTTATCATGCCATGGACATACCAACGTTTCTTATATCTTGTACGTAAAGTCCTTTGTCTCGTAAGTAAACTAATCTGAAACAAAAACACGTTTTTCAGAAGAAGAAGAAGATAATTGTTAATAGTTAAAGTGATACAGAGTACATTTCATAAATGTTTGTGGATGAAGTAAGAGCCCAAATACAATATGTCTTTGGCCTGCCTAACTTTCATCTGTATCTCGTAAATTCTTAAATAGGGATATTTTTGGTTTCCAATGAAATAAATGAAATGGCCATAATAATAATAAGGATAACGTCCAATTTTCATGTATTTTAGGTAATTGGCCTACTTTCCACTTCCAAACTGTATTTGACTTTGTGTTTACTATAAGTAAGTTTCTCAGAATTATATTTGAGTCATTGGCGCGTGAAATTTTCCGGTTTATTTAAAACCGTTTATTTTTGTCACTAAACTTAACTGACAGTCATTAAGATGTAATCAACCAAAGCTCTCGATGAAATATAACCACTTATGAAGTTTGACATAATTGATTCAAACAGCATGCTCTATGCCCCTTAAATTGGAGAATAGCTTATTTGAAGCTTAGATCCAATTTGAAATTACGCTAACCGTGCAAATGAGTTCTGCGTAGGCTTCGGGCAATGATGATGTCTTTTACCTGAAATGTCCATGAAGCAATCTGTATGTCTATGTTGTTCAGTGAACTGGTGATCAAGAAGGTGAACAACAAGCCGGTGCTTTTGAAGTATACGTCGCAGGTAAATATTCATCATAGTAGATACTATATAAATGCGAACTAGGCTGGGGTTTTCTCAGTTGTATATGCATCAGTTGTCTCAATATATATTTTCAGATATATGAAGATATTCTACTTAGCTTTTTACAGCTATTTGATGTGATAACACTATTTAAGAAATGAAAATTTCATGCAGAGAATGTCTGACCCCTGTGTCTCACTGAAAAGAGGTGCTTCAGATAGTGGTTGTTTTTGTCAAAATAGTTCAGTCACTATGTGTAAAGTTTTCAAACAAATGTGCTTCTGACAATCTATAGATATTCATCAATTTAAGACATTCTTCCATGATGTAATTTCTATTTGTTTGCCTCACCATTTAAGTGGTTATTTGTTTTAGACACTTCAGGCCAGAGTGTATTTTAACAAAGATCATTCAATAGTTTGAAGGTGACAGTGAGTTTGAAGCCGACGTGAATGTGAAGATTCAGCAGGAGATGGGAGTCAACTACAGCGCCACCTTGTGGCAGACAGGTCCCGTCGAACTCATTCGTATCCCGGTGGCTTTCACGTGGAAGCTGCCCCCAGTGGAGCTGACCCTACACTACAGTACAGAGGCCCGGGCTCACGTCCACGGGTACTCGCAGGGGCCGGGCCAGATGAGGGCTGGATACAGGATACGGGGCAAATATACTTCATGTACGTTTATTTGAGTCAAAGTTTCAATTCTGTAAAATTTGAGTAAGGAGAAAATGTTTCTAGAGACCTGGCGTGTATTAATGTGTGCATATGTTTTGAAATAATAGGCAGTGTGAAAATGATAACTATATTAAACAAAGATCCAAATGCAACCTTCGCATCCAACTTACCTATTAATCTAAGTGTATATCATGAAAAATTGTCCAGTGCCTGATATTGTTGCTATGCCAGAATCTCATTTTTAACTGTTTTTTTTCGAAACCTTAAGACATAATGGCGGTTATCATCTTTATCTGTAGCCCAGCATTTCCAGAAGTCGTATCCTCTTCAGAATGAAGTGTCGTCCTACGACTGGCAAGTGATTGGTCCCAACAAGCTTGAAACTGATGTTAAGTCTACAATCAACATAACAATAGATATCTTTCAAAAGGTAATCATGAATGAATTAGCGTCTTTCAATTACAAATGACCGAAATGTTGACTGTTCTGTATATTTTGAAATACTGAAATTCTCCCAACCAAGAAGATTCAAATTAAAGGAATAAAATTATCCTCAAATTTCTAAATCCCTATATCGGAACACCAATTTATTACTGCCAGATCAAATTCAACGCCACAGTCTCGTGGAGAGTGAAGGACGTCATCATTCATCTTTCACCTCCGATCAACACCACGTATGTACTTCCTCACACTTAACTAACTCTGGGCAACATGAAGTCCTGAGTAACAAATGATGCCTTTTACTTCAAGTCCTGGTTGTTGATTTATTCGATATAGATATATACAGATAAACATATCTTGATAACAATAATTTTTTATTGGAACTGAACCTCCTATGTGTATATATGATTCTGTAAATACGTGAAGATGTTCAAAAGAAGTACAAGGTCACGACCTGAGAGTTGCCATCTTCTTTATCCAGAATAAAGCCATCACTGCGGTTGGAGTCCAGAGTCCAGGGTCGTCAGGAGTGCGTGGAGAGTCGGCTCTCAGTATCTGGAGACTTCAACGTTACCAAGTCTCAGCTTCTGGTGGATGCTTTTGGACTGAATATATGGTCTCTTATTCGTGCTCTCGTTGGAAAACATTGATCTCATCAAACATACATTGTGCATGTACACACCGTAAAGCTTCTCCTTTTCATGTCGTGCAACCTGCAAACTTAATTTGAGGTTATCGCCTTTTACATTTCTCCTTTCATAATGAACTAATTATATTTCATGTGCCAGACCAGGTAATGTTACAATAGTTTTCATTGTAGCTACATCAGACTGATTTACTTCACTGGAAGACTGCTAACAATGCTTTTACCTCACGAAGCCCCGCTGTGGTGTAGTTATGCACATATATTCGTACATCCATATAGTGCTATATAATCATTGACGTTCTTTTTATAGACACATGTAAATTCGTGGTAGTTTAACAATTAATGTTATTTGAATCCCAGGGACGTGATCCTGACTCCGCAACTACACAAACATGATGTTCTGATCAGTCCCACGCCTCTTGCACGCTTGTGCCACGCCTACTGCTCCGGTCCATCTTACCTGGGACCACCGAGATCCATGGACCAGGTGTGTGAAGGGATGACTCACAGGATAAAGCGGGGAACACCGGCCTTTGACAAGTGCGTAAACATTTTGATACTCCTAGATTCTAGCCTTGTGATGATGCAAAATTGTGTTTTAGGTTGACTTCATCATACTTTTAACTTTTTTTCCGCTATGAAACAGACTATTGAATAAGATAGGATCTAATGTAATGACTGAATTTTCATATAAAGAAATAAAAGTGAATTTATGGAAGATGGAATCTGTCTCAGGTTGGAGATATCATATGGAAATCAGATGATGTTTGTATCAGATAATTCCGAAAGTGCCTTGTGTGAAATATGTAATGTGTTAAGGTTGGAGATACTGTACGGAGATGAGATTGTGTTTTATCGGAGGAGTTTGACAACACCTTGTGTGAAATATGTAATGTGTTAAGGTTGGAGATACTGTACGGAGATGAGATTGTCTTTTATCGGAGGAGTTTAACAACACCTTGTATGAAATATGTAATGTGTTAAGGTTGGAGATACTGTACGGAGATAAGTTTGTGTTTTATTGGAGGAGTCTGAGAACGTTTCTTGTGTGTATTTTGTAATCTGTTTCAGGTTGGAGGTACTGTACGGAGATGAGATTGTGTTTCTGTCGGAGGAGTCTGAGAACGCCTGGTGTGGCGACTCGACTACATCGTGTACATCCTGCAACATCAGCATCAACTCTAACATGAGCCGTGTCTGTGCTGACAGAATCGTCTCCGCCCGTCTTGCTTCGGCTATTACAGAACTTCATCATCTAGTTAAAGCAGAATTGAAGAATAGTAAGTGTCACAGTATCAGATAAAAATAACAACATGTACAGTTACACACCTCGGTGTGATATGTTCCCATTCTTTTAACATTGGTTCATTCTCATATCAACCTCTTATGACGTAATCATCGGTTGTTTCTCCATATCGTTCCAGGGCACTATCACATATCATTCAAATCATTTATTATGTCCTTTTTTAAACCTACACAAACGTTTAGACTTGTAAAATTTTGATAATTTGACATTAGCGAAAGTTGGATTCGAAAACGGGACCTTTTTGCTGGTGAGTAACGCCTTTACCATTTGAGCTAACGAGGATCCCTGCCTGCAACTGTTCATTTTGTTATGTCATGTTTTCCCCCTGGTATATATATATAAATGCATATGTATATATAAACATAATTTTGTTTCTTAACCACGATGTGTAAGTGAAATAGCAACTTACGCCTTCGGTTGATACAGAAATGAACGCGCTCGCTGCCGCTCGCGCGTTCATTTCTATATCAACCTCAGCGGAGGTTGCCATTTACTACATAATTGAGTTGCTCTGGTTACCGTTATGCAAATCATTTAAATAACTCCTCATTTTAGAGACATATGTGTTTCAAAAACCTCTATATTCAGAGTCCCTCGTGGTTTCGGAGGCGTGGGATGAACCGACATCAGACCATCCCGGGGGTCAACATGGAAACTCCTCTCTCCATTACGAGGGTCGGGCAGCAGTCCTCTCACTCACAGGTAAATGTACACAGACATCAATATACTACCATGGATATGTTTCCTCCGTCATCTGGCTGTTTTGATTATTTATATATTCGTTTTATTGTCTACTGTCAATCATTATCTGTAAAGACTGTTTGTATTATTGCAGGTATGAAGCTGATACAAACATTAGAAAGATTGGCAGCGCTGAGTGTTTGTGCTGGATTTGATTTTGTTGATGTAGACCGAAACAGTCAGATATTGAAAGTTGCTGTTAAGCCAGATGGCGCCCAAAGTCAAGAAAGAACACAGTCCTCTGATCATCAGTTGTTTATGGACGCATACAATAGCAGAGGTACGTTTGTTAACAAGCAAACCCAACAAGGATCTTTGAATGAAATTAATTTTGATCATATACTTTGTTGATTGCATATTTGCTGTTTGTTTCATCAGAGGTTCCAGTTAGAACACAGACATGTGCAAGTCGTTTTCGTGGTATCAGGGCCGGGGAGAGCATCCCTTCAGGCTTCACAGTGAGTGAGGTTGTCGGACCACCACTGGGCCCGCTACATAGAGTCTTTCAGGATGATGTCAAAAGGTAGAAAAAATAGTTTTGTCATCGTTCTACTGAAAATAGTCAACAAGAAGCATTTTTGAAGATAAAAAATATTTTAACAACAGATGGGCGAAGACGAATGGAATGTAATGTAAATAATACATTTACGTCTTATTATTCAATGTCAAAGGTCAAACAAGGTTAATCAAGTCAATTAAGTCAATTAAGTATTCTTAAAGAATCTTGGCAGGAATACTGCCGTAAGTTTGTGTTAATGTTTTGTACATTAGTAAAGCATTTTGACAGTATTACTGCTGTAAGTTTGCGTTTATGTCTTGTATAAAAGTAAAGCATATTGACAGGATTACTGTTGTAAGTTTGTGTTTATGTCTTGTATATTAGTAAGCACGTTAATAGGGACGACTTTGTTTTGAATGCAGGGAGAGAAGAATTACAGAAAGGAGGCATCAGGGGTAGAAATGCTTATTGGGCAACAATGGGATGATAAAAACTGATCATGTCTTCTTGCATGATTTTCAATTTGCTCGTCCAAATATTTTTAGAAAGTGTGTCGCAAACTCGAGTCATGTGTTACCCTTGTAGTCCAGTCAATTGAGCTATCTAACCTATGGTATTTGCAAATTCGTTAGCATGTGCAAAATAACTGCAAAATCAGCGACCTTTCGAATCATGTTTCAATCTCAGCAGATGTTTCAAAATTCAATATGATCAGAAACTGAAAGCAAAAAGGTTTATATTAACCTATTGTGAGTCAGTATAGTTTGACGCCGTTTTGGCAATATCTCGGCCATTAGCGGCATTATTTACCTTTTGTAAATTGAATGTTAGGTTTACTATATATGTCACGTTTCTATTCACTCCAGACTCTTCCACTACACGCTGAATGACGTGGAGTTCCTGTCTGAAGGAGGGTCTGGAGAGTTGTGTGGACAGCCCACCAGGAGGTGTAGATCTGATTGTACTCACATTAAGAACCAGAACCAGACAGAACCCTGGACTTGGTGCAGCACACGAATCACCACTCCTAGGATGGCTCTGAAACTGAGGCAGTTAGTTAAACTCGCTGCAGCAGAATACATGAGTAAGTTGTAAGATTACTTGTACGTTACAAAAGTTTCTGTGTACAATATTGTTACATTTATTGTACAATAAACGTTATGATTGTTCAAGATTGATTTCAATTTTTGTTTCAGAAGTCGTTGTGATAAAAGCTTTTGTTGATGAACCTTCTGAACAATACAACCAACTGTTTTTGGAAGGAAGGTGAAAATGATAATTTCATAAAAAAAATAAAGCAGAAATATAAATATTTCGATAGGAATAAAATAACAGTTGTACACGACATAAGTACATAAGAATCGTAATATCAAATTTATGAGTTTAAAGTTCAAAGTCCTCTATTTGTTTCACTCGTGGACGCTATAATAAGGAAATGATAGTGAAAAAATATACTGATGTATTACTTACGATGGTTTCCACGACAGGGGAATGTTACTCACGTCCAAGCCACAAACAGACCGTCACACGGGACGTCTTGCAGTGCTAGCAGCTTGTGCAGGCTTCGACTATGTCAGCTACACGAAACAGAAACGCATCGAGGTCTTTGTAAAGGCCCAAAGGACAAAGTTTCCTAATGTAGTAACCTTCCAAGATGAGGAGTCTGCTAGACTGTCAGTGGATCCGCCTCGACATGAGATGTATGAGTACAGGTATCCTGAACACCTGCTTGAAGAAGCAATAACTCCTGAACTAGTAGATGGGTCTGACGGAGACACGTTCCTCTCTGAGTACTACACGTTAAGAGATGTCATGTGTCCCCACAGGAGATACTTCAGGTTTGACTCGTCGCTACTGTTGTGTTTAGATCTGGTTACAGATGAGTATGGACGTAAGGTGGAAATTCTACCTGGATCTGGGTACAGGACTCAGTCAGTCAATATGATCAACTTTGACATCCGGCACCCTGAGGAGAGATTCAGGTTCCAGACAGGACAGGCTGTTGAGCTGAGACCCCCGGGTTACACAGGACAATCAGATCTCCTCACTTTGGTCAAGACAATCTTCAGGTGTTGTACAGCGTTCTTGAGGGAGGAGATGCGCGGTGTGGGTGTTGGTTGTCACAAAGATAGGCTATATCTTGACATCCGCCCTTTGGAGATTGAGAAGGAAATTGACTATATCACTTTGTGGAGTGCTGAAAATAATGATTATTTTGATGAGAGCGTTTATCTTCAACGACAATTGATTAGTGGTACGTATAAATAACTTCTTGACAGTATAAATAGCTTCTTGACATCTACATGAATTAATCAATCTTATTTTCACGTTGTTGTTTTTTTTATTACGTTGATGATTTGATGTATCTGGAATTAAATCTGTAAAATCATTTATTTTCGAGGGGTGTTATTTTCGCGCAAACATAAAAAAATTACTGATTCGCGGGGTTTAATTTTCGCGCATATCGACTAAGCAATAGCAAAAATTTGGTGAGCATAACTACATGCACCGTGCAGCAAAGATTACAGTGAAATTAGTAGTAATTAACTTATAAAATCAATATGTATTCAAAAAGTCAATGATTAATTTTTTTTAATTTATTGTCATTAAATGTCTTCAAGGTTTGAAGTGGTAACGATACCTATCGCTAAGTTTTCCCGGAAGTAAACATTCGGAACGGTTCAGTTTGATTTTTAACTCCAAAAAATAGTGTTTGAATGATGTAACTTCTCGAGATCTCGTTCAAAGAAATATCATACCGAACCGAACATATACGCACCGAATCGACGCTCTAGCGTACTGTAATCAAAACATCAGGACACGCATATTGGCGATCAAGAATGGATTCCGCCAGGCCGGATTATTGTGATGACTGTGTTTGCACAACAAACAACGTGCATATTGGCGTACGATATACACACTTGTGAGAGCTCTAATTAGTGTCTCGTCATTGAATGAACGAACCAAACATTCCTGTGAGTAATAAAATGTGTCAACCAAATTATTTGTCTGTTATTGGTTTTCTTCACGTTCATAACCATAATATTTCGCGATGTTTTATTATTCGCGCATTAGTTCTTTGCGCGAAAAGCGCGAAAATTAAACCCCCGCGAAATATTATGATTTTACAGTATTTCTATTCCAATTACTTTGTGATGCAGGTGGTCCAGTCATTTACCCCTTGAACAGTCAAGTGTGCTCCAGTTCTCCACTTGGATCAAGCAAGAATTACCTTACATTCGACTTTCGCCAGAAAGGGTAGGTAGGAAGCTCATGTATTATTCTTTCATTTTAGGTAATAATAAAATATTAATGATAAGGATGTATGCACAAACTCTCTTACAATAAGTGTTTTCTTAAGGACTTGTTCAACAGTTGGTCAATCAGGATTTTGTTCTGCAACTCTGACCAATCGGAAGGAAGAGAGTACCAAATTGCAGGAACACATGACGTCATCAGCTGGAGCTGGTCGACTTCCCCGCCGAGACATCCGGCGGGAAATTGACAGATGCATTGTGGACCTTTGTGGCGGATGTGCTGGAAGTGGTATGTTGCATGGGACATTATTGAACTATCTTTTGTAATGTATTATATAAATGTATGGACATTATTAAGTTATAAAAATGTCAATTTTTCAGACTTGGAATTCTGTGTTAACTACGTTTCATATTTTGTATTTTCAGCTTTTATATTTTCCGCCTTTCATCTTTCCGAACCTATACATATATACATTTATGATTAAGTATATTTCGATCCAACAGGGCCTGGAGAAATATGTTATCATCTGTTGAATCTTATCTAATTAAGATCGGTGTTTTCTGACTTTTTTTTATCAATGTCCTCAACATCCAGGTTCCATCTGGGACCAGAAAGTCGCTGCATGTTCTGTGGTTGTGGACAGGTTCATAACTCGAGCTACTCGAGCCTTCCCTGACCTGACTGACCGGGCCAGCTTCTTCAACACGGACACTGTCCACTCTAGCGTCCACTCCCTGGCCTGCCATGATGGACAAGTCTGTGTGGAGAACGTTCAGCTGTACTCCCTCTTCAGTGAGTTTCTCACTACAAGACAAGATTGAGATTCTATGCTTTTGTAAACTAAATCAGTCCAGATAAACGAGTAATTGTTAACTGCTTCATTAATCGTTATCTTCGATAGATAAAAACTGTTATTTTACGTTTGTATTACCTTCGAGGACAAGTATATTGGGCTTCTGATTTTCCTTCGATGTCCATGGGAAAATACTCCTATTTCAGTGTAATGTCACGTCTGAAACAAAGCTTTGACGTCACAATTCGTCTATGTTGTTGCGTCTGGTAGTCCGTCCTTTCTTGGAAGCAAATTTGATTATTTTCTTTGATTTCGCGACTTCATATCATATTCGTTTTCATGACAAGCTATATTTACGATACTCGTGCCTACATATTGGTACATCCGTCGATCTCTCCAGAAATATCTTCCTCGTGTCGAAAACCCAGCATGTTTTAGACACTCGCCACTGTGTGCCCCATCAGTGAAAAGTAAGATATACACAAGGAACGTAATCAAGCACCAATTTTGAAATTGAATGTGGTGCTCTCGGAATGTTATGATAAATTTAATAAATTGTACATTCCATACACCAATTGCTTATTCATTCACTATTGTAGTAAAATAAAATTCACCATTTGCAATCTTATCTTAAATGTGGGGAAAAATGTCATGATATTGGATATTTACATTAAATCTCTGGGACTCTCCTCTGGAACTCATTTGTTGTAAATAACATTGTTGCTACCAAGTTCACATGTTTATACAAAAACGTCTTATATTATGCATGAGATGCTAGCCAGACAATGAATTTCCAGTCATTCTTTTCAACATTAATTGATACTGCTCTCTTTACATAAGCTATTACCGTTAAGACTGACTCGATTCGTTCATTGGCAATAAGACTGATTTTGACAGATTCATAATTTTGTAATTTTGAAGGTTCATACTGCTTTAACGGTTGACTTTTGATGAAAAGTCAGGTATTAAAACGTTATCTATATATTCATTTGAAAATTGTCACTAATTTCATTACAGCAACAAACTTTGGTTTTTATTTTCCACTATAAGATAACATGGATTGTTACCCAAAATACCAAGCTATCATAAACACAGTTAAGACAGGGAAACGTTATTATAGTGATGGTTTCGCTTTTTGACTGCTAGATGATTGTTACGTCACTGCTCTGACAGACAAGACTCAAGGGAGGGTACTTAATTAAGTTCTTTATGTATAGAAATACTTATCGATATGACCACGATATGTGCAATGTGACAAAGGTGTAGGTGTAAATGTCACCTCCTCGCCTTTACCTTCCAGTGCCGTTAGTGACATCCCGGTACCGGCCCGACCCCTACGGAACTATAGAGACGATGATGTTCAGCACGGACCGGAACCCGACCCCGCTTTTGGAACTGGTGGAACAGGAAATGGCGTACAAAGCGAAGGGGAAGGTCAAGGTGTTCATTGACCAGGCGACGGATATAAAAAACATCAAAGGCGTATTGAAGGTAATATCATGTTAAAGAGCCACTCCGTGATTTTCATAACATATTATCTAGATTTGATACGAACCTAAATGTCATATGTGGTGATATAATATCAAAAGATCATAACTTTTCATGGCCAAAAGTCATATTTATGACAAATACTGGTACAGCCGTACAAATGCACAGAGGTGTAAATATCACGTCCAAAATACTACTTACTGGATACTAGTTATATAACCTAACAAACACTATCAACTCCTAACTTCCCTGCTGGCTGTTTAGATAAGTCTCCAAAATTACGTTTGACTATTTGACGGGCGCCACTGTCCGGTTTTCGATCATAATTGCTACGTTCTACCTTCATATTTTCACTGTGAAAAACCAAACATTCTTTAAATGCGTCTTTTCGGTAACATTCGATACTTCGCGATCTAATGACACCATTGATTAAGTTAGGCATATATGACTTCAACAACTAACGGAGTGTCTCTTTGAGGGTAGTTATTCCTCTCTTACATGCAACAGACTGAACGTTAAAGAGGGCTCTCTTCGCTCTTGTTACTAGATCTTTCACGCTTTTAGAGAAACTCTTCGTGTGGTTAAACAAAAGGCCAAGATATTTAAGTTGACTACTAACCTGAAGTCGTGCCCAATTTAATACCCATTTTTCATTTAAGGATCGTTTTACATTTTGTGTGCCTCTATCTATGTATAACAGCAACAAACTATGAAATCGCGTAGCGTAGCGTAATGATGATAACCCGTCCCTTCTGAAAATAATTACAAAAGGATATTATTACACGTTTTTCGGCGATTCAACATCGCGATCGCCATACTTTGGTTCTTTTGCAAAATAAGAAATGTACGCATGTCATCATCTTGATAACCAGGAGAAACTATTACCTTCACCTAAAACTCTTGATTTGAATAACTACGAGTCCTAAAGTTTCGAATCGTTTCACAAACGCTAGCCATTTTGAAGGTGATATGCTAAAGAGGGTTAGTCAAAAAATGCGGACTCAAGTTATGACGAACTTTTATTGCATGAGCGTCAATGATGATGAAAACGAACTTTAATCATCTTCCGTTTTAGTACATGCATTTCTCAATTTTGATTCAACCATGTAAATTATTCAGAAAATCTTTGAAAAGAGACTTGATTTTGTTATTATACGGATTGTTTTACATTGTTTATGTCTCTATCGATGTATAACAGCAACAAATTTTGCATATATACAATTCGTTACTGTTATACATCGATAGAGGCACAAAAAATGTAAAACAATCCTTAAATCACTTTCATTATTTTATCACAGTTAACAGATAACTTCCATTCTTTTGTGTAACTAAAATATTAAGTTGATTATGTACAATGTAAACCTAAAAGCAACATTAATATTTCAATAAAATCCGGGAACATTTGAATACCATGTTTTCCATTGATAGCAATCTCATAATATAATTCATTGATGAAAAAACAACAAATTAGGTAATTTCAATAGCTGCACTATTCAGCAGTTTTAAACTGTCCGTAATTTATCTGTTTTGTGCACAGCTGACAATAGATTATTTATAAGTTCAAGCCGACACCGGCTGTCTTGACTTTTACAATGTTGATATCAGGTCAATAAGTATTTCATTGCATCAATATAAAGCTGAAGTGAATACCTAATTCCTCATATACCTTTAAATAGCTAATTTGAACCGGGGAAGTAGTGCCTTTCATCGTAGGATAATTGATATTCTGCTTTCAAACATATGAGCTTGTATTATGATTAAAACACATGATTTATTTAATAAGTCAACAGCACTTCTAAAAATTCATCTTAATTTGGAAAGGCATGTGGGAAGGATTTCATTGCTGCAAAAGTTTGAAAAATGGGCATGTATATAATCCTTGATTTCACATAAGATTTATATCAATATCCAGAAAACTCGGTTAAGTAGTAAATAATGACCTGGTGCCGAGCGGTTATGGCAAATAAACTCGCGAGGGCGTAGCCCGAGCCGAGTTTATTGCCATAACGCGAGGCAATCAGGTCATTATTTGGCTTACACTCCCGCGGAACATTCGTTGAATAATTTTAAACTAAGTTATTCATAAATATTGCATTTATAAACGTTTTATTTTAAAACTTTGCGGCTTTATGTTTTCCGACTGAACGAGTCACATAGAATATTTACAATACACGCCTGCTTTAGATTTTTAAAGCTAAAACCTAGACCCTTTACATTAAAAATATACGAAACCTATTACTTATATATATACAGGGGGAAAGCAGTGTAGACATGACACAACAAAAAATACCACAGCTGACATGCATCCTCGTTAGCTCAGGTGGTAGAGGTGTTGCTTGACATTAGAGAAGTCCCGGGTTCGAATCTCATTCATGCCCTTTATAAATCTTAAATTTCTAGCTTGTTGAAATTGCAAAATTTTACAAGTCTATTTGTTTGTACACATTGAACATCTCATAACCGACAGGTGTTTAATATCTGAAATGTTGTTAGAAAAACACGTTAAACCGCAAGTCATGTACTCACTCATAACCGACCATGGTAGTTATGAGATAACCAACCTGCGCACATGGTGCTTATGGCATATAACCTTCAAATAAAATAAAGGAAATAACTTCCCAAGGGGTGTAAACACATTTAATTTGAAACAGTTTCACTGCAAACAACATTGACTCGTGTCAGTTCGTTCACTACTCACGCCTTCGCTCGTAGTTTACATTTCGTTTTCAAGAAATCTCTACTCATGATCACTGGTATTGCCTTTAAGGAAGGTGTAATTATTTATCAAAGTTTTACCAGACACTGATACATTTACTTTTATGATTAGACTTCCGTAGCTTATGTTAAGCCCATAGCAGAAATTGAGTAAAGCGATCGTCTTTGGTTGAAATAACAACTGCTTACCGCGTGAATGCCTGTTATAACTATCGAGCGATAGGCGAGATAGTAATCGCAGATATGAAGAGATCGAGGTCATTCTTTCACATACACCATATGGATATAATCGCTTCTTCTTTTAATTTCAATAAAATATGAGCTATTAAACAGATAAGCAGTTGCTGAAAATAGTTGTGATGGTGTTTACAACATACATGAACACAACTCCCAGACATTGCTTTAACTTCATATGCACTAATGCACGTTTACGAATTCCTTTTGCAGATCGAGCTAGTGTGTATTTTAGGCAATTCTAAGCTGTTTTTAGTTCTACTTCGGAAGCAACAACATTGTATTAAAATAAAATAATTTTGAAACATTTTCTAAAATAACATTTAGAAGTTTTATGTTTGATAAAATAAAACAGTTATGCTTTTGAAAATAAGCCAATATTTAGGCAATACATCTATATTTGACTTAATTCTATATCTCTAATTCAAAGCTTGTGCATACACGGACGTTCTTTATTTCATCAATTAATGTCATGTTGCAAAGCTATTTTTCTATCTTCCTAGGCAGCACACAATCCAAAGCACATTGATTCAAGGAGGGGTCATGTAGGGTGTGTTCGCTTTACTACTCTGAAATAGAGTTTGTAAGCATATAAAGATAAAAGCATGTCATCTGCCCCCAAAAATCACTTCTTCTCCGCATCGAAACCGTTATCATTATATAATCTTTTAAAGCTGTTTATTTAAGATTTTTTTTAAACTTAATATCAAATCCTGATATAAAAGTGGTTTTAAGCAAATCTTAATATTATCTCACTAACAAGGGCAACATGACCATAAAGACTACAAGATATGTCTACCCATTTAGGATAAATACCGCTAAAACATAATTACATCATGTCTATAGAAGTCAATAATATTAAATCTCAAACTTTGAAACAGTGTTTGTTCCTCTTTCTGAAATACACGTCTTCGCATTATCGGTTTTTGTTTCCTTACGATACTGATGGAGAGCCTTTGGCGTGTTTCATGGAATCCTACAGTTATGCTGCGTAAACAAATTAAATAAAAAAGATTAAGACAATTAACAAAATATGAAATTACTTCATGAATTACCTGTTAATAAATTATATAGATTCTTCGCTTTGAATTTGTTAATACATGCATGTACGTGCATCTTCGACAACTGGTAGTCTAAGTTCGGCGTATCTGTTCATAATATCTTAAAATAAATAGTCTTATTACATCCAAACTTTGACTCTAGTGCAAACAAAAATAAATTTCGAGGCGAAGGGTCATTTTGATTCAAAATCCGGGGATACGTTGTTTTGAGATGCGACACTGAAGCGATAACGATACTGTTTAACATATCGAAACGAGAGGTCCAACCTCATGATAAACCTCTTGGTTGCTTGCTCTGAGAAGAGTTATCTAAAAATAACTACCTCTACTAATGACCTGACCTGTATGTCAATATTTATCTTGTATATTTCATACTACACAAATATGTTTTTTTTATCTAAGAGATGAATTTGAAAATTCGCGTTTAAGGCATATCGATGCTCTTTCAATGAAATCTTTGAAACAACATGGAATGTGATTTCAATCGCTTTAATTGATTAAAATATATATCGTTTTTAAATTGTTTGTCTACAGGTACTGTTCGTCTACAATAGAAATGTGACTTTGGTGGAGTTCCATGTCTCCGATGACCTTGACCTTGACATAGTTATCACTGACCTCCAGCACCGACTAGACGTATGGGCGGGAAGCACGTGCCCCCAGTATAGCAGGTTTGCAGTGGCCCCTTTCACGTTCCATACAATTAACAGGGAGAGAAGAAAACGTAGTCTTCACGAGAGTTCAGACCGGAACGAGGCTCGTCGGAAGGTGCATGAGTGGGATCTGGATTGGATGATGAAGTTTCTGTAATGATCCGGAACAACTTTCGATTTGAATAAAAAATCGTTTAGAAACCATTTAAGTATATATTTTTGTTACGTAATATCCAATTATTCAATTTTGAATTGTCGTTGTATTACATTTCAAGATATCGTATTCTAACTTTCGTGAGCTGTTAGTGGTAATATTTCTGTATCTATGTTTGTTGCTGAGGAAACCGATTTTGAGGTTTCGATCACTTATTTCCACTCAGATATTAATATAACTGAACATTGCTGTCACGTTCACGAAATTTGAATTTAGTGTGCAACGGTTCATAAGATATTGGATTAACAAGAAAGGTGGTCATGGTGCCGTGTTACCCTTAAACATAGATCATCATAATCGGCTAGTGTATTTTTAAGGAGAGATGAAACGAACAAAAAAGTATTGCAAATCTAGCATGTATTTGACTGAAAAAATAAGAAAATTAGAGGTCATAGAACGATTTAAAGAATTATCAGCATGATTAATATTGTTGCCGACTCATTTTGCTACGCTTCCCATGAATAAACTCAGAACGAAACAATGTATAATTTCATCACACACGGGGATGTATATCACTTTTCATTATAGAAAATTACTGACAGTGGTTGAAGAAATAAAATAAATTTAAGCACTTTTTGACGAAAAACAGCATTTTCATTACCCTCTTTGGGATATCCACCAGAACATGTGAACATTTTTACATATTTATGTTACTGTAATATTATTTTATTTTCCTTCAATTAAAACAATTTAAAGTACTTATCCTAAAGTTTTGATTTTATAAACGACGGGATATGTCACTAGTGGGTATCAAAATATTAAAGAATTTCTAAACCGAACACAACAATCACAGATTGATGGATTTATTACAACTTTACAATATAACACTTCAGTGCTGCGGTTATTCACGACCGAAATTGATTTAATTAACGCCGATTGAAAAGCTGCTACGCTTTGTCCGACTCAAATTCAAATAATGTGTCAATTCCTTATGTGGGCCTCTACGCCAGTCTATAAAGCCAGGAACACGAATTCTTAATCTTGTCCCTGCTGCGGGCAGCATATGCAGCCGAGCAGACTTTGACACATTGACATGTCAATGTTATTTGTCCCTTTAAAATACATTTGACAAAAGTGAGTGACAAAATCTCTTTAATCCTAAAAAGGTAAACATTTTCTGAATCACTATTCAATGGGCTTTCATATGATGACAATATTATTACTCTCAAAATTTATTTTATAAAGAAGTGATGAATTAAAAATCTTCAACGTGTTTGTAATCACAAATCAACGAGCAGGTGCTCGTTTTTTATCCCAACAGTGATTTTACCAATCAAGTTCACAGTGATCAGATGCATTTTCAAGTGCGTGAAATGTACATAAATGTTGTATCATTTTGTTCAGAATATTCTATTTTAGCTTTCTGTCACGTTATGAGAGCAAATATTTCTTCGTTAGAAAGTTGTGGAGATAATATGACTTTGTCGGTAAATCAAAAGATCAAAAGATTGCTTTTTGATAAACATGCATAAAATAATCACCATATTTCACTTACGATTTTAAGGGTCTAACATTCTTCCAAAATAAAACAAAATCATATGAATGAATTCTTTATCGATTTTTCTTCCGAGATATCACAATTATTCCAAAATGTCATAACAATTACTGCCACAATAAGCAATTGTTTAGGAAAAATACATTGAACGGTTCCCGCCAAATGCTGTCAACACGTTATTTCCGTGACGGCAGTGTCGTAAATAACTTTCAGTATTTGGAACAGTTCGTTGAGAAAAATAAGGGGCTTATAATTTAATACAATTTCATAAACTGAAACGAAAAACAGTGAAGTTTCCCCCAATAAATCAAAAACAAATTATTATGTCGCAATATTACCTTTACAGCAGTGTTTCATTCATTGCCCTTGACCCGATTAATTTGCATAATGTCAACAAGCGATCGCGTAACAGGATTCAGTCATGAATACAATCTCAGTGAGTAATTTTATCAAATTGATTTAATTTTGATACACAATGAAACTAGAAGAAATTTTTTAACAGATAATCAAGAAATTAAATGATAACTGTGTTCAAATTTCATGCATGAACCGTGTTGGACATGACGTGACACTCTTATCGATCGATATTTTTAGGCGAGTTTGCATTGCGGCGAATTTGACTCTTGCCTCGCTCACTGAAATCGTGAATTACAAATTAATTAATCGCGTAAACAATAAATACTTGTATGAATACACCTGTAGAGATCCCCATGAACACGATTTTAAGTTTCGAATTTTGTTTTTCACTGAAAATTATTCGTTTTCAAACCAAATCGCGGGTGTCATTTTCAATGGAGATTGCAAATGGAGGGCTGGCAGTGACACACTTTGAAAAGGGGACCATCTCAAACAAATTGTTTGTATCATATGAATAGACGCGTTATTTCATCCATAAAATTAAAAAGAATCATAGAGAATTACACTTGTAACATCAAATCAGATTTTGTGTGCCCAATACCACGTAAATATTGCGAAAATAACGAACAAAATAAGGTCTGATGATCGGCGCAGACATCACGTGACTTTGTTGACAGTTTCCCCGATGCGGTGTAAGCTCATGTTGGATTGTATTTTACGACTATTTCAGACCTAATTAACGAAAATCATACCACGCTCAGTTGCAAAAATGTATGCTTATTATAGTTTTAAATGGATTTTTTACAAGGTGAAAGTGATTTCTAGATATCTTGACTTGATAAACTCCGTGATCGGCGTGCAAACTTGCGCGTTATAACGAGGTTATCAAGTCTTTTTGATCCGACTTGTTTACTATTACAATGAAAGATGGACGTTAAAAAATAAGAAATAAGTGATGCTAAATACTCATGTTTGGAACATAAAAAGGTGAATATATTTCCTAAAATTGGGTGTAAATTTCTTAACTATTGATACGTTATTTGGTAAATTATCAACACGAAATTAAAATGCATCGTTCAGTGAGAAATGTTCATTGCTGCGAATTACGTACATTTTTTATCGTTTCAATGAACATCGCTTATAACAAGTGCTTGCCTTCTGGAACGAAATCCCAGTCATGCACCTTAATTTTTTTTCTGGTGCAAAATTTAATTCTGAACAAAATGGTGTAAACAAATTTCTTTTAAAATGGTTATTGACGAAATAATCTGACTTAGAAAATGTAGTACAAAGTCTTGACCTGTGAATTTTTTCATTTCATTCATCGACAAGTGGATATAAAATCTACTTGAGAAAACTATTAGAAAAATAAAAAAGAAATAATGACAATATTTAGTAAGGAAAATATATCATTCATAGAAATATTTTGATTTTTGATGAAAAAATATTATAATAAAGTAGAGAACAACTTTACATGAGGTTTGCCCATGTGACGTAATTGTTAGAATTTCATTGTTTTGGTCCTCTCTGAAAAAAACTCCAAACAATCCAGCAGGGAGAAGGTTAATGAAACGGGACAATTTCGAGTGTTATCATCAGGTATACGTTGCTACTGGTGTAACCTCATTTTCATTGTGATATTTAGGATTGACTTCCTGAACACTAACTGCAGCCAGTCTTTTCCCCAGGGGCGTTAACACATCTTCCATCGCATGACGTTAAGTTGCACCAGTCTCTATCGCTCGCTCAATGTGAGTTCTCATTGGACTATCGAGTTCCGTCGCAGCGTGGACGACTTCCACAGAAAAGTTTGGAAAATGCGGCAAGGCCTTTGTTAGCAAATCATTAGGGCTGCTTCGGTGAAGATGACACGTAAGCAGTCCCGACGGTGCCAGCGTTTCGCTGTCCATACGTAACGTGAGCTTTTTTTTTCTTTGCAATTTCCCCGGGTTTAAGAGGCACTTAGTATGTTGTTGGGGGTCATACTTTCTTAATGGTGTTATTTCATTGACAAATAACTGTTGCCTCTGAAAAAATCACATGTCAAAGCCTATCAGTTAGCATAGTAACCAGGGAATATGTCCATATATATGATAAAAAAAACTAGACAATGGCGCAAACATTAGTGAATCAAACGTAATTTTGGGAAACTTATTTATAGCAGACACAAGGGAATAAAGGTATTGCTTAGTAGGTCATTAAAATAATACATATGGAAATGGGACGCTGAATTATAGATCCTGTATATGGCCATTTTTAATTTACAATTGAAAACAAGAACATGTCATATTGTTTAATGTAAGATATAAAAGACGATTTGAACTTTACTCAGGTCATATGAAAATTTTGCTTT
Organism: Phorcus lineatus; assembly: GCA_921293015.1. Lineage (NCBI taxonomy): Eukaryota > Metazoa > Mollusca > Gastropoda > Trochida > Trochidae > Phorcus > Phorcus lineatus. Next base: position 61,374,969 of record OV121084.1, read on the forward strand.
ATTTAAGCCACATACAAAACTCATGAAACAAACCCTGTGTCACTTAAATGTCAGCCCAGAACAGAACAGCTCTCAGTTGTCTAATGATGCACTCTCCTGCTGGCACGGCGACCTCAGGCAGATGATGTCGTAGGCGTGAGGAACTGGTTGTGCATTTGAAGGGTACGGTCTTCCACGGGTTTTGCTACTCTAGGTCTTTGGATTCTTGGACAGTCCGACATCCAGCCATTCTGGTTTACACGGCGAAGGTAATAATGATTTTCTGTTTGTAACATGACAAATGGGATCATCAACGTTGAACGGACTAGTCTGCAATAAACCTGTTGACACAAACTCCTTACTTTAAAATCACACTTGTTATGTAGATAATTTCTTATTCATTGTTTTATAATGAAGGTATAACTATTAAATGCGATTTGCTCACCAATTGGTATAAATTGAACAATATGCACGTTTTCTTTTCTTTGATCCATTTCAGTTTCTTCTCGTAAACACAAAATTGCAACTAAACACATTTTTTCATTGAGCTTGTGAAGGTTTCTAGCTATATAGGTTACTGGTTAAAATCGTAATCGGGTGATTTTTAAAACGTCCGTCATTGCATTTTCGTGACATGTGATCACATATTGAAAATTGATTACAATATATGTTAATTTCCGATTCACTTACACGAAAAATCTGAAATTTAAGAATATGCTAATCAAGTTTGTTATTTCAGTCTATAAAACATCCGAGACAATATTTTGTGGACATTTTATCTATTGTTGTTGAAAGTATTTCTTGCTGAACTGGCTGTACTGTACAATTGTAGAATGTACGGACTAATGTTAAAAAAATGTGACAAGTTATATATCTATTTTAGCTGTTAAAAGATAGATAATCAGTTCACTATAATTATAGGTCCAGCACATATTGAAGGAAAACGGTCAGCTAACCAGCAACTTATGATACAGTGCACAAGCAACGAAATAGAAAATAAATCAGTATTTTGTCCTAGAAATAGATCTTAAACTATTTTCTAGGCATGTTTTTCCCCTTGAAGAACTCAGTTTATGTAAACCAGCCAAATCTGTTCAAATTTTCGTAAATATTTAGATACTTCTTTTTTAATACATCATCATTATATAAACATTATCAAACATATCTAACCAAGGAGTGAGCAAAGCAAGATTATCATATCTGCCTCATCACCATTTAACAGTGTGCTGCATACAAAAGTGTATTAGTTTCCTGACGTATTCATTACTGAGTAACCAACTCAATTTACAAAAAGAGCTTTATTCAAAAAGAAGAAATCGGCTATTACGCACCGATGTTTTGTTTCTTCCCTTCTATCAAAAAACACATAAAAGTACACCTCCTCACATCCGGTGTACAATGACACAACATGGAATGAGCTCCTGCATTCCGACCGCCGCTACACAGAACCAATTATACCAATCTGTTATACCGTAAAGTATTTATCTTTTAAATAAACGTTGAATGACAAATAAACTGCACGGTCATATAAACTGTTGTAAATAATCTCATGTCATATTACTTTGTATTTTCATATATGATATTTCTATTTTCCATAAGTATATATCAATATTATGAATGATTTTACAAAAAAAGCTTTATTTTTACTTCGTTTGTCTTATATTTATCTTAAATGCAGACTTTCTCTATGTATTCAAACAGAGGTTTACTGTGATTTTTTCGTGATCGTTTATGTCTACTATTTCACAAAACATGGATTGAAGAGAATTGATTAGAATTAATTTAAAGGTTGTCGACTTGATTCCGTAAAAGGTCACTCTTATGTAATACCTATTTGAGAAATGACTAGTACTGTTTGTGAGCTGTACAAGGATAAAAGTCGTAAGGTTAAAGAAATCTGTAAAGGGCACTTTAATTTACAATCAATAAAACTTGGTAATTTCAAAATAACCATTGAACATTTTTTCTAGTTTATGGGGTCAAGTATGTCGTACTACACAACTGGTGTAATTGTATCTATAAGTAGCGATTATGTATTTAAAAACGCCATCATAAAAATTATCAGTTCAGTAAAGTGGTAATAAAGAGGACGTCGCGATTGAAAACCTGATCGCCAATGACTCAAACGTAAAGTTATTATGGTCGATTCAAAGGCAACTGTGGGTTGGTAGTGCTTGGTTTGTCATTTAAGTAATTTGTATGATATTTTAGCGTTGAACATAGATCTTTAGTTATACGGTATTTTGACTCTCATTATGAAATTGTGAAACGTACTCTGTTTCACGTTAAGAGATTCACATAAGTTCCTTTTTTCATTGATTAATTCCTGGTCACATAACGGTGAATATATTTAACTCCTTGAAAAAGTAATTAACATACATGATACAAGTTTAAAGGGAATAATTGATAAAGCTTCAGAGTCTAATAGCCTTGAACATAAAGTATTATAGAGTTGAAACTAAAATCCCTCCAACTGTCATAGCCTTGAGTTGCAACAACTATCATAGCTTTAAATATATATTTCGAATAAGTTTGATAGCCTTTGATAAAAAGTTTGAACAGGTATCATAATCATGAATAAAAAGTTCAAACAACTATCATAGCTTTAAATCTAAATTTCGAATAAGTTTGATAACCTTGAATATAAAGTTTCTGTCATATAGAGTCCCAACAAGAAGCATAACCTTTCATATAGAGTCCCAACAAGAAGCATAGCCTTTCATATAGAGTCCCAACAAGAAGCATAGGTTTTCATATAGAGTCCCAACAAGAAGCATAGATTTTCATATAGATCTAGAGTCCCAACAAGAAGCATAACCTTTCATATAGAGTCCCAACAAGAAGCATAGATTTTCATATAGAGTCCCAACAAGAAGCATAGCCTTTCATATAGAGTCCCAACAAGAAGCATAGGTTTTCATATACAGTCCCAACAAGAAGCATAGATTTTCATATAGAGTCCCAACAAGAAGCATAACCTTTCATATAGAGTCCCAACAAGAAGCATAACCTTTCATATAGAGTCCCAACAAGAAGCATAGCCTTTCATATAGAGTCCCAACAAGAAGCATAGGTTTTCCTATAGAGTCCCAACAAGAAGCATAGATTTTCATATAGAGTCCCAACAAGAAGCATAGATTTTCATATAGAGTCCCAACAAGAAGCATAGATTTTCATATAGAGTCCCAACAAGAAGCATAGATTTTCATATAGAGTCCCAACAAGAAGCATAGATTTTCATATAGAGTCCCAACAAGAAGCATAGATTTTCATATAGAGTCCCAACAAGAAGCATAACCTTTCATATAGAGTCCTAACAAGAAGCATAGATTTTCATATAGAGTCCAAACAAGAAGCATAACCTTTCATATAGAGTCCCAACAAAAAGCATAACCTTTCATATAGAGTCCCAACAAGAAGCATAGGTTTTCATATAGAGTCCCAACAAGAAGCATAACCTTTCATATAGAATCCTAACAAGAAGCATAGATTTTCATATAGAGTCCCAACAAGAAGCATAACCTTTCATATAGAGTCCCAACAAGAAGCATAACCTTTCATATAGAGTCCCAACAAGAAGCATAGGTTTTCATATAGAGTCCCAACAAGAAGCATAACCTTTCATATAGAGTCCTAACAAGAAGCATAGATTTTCATATAGAGTCCCAACAAGAAGCATAACCTTTCATAAAGAATCCCAACAAGAAGCATAACCTTTCATATAGAGTCCCAACAAGAAGCATAGGTTTTCATATAGAGTCCCAACAAGAAGCATAACCTTTCATATAGAATCCCAACAAGAAGCATAACCTTTCATATAGAATCCCAACAAGAAGCATAACCTTTCATATAGAGTCCTAACAAGAAGCATAGATTTTCATATAGAGTCCCAACAAGAAGCATAACCTTTCATATAGAATCCCAACAAGAAGCATAACCTTTCATATAGAGTCCCAACAAGAAGCATAGGTTTTCATATAGAGTCCCAACAAGAAGCATAACCTTTCATATAGAATCCCAACAAGAAGCATAACCTTTCATATAGAATCCCAACAAGAAGCATAACCTTTCATATAGAGTCCCAACAAGAAGCATAACCTTTCATATAGAGTCCCAACAAGAAGCATAACCTTTCATATAGAGTCCCAACAAGAAGCATAGATTTTCATATAGAGTCCCAACAAGAAGCATAACCTTTCATATAGAGTCCCAACAAGAAGCATAGATTTTCATATAGAGTCCCAACAAGAAGCATAACCTTTCATATAGAGTCCCAACAAGAAGCATAACCTTTCATATAGAGTCCGAACAAGAAGCATAACCTTTCATATAGAATCCCAACAAGAAGCATAACCTTTCATATAGAGTCCTAACAAGAAGCATAGGTTTTCATATAGAGTCCCAACAAGAAGCATAACCTTTCATATAAAATCCCAACAAGAAGCATAACCTTTCATATAGAATCCCAACAAGAAGCATAACCTTTCATATAGAGTCCCAACAAGAAGCATAACCTTTCATATAGAATCCCAACAAGAAGCATAACCTTTCATATAGAATCCCAACAAGAAGCATAACCTTTCATATAGAGTCCTAACAAGAAGCATAGATTTTCATATAGAGTCCCAACAAGAAGCATAACCTTTCATATAGAGTCCTAACAAGAAGCATAGATTTTCATATAGAGTCCCAACAAGAAGCATAACCTTTCATATAGAATCCCAACAAGAAGCATAACCTTTCATATAGAGTCCCAACAAGAAGCATAGGTTTTCATATAGAGTCCCAACAAGAAGCATAGATTTTCATATAGAGTCCCAACAAGAAGCATAGATTTTCATATAGAGTCCCAACAAGAAGCATAGATTTTCATATAGAGTCCCAACAAGAAGCATAGATTTTCATATAGAGTCCCAACAAGAAGCATAACCTTTCATATAGAGTCCCAACAAGAAGCATAACCTTTCATATAGAATCCCAACAAGAAGCATAACCTTTCATATAGAGTCCCAACAAGAAGCATAGGTTTTCATATAGAATCCCAACAAGAAGCATAGATTTTCATATAGAGTCCCAACAAGAAGCATAGATTTTCATATAGAGTCCCAACAAGAAGCATAGATTTTCATATAGAGTCCCAACAAGAAGCATAGATTTTCATATAGAGTCCCAACAAGAAGCATAACCTTTCATATAGAGTCCCAACAAAAAGCATAACCTTTCATATAGAGTCCCAACAAGAAGCATAGGTTTTCATATAGAGTCCCAACAAGAAGCATAACCTTTCATATAGAATCCTAACAAGAAGCATAGATTTTCATATAGAGTCCCAACAAGAAGCATAACCTTTCATATAGAGTCCCAACAAGAAGCATAACCTTTCATATAGAGTCCCAACAAGAAGCATAGGTTTTCATATAGAGTCCCAACAAGAAGCATAACCTTTCATATAGAGTCCTAACAAGAAGCATAGATTTTCATATAGAGTCCCAACAAGAAGCATAACCTTTCATATAGAATCCCAACAAGAAGCATAACCTTTCATATAGAGTCCCAACAAGAAGCATAGGTTTTCATATAGAGTCCCAACAAGAAGCATAACCTTTCATATAGAATCCCAACAAGAAGCATAACCTTTCATATAGAATCCCAACAAGAAGCATAACCTTTCATATAGAGTCCTAACAAGAAGCATAGATTTTCATATAGAGTCCCAACAAGAAGCATAACCTTTCATATAGAATCCCAACAAGAAGCATAACCTTTCATATAGAGTCCCAACAAGAAGCATAGGTTTTCATATAGAGTCCCAACAAGAAGCATAACCTTTCATATAGAATCCCAACAAGAAGCATAACCTTTCATATAGAATCCCAACAAGAAGCATAACCTTTCATATAGAGTCCCAACAAAAAGCATAACCTTTCATATAGAGTCCCAACAAGAAGCATAGCCTTTCATATAGAGTCCCAACAAGAAGCATAACCTTTCATATAGAATCCTAACAAGAAGCATAGATTTTCATATAGAGTCCCAACAAGAAGCATAACCTTTCATATAGAGTCCCAACAAGAAGCATAACCTTTCATATAGAGTCCCAACAAGAAGCATAGGTTTTCATATAGAGTCCCAACAAGAAGCATAACCTTTCATATAGAGTCCTAACAAGAAGCATAGATTTTCATATAGAGTCCCAACAAGAAGCATAACCTTTCATATAGAGTCCCAACAAGAAGCATAACCTTTCATATAGAGTCCCAACAAGAAGCATAGGTTTTCATATAGAGTCCCAACAAGAAGCATAACCTTTCATATAGAATCCCAACAAGAAGCATAACCTTTCATATAGAATCCCAACAAGAAGCATAACCTTTCATATAGAGTCCTAACAAGAAGCATAGATTTTCATATAGAGTCCCAACAAGAAGCATAACCTTTCATATAGAATCCCAACAAGAAGCATAACCTTTCATATAGAGTCCCAACAAGAGGCATAGGTTTTCATATAGAGTCCCAACAAGAAGCATAACCTTTCATATAGAATCCCAACAAGAAGCATAACCTTTCATATAGAATCCCAACAAGAAGCATAACCTTTCATATAGAGTCCCAACAAGAAGCATAACCTTTCATATAGAGTCCCAACAAGAAGCATAACCTTTCATATAGAGTTCCAACAAGAAGCATAGATTTTCATATAGAGTCCCAACAAGAAGCATAACCTTTCATATAGAGTCCCAACAAGAAGCATAGATTTTCATATAGAGTCCCAACAAGAAGCATAACCTTTCATATAGAGTCCCAACAAGAAGCATAACCTTTCATATAGAGTCCGAACAAGAAGCATAACCTTTCATATAGAATCCCAACAAGAAGCATAACCTTTCATATAGAGTCCTAACAAGAAGCATAGGTTTTCATATAGAGTCCCAACAAGAAGCATAGATTTTCATATAGAGTCCCAACAAGAAGCATAACCTTTCATATAGAGTCCTAACAAGAAGCATAGATTTTCATATAGAGTCCCAACAAGAAGCATAACCTTTCATATAGAGTCCCAACAAAAAGCATAACCTTTCATATAGAGTCCCAACAAGAAGCATAGGTTTTCATATAGAGTCCCAACAAGAAGCATAACCTTTCATATAGAATCCTAACAAGAAGCATAGATTTTCATATAGAGTCCCAACAAGAAGCATAACCTTTCATATAGAGTCCCAACAAGAAGCATAGGTTTTCATATAGAGTCCCAACAAGAAGCATAACCTTTCATATAGAGTCCTAACAAGAAGCATAGATTTTCATATAGAGTCCCAACAAGAAGCATAACCTTTCATATAGAATCCCAACAAGAAGCATAACCTTTCATATAGAGTCCCAACAAGAAGCATAGGTTTTCATATAGAGTCTCAACAAGAAGCATAACCTTTCATATAGAATCCCAACAAGAAGCATAACCTTTCATATAGAATCCCAACAAGAAGCATAACCTTTCATATAGAGTCCTAACAAGAAGCATAGATTTTCATATAGAGTCCCAACAAGAAGCATAACCTTTCATATAGAATCCCAACAAGAAGCATAACCTTTCATATAGAGTCCCAACAAGAAGCATAACCTTTCATATAGAGTCCCAACAAGAAGCATAACCTTTCATATAGAATCCCAACAAGAAGCATAACCTTTCATATAGAATCCCAACAAGAAGCATAACCTTTCATATAGAGTCCCAACAAGAAGCATAACCTTTCATATAGAGTCCCAACAAGAAGCATAACCTTTCATATAGAGTCCCAACAAGAAGCATAGATTTTCATATAGAGTCCCAACAAGAAGCATAACCTTTCATATAGAGTCCCAACAAGAAGCATAGATTTTCATATAGAGTCCCAACAAGAAGCATAACCTTTCATATAGAGTCCCAACAAGAAGCATAACCTTTCATATAGAGTCCGAACAAGAAGCATAACCTTTCATATAGAATCCCAACAAGAAGCATAACCTTTCATATAGAGTCCTAACAAGAAGCATAGGTTTTCATATAGAGTCCCAACAAGAAGCATAACCTTTCATATAGAATCCCAACAAGAAGCATAACCTTTCATATAGAATCCCAACAAGAAGCATAACCTTTCATATAGAGTCCCAACAAGAAGCATAACCTTTCATATAGAATCCCAACAAGAAGCATAACCTTTCATATAGAATCCCAACAAGAAGCATAACCTTTCATATAGAGTCCCAACAAGAAGCATAACCTTTCATATAGAGTCCCAACAAGAAGCATAACCTTTCATATAGAGTCCCAACAAGAAGCATAGGTTTTCATATAGAGTCCCAACAAGAAGCATAACCTTTCATATAGAATCCCAACAAGAAGCATAGCCTTTCATATAAAGTCCCAACAAGAAGCATAGGTTTTCATATAGAGTCCCAACAAGAAGCATAGATTTTCATATAGAGTCCCAACAAGAAGCATAACCTTTCATATAGAGTCCCAACAAGAAGCATAGATTTTCATATAGAGTCCCAACAAGAAGCATAGCCTTTCATATAGAGTCCCAACAAGAAGCATAGGTTTTCATATAGAGTCCCAACAAGAAGCATAGATTTTCATATAGAGTCCCAACAAGAAGCATAGATTTTCATATAGAGTCCCAACAAGAAGCATAACCTTTCATATAGAGTCCCAACAAGAAGCATAGGTTTTCATATAGAGTCCCAACAAGAAGCATAGATTTTCATATAGAGTCCCAACAAAAAGCATAGATTTTCATATAGAGTCCCAACAAGAAGCATAGATTTTCATATAGAGTCCCAACAAGAAGCATAGATTTTCATATAGAGTCCCAACAAGAAGCATAACCTTTCATATAGAGTCCCAACAAGAAGCATAACCTTTCATATAGAATCCCAACAAGAAGCATAACCTTTCATATAGAGTCCCAACAAGAAGCATAGGTTTTCATATAGAGTCCCAACAAGAAGCATAGATTTTCATATAGAGTCCCAACAAGAAGCATAGATTTTCATATAGAGTCCCAACAAGAAGCATAGATTTTCATATAGAGTCCCAACAAGAAGCATAGATTTTCATATAGAGTCCCAACAAGAAGCATAACCTTTCATATAGAGTCCCAACAAAAAGCATAACCTTTCATATAGAGTCCCAACAAGAAGCATAGGTTTTCATATAGAGTCCCAACAAGAAGCATAGGTTTTCATATAGAATCCTAACAAGAAGCATAGATTTTCATATAGAGTCCCAACAAGAAGCATAACCTTTCATATAGAGTCCCAACAAGAAGCATAACCTTTCATATAGAGTCCCAACAAGAAGCATAGGTTTTCATATAGAGTCCCAACAAGAAGCATAGGTTTTCATATAGAGTCCCAACAAGAAGCATAACCTTTCATATAGAGTCCTAACGAGAAGCATAGATTTTCATATAGAGTCCCAACAAGAAGCATAACCTTTCATATAGAATCCCAACAAGAAGCATAACCTTTCATATAGAGTCCCAACAAGAAGCATAGGTTTTCATATAGAGTCCCAACAAGAAGCATAACCTTTCATATAGAATCCCAACAAGAAGCATAACCTTTCATATAGAATCCCAACAAGAAGCATAACCTTTCATATAGAGTCCTAACAAGAAGCATAGATTTTCATATAGAGTCCCAACAAGAAGCATAACCTTTCATATAGAATCCCAACAAGAAGCATAACCTTTCATATAGAGTCCCAACAAGAAGCATAGGTTTTCATATAGAGTCCCAACAAGAAGCATAACCTTTCATATAGAATCCCAACAAGAAGCATAACCTTTCATATAGAATCCCAACAAGAAGCATAACCTTTCATATAGAGTCCCAACAAGAAGCATAACCTTTCATATAGAGTCCCAACAAGAAGCATAACCTTTCATATAGAGTCCCAACAAGAAGCATAGATTTTCATATAGAGTCCCAACAAGAAGCATAACCTTTCATATAGAGTCCCAACAAGAAGCATAGATTTTCATATAGAGTCCCAACAAGAAGCATAACCTTTCATATAGAGTCCCAACAAGAAGCATAACCTTTCATATAGAGTCCGAACAAGAAGCATAACCTTTCATATAGAATCCCAACAAGAAGCATAACCTTTCATATAGAGTCCTAACAAGAAGCATAGGTTTTCATATAGAGTCCCAACAAGAAGCATAGATTTTCATATAGAGTCCCAACAAGAAGCATAACCTTTCATATAGAGTCCTAACAAGAAGCATAGATTTTCATATAGAGTCCCAACAAGAAGCATAACCTTTCATATAGAGTCCCAACAAAAAGCATAACCTTTCATATAGAGTCCCAACAAGAAGCATAGGTTTTCATATAGAGTCCCAACAAGAAGCATAACCTTTCATATAGAATCCTAACAAGAAGCATAGATTTTCATATAGAGTCCCAACAAGAAGCATAACCTTTCATATAGAGTCCCAACAAGAAGCATAACCTTTCATATAGAGTCCCAACAAGAAGCATAGGTTTTCATATAGAGTCCCAACAAGAAGCATAACCTTTCATATAGAGTCCTAACAAGAAGCATAGATTTTCATATAGAGTCCCAACAAGAAGCATAACCTTTCATATAGAATCCCAACAAGAAGCATAACCTTTCATATAGAGTCCCAACAAGAAGCATAGGTTTTCATATAGAGTCCCAACAAGAAGCATAACCTTTCATATAGAATCCCAACAAGAAGCATAACCTTTCATATAGAATCCCAACAAGAAGCATAACCTTTCATATAGAGTCCTAACAAGAAGCATAGATTTTCATATAGAGTCCCAACAAGAAGCATAACCTTTCATATAGAATCCCAACAAGAAGCATAACCTTTCATATAGAGTCCCAACAAGAAGCATAGGTTTTCATATAGAGTCCCAACAAGAAGCATAACCTTTCATATAGAATCCCAACAAGAAGCATAACCTTTCATATAGAATCCCAACAAGAAGCATAACCTTTCATATAGAGTCCCAACAAGAAGCATAACCTTTCATATAGAGTCCCAACAAGAAGCATAACCTTTCATATAGAGTCCCAACAAGAAGCATAGATTTTCATATAGAGTCCCAACAAGAAGCATAACCTTTCATATAGAGTCCCAACAAGAAGCATAGATTTTCATATAGAGTCCCAACAAGAAGCATAACCTTTCATATAGAGTCCCAACAAGAAGCATAACCTTTCATATAGAGTCCGAACAAGAAGCATAACCTTTCATATAGAATCCCAACAAGAAGCATAACCTTTCATATAGAGTCCTAACAAGAAGCATAGGTTTTCATATAGAGTCCCAACAAGAAGCATAACCTTTCATATAGAATCCCAACAAGAAGCATAACCTTTCATAGAGAATCCCGACAAGAAGCATAACCTTTCATATAGAGTCCCAACAAGAAGCATAACCTTTCATATAGAATCCCAACAAGAAGCATAACCTTTCATATAGAATCCCAACAAGAAGCATAACCTTTCATATAGAGTCCCAACAAGAAGCATAACCTTTCATATAGAGTCCCAACAAGAAGCATAACCTTTCATATAGAGTCCCAACAAGAAGCATAGGTTTTCATATAGAGTCCCAACAAGAAGCATAACCTTTCATATAGAATCCCAACAAGAAGCATAGCCTTTCATATAAAGTCCCAACAAGAAGCATAGGTTTTCATATAGAGTCCCAACAAGAAGCATAGATTTTCATATAGAGTCCCAACAAGAAGCATAACCTTTCATATAGAGTCCCAACAAGAAGCATAGATTTTCATATAGAGTCCCAACAAGAAGCATAGATTTTCATATAGAGTCCCAACAAGAAGCATAGCCTTTCATATAGAGTCCCAACAAGAAGCATAGCCTTTCATATAGAGTCCCAACAAGAAGCATAGATTTTCATATAGAGTCCCAACAAGAAGCATAGATTTTCATATAGAGTCCCAACAAGAAGCATAGATTTTCATATAGAGTCCCAACAAGAAGCATAACCTTTCATATAGAGTCCTAACAAGAAGCATAGATTTTCATATAGAGTCCCAACAAGAAGCATAACCTTTCATATAGAGTCCCAACAAAAAGCATAACCTTTCATATAGAGTCCCAACAAGAAGCATAGGTTTTCATATAGAGTCCCAACAAGAAGCATAGGTTTTCATATAGAATCCTAACAAGAAGCATAGATTTTCATATAGAGTCCCAACAAGAAGCATAACCTTTCATATAGAGTCCCAACAAGAAGCATAACCTTTCATATAGAGTCCCAACAAGAAGCATAGGTTTTCATATAGAGTCCCAACAAGAAGCATAACCTTTCATATAGAGTCCTAACAAGAAGCATAGATTTTCATATAGAGTCCCAACAAGAAGCATAACCTTTCATATAGAATCCCAACAAGAAGCATAACCTTTCATATAGAGTCCCAACAAGAAGCATAGGTTTTCATATAGAGTCCCAACAAGAAGCATAACCTTTCATATAGAATCCCAACAAGAAGCATAACCTTTCATATAGAGTCCTAACAAGAAGCATAGATTTTCATATAGAGTCCCAACAAGAAGCATAACCTTTCATATAGAATCCCAACAAGAAGCATAACCTTTCATATAGAGTCCCAACAAGAAGCATAGGTTTTCATATAGAGTCCCAACAAGAAGCATAACCTTTCATATAGAATCCCAACAAGAAGCATAACCTTTCATATAGAATCCCAACAAGAAGCATAACCTTTCATATAGAGTCCCAACAAGAAGCATAACCTTTCATATAGAGTCCCAACAAGAAGCATAACCTTTCATATAGAGTCCCAACAAGAAGCATAGATTTTCATATAGAGTCCCAACAAGAAGCATAACCTTTCATATAGAGTCCCAACAAGAAGCATAGATTTTCATATAGAGTCCCAACAAGAAGCATAACCTTTCATATAGAGTCCCAACAAGAAGCATAACCTTTCATATAGAGTCCGAACAAGAAGCATAACCTTTCATATAGAATCCCAACAAGAAGCATAACCTTTCATATAGAGTCCTAACAAGAAGCATAGGTTTTCATATAGAGTCCCAACAAGAAGCATAACCTTTCATATAGAATCCCAACAAGAAGCATAACCTTTCATATAGAATCCCGACAAGAAGCATAACCTTTCATATAGAGTCCCAACAAGAAGCATAACCTTTCATATAGAATCCCAACAAGAAGCATAACCTTTCATATAGAATCCCAACAAGAAGCATAACCTTTCATATAGAGTCCCAACAAGAAGCATAACCTTTCATATAGAGTCCCAACAAGAAGCATAACCTTTCATATAGAGTCCCAACAAGAAGCATAGGTTTTCATATAGAGTCCCAACAAGAAGCATAACCTTTCATATAGAATCCCAACAAGAAGCATAGCCTTTCATATAAAGTCCCAACAAGAAGCATAGGTTTTCATATAGAGTCCCAACAAGAAGCATAGATTTTCATATAGAGTCCCAACAAGAAGCATAACCTTTCATATAGAGTCCCAACAAGAAGCATAGATTTTCATATAGAGTCCCAACAAGAAGCATAGCCTTTCATATAGAGTCCCAACAAGAAGCATAGGTTTTCATATAGAGTCCCAACAAGAAGCATAGATTTTCATATAGAGTCCCAACAAGAAGCATAGATTTTCATATAGAGTCCCAACAAGAAGCATAGATTTTCATATAGAGTCCCAACAAGAAGCATAGATTTTCATATAGAGTCCCAACAAGAAGCATAACCTTTCATATAGAGTCCTAACAAGAAGCATAGATTTTCATATAGAGTCCCAACAAGAAGCATAACCTTTCATATAGAGTCCCAACAAAAAGCATAACCTTTCATATAGAGTCCCAACAAGAAGCATAGGTTTTCATATAGAGTCCCAACAAGAAGCATAACCTTTCATATAGAATCCTAACAAGAAGCATAGATTTTCATATAGAGTCCCAACAAGAAGCATAACCTTTCATATAGAGTCCCAACAAGAAGCATAACCTTTCATATAGAGTCCCAACAAGAAGCATAGGTTTTCATATAGAGTCCCAACAAGAAGCATAACCTTTCATATAGAGTCCTAACAAGAAGCATAGATTTTCATATAGAGTCCCAACAAGAAGCATAACCTTTCATATAGAGTCCCAACAAGAAGCATAACCTTTCATATAGAGTCCCAACAAGAAGCATAGGTTTTCATATAGAGTCCCAACAAGAAGCATAACCTTTCATATAGAATCCCAACAAGAAGCATAACCTTTCATATAGAATCCCAACAAGAAGCATAACCTTTCATATAGAGTCCTAACAAGAAGCATAGATTTTCATATAGAGTCCCAACAAGAAGCATAACCTTTCATATAGAATCCCAACAAGAAGCATAACCTTTCATATAGAGTCCCAACAAGAAGCATAGGTTTTCATATAGAGTCCCAACAAGAAGCATAACCTTTCATATAGAATCCCAACAAGAAGCATAACCTTTCATATAGAATCCCAACAAGAAGCATAACCTTTCATATAGAGTCCCAACAAGAAGCATAACCTTTCATATAGAGTCCCAACAAGAAGCATAACCTTTCATATAGAGTCCCAACAAGAAGCATAGATTTTCATATAGAGTCCCAACAAGAAGCATAACCTTTCATATAGAGTCCCAACAAGAAGCATAGATTTTCATATAGAGTCCCAACAAGAAGCATAACCTTTCATATAGAGTCCCAACAAGAAGCATAACCTTTCATATAGAGTCCGAACAAGAAGCATAACCTTTCATATAGAATCCCAACAAGAAGCATAACCTTTCATATAGAGTCCTAACAAGAAGCATAGGTTTTCATATAGAGTTCCAACAAGAAGCATAACCTTTCATATAGAATCCCAACAAGAAGCATAACCTTTCATATAGAATCCCAACAAGAAGCATAACCTTTCATATAGAGTCCCAACAAGAAGCATAACCTTTCATATAGAATCCCAACAAGAAGCATAACCTTTCATATAGAATCCCAACAAGAAGCATAACCTTTCATATAGAGTCCTAACAAGAAGCATAGATTTTCATATAGAGTCCCAACAAGAAGCATAACCTTTCATATAGAATCCCAACAAGAAGCATAACCTTTCATATAGAGTCCCAACAAGAAGCATAGGTTTTCATATAGAGTCCCAACAAGAAGCATAACCTTTCATATAGAATCCCAACAAGAAGCATAACCTTTCATATAGAATCCCAACAAGAAGCATAACCTTTCATATAGAGTCCCAACAAGAAGCATAACCTTTCATATAGAGTCCCAACAAGAAGCATAACCTTTCATATAGAGTCCCAACAAGAAGCATAGATTTTCATATAGAGTCCCAACAAGAAGCATAACCTTTCATATAGAGTCCCAACAAGAAGCATAGATTTTCATATAGAGTCCCAACAAGAAGCATAACCTTTCATATAGAGTCCCAACAAGAAGCATAACCTTTCATATAGAGTCCGAACAAGAAGCATAACCTTTCATATAGAATCCCAACAAGAAGCATAACCTTTCATATAGAGTCCTAACAAGAAGCATAGGTTTTCATATAGAGTTCCAACAAGAAGCATAACCTTTCATATAGAATCCCAACAAGAAGCATAACCTTTCATATAGAATCCCAACAAGAAGCATAACCTTTCATATAGAGTCCCAACAAGAAGCATAACCTTTCATATAGAATCCCAACAAGAAGCATAACCTTTCATATAGAATCCCAACAAGAAGCATAACCTTTCATATAGAGTCCTAACAAGAAGCATAGATTTTCATATAGAGTCCCAACAAGAAGCATAACCTTTCATATAGAGTCCTAACAAGAAGCATAGATTTCCATATAGAGTCCCAACAAGAAGCATAACCTTTCATATAGAATCCCAACAAGAAGCATAACCTTTCATATAGAGTCCCAACAAGAAGCATAGGTTTTCATATAGAGTCCCAACAAGAAGCATAGATTTTCATATAGAGTCCCAACAAGAAGCATAGATTTTCATATAGATTCCCAACAAGAAGCATAGATTTTCATATAGAGTCCCAACAAGAAGCATAGATTTTCATATAGAGTCCCAACAAGAAGCATAACCTTTCATATAGAGTCCTAACAAGAAGCATAGATTTTCATATAGAGTCCCAACAAGAAGCATAACCTTTCATATAGAGTCCCAACAAAAAGCATAACCTTTCATATAGAGTCCCAACAAGAAGCATAGGTTTTCATATAGAGTCCCAACAAGAAGCATAACCTTTCATATAGAATCCTAACAAGAAGCATAGATTTTCATATAGAGTCCCAACAAGAAGCATAACCTTTCATATAGAGTCCCAACAAGAAGCATAACCTTTCATATAGAGTCCCAACAAGAAGCATAGGTTTTCATATAGAGTCCCAACAAGAAGCATAACCTTTCATATAGAGTTCTAACAAGAAGCATAGATTTTCATATAGAGTCCCAACAAGAAGCATAACCTTTCATATAGAATCCCAACAAGAAGCATAGATTTTCATATAGAGTCCCAACAAGAAGCATAACCTTTCATATAGAGTCCCAACAAAAAGCATAACCTTTCATATAGAGTCCCAACAAGAAGCATAGATTTTCATATAGAGTCCCAACAAGAAGCATAACCTTTCATATAGAATCCTAACAAGAAGCATAGATTTTCATATAGAGTCCCAACAAGAAGCATAACCTTTCATATAGAATCCCAACAAGAAGCATAACCTTTCATATAGAGTCCCAACAAGAAGCATAGGTTTTCATATAGAGTCCCAACAAGAAGCATAACCTTTCATATAGAATCCCAACAAGAAGCATAACCTTTCATATAGAGTCCCAACAAGAAGCATAGGTTTTCATATAGAGTCCCAACAAGAAGCATAACCTTTCATATAGAATCCCAACAAGAAGCATAACCTTTCATATAGAGTCCCAACAAGAAGCATAGATTTTCATATAGAGTCCAAACAAGAAGCATAACCTTTCATATAGAGTCCCAACAAGAAGCATAGGTTTTCATATAGAATCCCAACAAGAAGCATAACCTTTCATATAGAGTCCTAACAAGAAGCATAGATTTTCATATAGAGTCCGAACAAGAAGCATAACCTTTCATATAGAATCCCAACAAGAAGCATAACCTTTCATATAGAGTCCCAACAAGAAGCATAGGTTTTCATATAGAGTCCCAACAAGAAGCATAACCTTTCATATAGAATCCCAACAAGAAGCATAACCTTTCATATAGAATCCCAACAAGAAGCATAACCTTTCATATAGAGTCCCAACAAGAAGCATAACCTTTCATATAGAATCCCAACAAGAAGCATAACCTTTCATATAGAGTCCCAACAAGAAGCATAGATTTTCATATAGAGTCCCAACAAGAAGCATAACCTTTCATATAGAGTCCCAACAAGAAGCATAGATTTTCATATAGAGTCCCAACAAGAAGCATAACCTTTCATATAGAGTCCCAACAAGAAGCATAACCTTTCATATAGAGTCCGAACAAGAAGCATAACCTTTCATATAGAATCCCAACAAGAAGCATAACCTTTCATATAGAGTCCTAACAAGAAGCATAGGTTTTCATATAGAGTCCCAACAAGAAGCATAACCTTTCATATAGAATCCCAACAAGAAGCATAACCTTTCATATAGAATCCCAACAAGAAGCATAACCTTTCATATAGAGTCCCAACAAGAAGCATAACCTTTCATATAGAATCCCAACAAGAAGCATAACCTTTCATATAGAGTCCCAACAAGAAGCATAGGTTTTCATATAGAGTCCCAACAAGAAGCATAACCTTTCATATAGAATCCCAACAAGAAGCATAACCTTTCATATAGAGTCCTAACAAGAAGCATAGGTTTTCATATAGAGTCCCAACAAGAAGCATAACCTTTCATATAGAATCCCAACAAGAAGCATAACCTTTCATATAGAGTCCCAACAAGAAGCATAACCTTTCATATAGAATCCCAACAAGAAGCATAACCTTTCATATAGAGTCCCAACAAGAAGCATAGGTTTTCATATAGAGTCCCAACAAGAAGCATAACCTTTCATATAGAATCCCAACAAGAAGCATAACCTTTCATATAGAGTCCAAACAAGAAGCATAGGTTTTCATATAGAGTCCCAACAAGAAGCATAACCTTTCATATAGAATCCCAACAAGAAGCATAACCTTTCATATAGAGTCCTAACAAGAAGCATAACCTTTCATATAGAATCCCAACAAGAAGCATAACCTTTCATATAGAATCCCAACAAGAAGCATAGCCTTTCATATAGAGTCCCAACAAGAAGCAAAACCTTTCATATAGAGTCCCAACAAGAAGCATAGATTTTCATATAGAGTCCCAACAAGAAGCATAGATTTTCATATAGAGTCCCAACAAGAAGCATAGATTTTCATATAGAGTCCCAACAAGTAGCATAACCTTTCATATAGAGTCCCAACAAGAAGCATAGATTTTCATATAGAGTCCTAACAAGAAGCATAACCTTTCATATAGAGTCCCAACAAGTAGCATAACCTTTCATATAGAGTCTCACCAAGTAGCATATCCTTTCATATAGAGTCCCAACAAGAAGCATAGACTTTCATATAGAGTCCCAACAAGAAGCATAGACTTTCATATAGAGTCCCAACAAGTAGCATAGCCTTTCATATAGAGTCTCACCAAGTAGCATATCCTTTCATATAGAGTCCGAATAAGTAGCATAGCCTTTCATTAAGAGTCCCAACAAGAAGCATAGCCTTTCATATAGAGTCTCAACAAATAGCATAGCCTTTCATATAGAGTCCTAACAAGAAGCATAGCCTTTCATATAGAGTCCCAACAAGTAGCATAGCCTTTCATATAGAGTCCCAACAAGTAGCATAGCCTTTCATATAGAGTCCCAACAAGTAGCATAGCCTTTTATATAGAGTCCAACCAAGAAGCATAGCCTTTCATATAGAGTCCCAACAGGTAGCATAACCTTTCATATGAAAATTCCGAGAAATATAATAGCCTTGTATATAATGATTCAATAAATATCATAACCTTTAATATAGAGATCCAATAAGTATAATAGATATTGACCATAAAGTTTTGAAAAGCACCATATCATTGTTAACACTAAACTTGTCATAGTGAACTACGTCTTTCATATAGGAGCCAACCAAAACCCAATATCTTTCTTGCGTTTGTTTCGTGGAAACACTTCAATCGCGTTTTAATTGATTTGACGAGGTCTAGCCCTGAATTTGATTTGTTCATATTCTGGTCATCTTTTAGAAAATGAAAAGCTGTCATAGATCCTGCCTCAGCTTTCAGCCTTCAGTTCCCACGCTCTTTGTTATAAGAGCTCAGGCAATTAACCGCATAAATGTGCTTTATTTACAGAGTTAGATTAAATGTCCGGTCTATATTCAATTACCATCACGTGCACTTACCACAACACTCAAGAGATATCACAACATGCTCGCCACTGCAACACCATATTAGCCTTTCAACTTCACAGGAAGACCTTATCAGTTTACATTTTACAGACTCTGAACATACGCTTAAAGGCACTGCAGTATGTTTTCGTATAAAATCAATGTGATCACATGGAAAATATATTATACCAATTGCAATACAACTTTAATCAATAAAAGGACTTTTCATGGTTTCTTAACTGGAATGATTTAGAAATGCGTAAACCAAAATGGTTGCAAACTTTCGCTTGGGACGGGACACTTTATTCTTCTTCGGCTATAATCGGAATAAAATGCTTCTCCTCTTTTATTGCATTACTGTGTTTTATTGTATACGAAAATATGAATTGAATGAATAAACTTTACAATATAAAATATAGTGTAAAGTAACTTAAACATTGATCATGTCGAAAAATATCAATTTGATATTTTGAACAATTCTCCTAATTATGAATGGTGGATTGAGATGGTACCTTCACCAATTCGATTACACTTTAACACTTCAATCATTTCTTAAGAATGAATATTGAAGCTCAATATACTACTGGATAGTGTTGCTATATTCAAACTCTTAGTAGTATTGATGCTCGAATGTTATCGTCATAACAATACATCATATATTCTCCCTACATATTAAACCATTGAACCACTCGGACTGTGCTTTCCCATAAAATCTCAGTAGTTTCCACTGATAACTAGCATAGACTCAAGTTGCCGACAACCAGGTTAGGTTTCAGATTGCGGGACAAAACAGGTTCACAGACAAAAAATTTAAAATTGTCATTCGAGAAAACATATTACTATCGCTCTACTCACTCACTCATTTCATTTTAGAAAGATTGATTGTCGTATGTTTTAAATTTATATCGGGTTGATATTTTACCCATACAAATAAATCGTCATTAGGATTATAGGATAAAACAATAATTTCATTTCAAGGATATGAAATACGCTATGAATACTAAAAGAATGTTCTTACGGAAGCCTTGCGACCTTTAATGAATATATGGTTACTAAACTAACATCAACAGTAAAAATACCAACTATGTATACGCATTCGTCTAATTGTTAATGCCCAGTTTGTTATAGTAGTCCGTCATACACTTTAATGCATTTTGTTCGAAAAGGGAAACGTTCATAAAAATGTAAAACTCCAAATGCATTCATGATGACAATCAATATCTGTCTTTCTTGAAAACTATCACTACCATACACTATCAAGATTTGTTTTTCCAAAATAGGTATCCATATATTAGACAAAGTGATTTTTACAATGTAAACATATTTCAGCGGTAAAATTAAATAAAAGCTAATATGTCAAATAGATATTGAATGTGAACTTTGTAACACAGAAAAAGATGATTATGCAAAGTGATATTAACCTTTGAAAGCGCTACAATCATCAGAGTGGTTTGATCAACACTGAAAACACAAAATCTAGATATATATCTATTTTTACTTTAATTGAATGTATCGTTATTATTTTGTTACTGTTATGAATCACTGTAACATACATTTGTAGATAAGGCATTCTCTTATTACGATTGGTTGATTTGATCAACTACTTGATTCTTATATACAACACATTCACCACAATCTTCAGTTTTTGAAAGTTACTCGCCTAAAAGCAACCTCAATCAAACTATATACATCTATTAATTTTTAGAATTGGTAGTACTTTTGATAATTTCTTTAAAAAAGTGCTTATTATTCATTAATACATCAGAATCATTTCGTATACATTTTAATTACAAACTAGGAAGTGTATAAGTTAAACAAATCGTTAGAATCACATGTACTCAACTTGCGTCGATTTGGCACACTCTCAATGCTAAACACACCAACCGTCTCCTTGTGTAAATCTGGAACACTCGCTCGCTTGAGTCTTTATCATAAATTTCTCAGTTTCAAACTTCCGACAAAGCAGACGAGTCGAGAAACTGTGATTACATGATGTGAGGATATCTGGATGTTGTACCTGTGTTTACTTGAAATGGGGACATTTCGGTCTCTTACCTGTTTTTAGATAAACTGAGGTATTGTGTCTGTGTATAGCTGAACAAGGCATTTCTTGGTATCGGACCTGTGTTTAGAAAAATATCTCAGACTGTACTCGGTGTCAAATCTTCATCAAGGCAAATAAGCTGATGACATACCTGTTTTTAGACGAACTCTAACCTCAATCAAGTAAACTAAGGATGTTCCAGATACTTTCTTGGATCGTTTTTGCAGTGTCTTTGAAGGGGTTTGACAGTAATGATGCCACGTGCATGGTAAGATGGAGCAAGATTAATGTAATTACTAAGTAAATTTTATTTGATATCTGCGACCATCATAAGAAGAACAAGAAGGTTGAACATTGCCACAGATTAGATTCATATGGTTATCAAACTTGGGTAATTATTTTACAAATGTAAACATAGTGAATTATCTCATATAGACGCAATCGATTTTCAGAATTCACAGTATAAGTTGTATATTCAGTTGAATGGGTTATATACTTGTAAGTAAGCTAGTTCTCTCTGGAAAGTTCTTTACTTTCTATGTATTGTTTCAATCCTGATGTTTCTAGAAAAGGAAGGATCTGCAATCTAAAAATAAACATGTAATTGCAAGCAGTGAGAAATTAATCACCCAATCATACGTTTGATCACTCTTGGTTTTTTTTACAATTGACTTTGCGATAATTATGCTACGCCATTCTTCCCCACTTACGGAAACAGTTTACAACTGATTTCATTATGGAATTACCGTCAAGGACAGGATTCAAACTATCACTGCTATTTGATCAAGATCTTGGTGAATATTACTTTCATTAGCTAGCTTTTTTACCCATTTGATATTGTATAACACATTGGTATTAGTCTATAAAAGTACTTTACACCCTATGTTTATTTTTAAAAAGTTGTTATCATTACACCCACCCCACCACCACCACCACCATCGGAAAGACGGCATTGATAAGAACGTTTAACTGCCGAACTCTAAACGAGGTTAAAGTTATAACTACTCACAGGTTAAACAAGTTAAAAACAGTTTTACCAGAATGATATATAAATTACCTAGATGTGGAATACAGACAATTATTTTATTAAACAATCTATTTTTCTCTGGTAAATTATTCCATGAACGTATTGCTGATGGATAGAACGATTTCTCTGAATGTTTCAGCCTTGAATATGTAGTGGAAATATATTTTGCGTTACGTAAATTGTAATTACTTATTGCACCGACAGTTTGAGGAAGAAGATCTGCAAGGCATTGTGGTGACATTTTTTTTGAATTCTATAAATCGAATTTAAGTTTCTTTTTCTACGACGTTCTTGCAAAGGTTCCCAACCAGTTTGAAAATAAAGAAATTGCCGTGATGCGTATCTGGGCAATCCTGTCATAATCCTTGCTGATTGTAATTGAACTTGCTCTAGTTTATTGGGTAGTTCCTGTGTACAACTACCCCAGACTTCGCATGCATATTCAAGATGTGGTCTAATAAACATTACATTAATCTTATTGAGAGTATTTCCGTCAATCAGAAAGCATTCCAGTTTTTAAAACATGTGTCACCAATAAGTATGTTTCCGCCCCAAAATATTTTTTGTGGTAATAGATATATGGTTAATGATGTTTGTTAGTCACATTTTTCAACGCTTTGTTTTGTCAAATCTTAAATAAAAATCTAGATCATAGCTAATCGGATAAAGATAGTTATAAGTTATGAGTTTGATCGAAAACTGGACAATATGCCACTTTTGGTCCTTGATCAAAGAGCAGTTATAGGCTGAGTCCTGTCCTCGATGGTAATTTTCTATATATCCGGATGTATACATAAGTGTGGAGCACAATTCCCAGAATAATCGCAAAGTCAGATGAAGAAAACCAGGTTGATCAAATGTGTTAGGGGATGCGGTCTTGATCACAAACAATCCAGAAACTTCTTATCTAGAATCATTTTCTCATAACACTAGGCGATGATGTTAGTGAATGAATAATTTCGCTGCTGACATGCAGAAGTGATTGGGAGGCTTTTTCACTGTACCAGAAGTAATAAATGTTTGTTTACGCTCATAGACAGACAACTTCAATGGATGAAATGAAGATATCTAATATATGTACAAACATTTACAGTAAAATTGAATATCAACTTTAAAAGATATTAATTGTTTGTAAATATCATCTTTAATCCGTTGTAAATGTTTGAAAATATTTGTAAATACTTGTAAATATCATATTTGAGCTGTATTAAATATTTTTTATCATCATCTTTAATCTGCATGAAACAGTTGTAGATATAATTTTTATTCGTATCGAATGGTTGTTAATAACAATTATTTTAATCTTTATACGAATGTCACATGTAAGTTGTATTTTGTATAAGAAAATTTCATCGTCGTCGTTGGTAATGTTTTACTTCACCATTGCAGATTATTTAATTTTGGGGATGAACTTAGGATTATGTCAGTATATTATAAGGTTAAATGATCTCCTGACAAGTTATTTGATAGATATTTACCAGGTAGATATTTAATTCTTGTTTTTTATCACCACTACAACTTTTAGAATGCTACTGAAAGAATTCACACATTTTTGTAGCCTTCTGAACCAATACTGAAAACCATATGTGTTCCATATCGAAAGGATTCTCTCGAACAAATTATTATGTTTTATCAGATTGCAGATTATTTAATTTTGGGGATGAACTTAGGATTATGTCAGTATAATATAAGGTTAAATGATCTCCTGACAAGTTATTTGATAGATATTTACCAGGTCCTATTGGATGTGTAATGTGCCGATTGCCTGTATTCCATACATAGGCTTGAATGCTTTTGTTTCATCAGGCTTATGAATCATAAGCTCAACTCATTATAATACCATATATGTATCCTATAGTGACAACGAGAAAAAAATAACTAAAACTGGAATGTGTTTATTCAGTTGATATTGATCAGATAAGCTATCATTCATAAGAAATGCTAAATGCTGATATTGAATTATTTTTTTAATTTAAAGATTAATTCCATCAGAATCCAAAGATGAATTTACATACTCAATTAAAAAACAGTGTACATGAACAATTAGAGATGAGTGAGAGTATGTTGAAAACCAGTGAGTCGGTTAGATGGGGATTAAGGAAAGCTGTTCGAGAATCGGTGATTGGGTCAACCTCAGGGGGTATTCCTGGGAAGTAGACATTTGTTTTTACATTAAAAATCCTTTGATGTCAGGGGGAGGAAGGCGTGTGTTGTTACAAGGGATTAACTCTCTGGGAAATACAAAATTCTGAACTCCACAACGAAACAGGAGCCAATTAAGTGAACGAAACAGTGAATACTAACATTGATTAAGTGAACACGAAATCAAATATTTGATCAAGTGAACACTACATTTCTCAAAAACTCAATGCTATTATTAGACTGATTGACATTGATCAAGTGAACACGAAATCAAATATTTGATCAAGTGAACACTACATTTCTCAAAAAGTCAATGCTATTATTAGACTGATTGACATTGATTAAGTGAACACGAAATCAAATATTTGAACAAGTGAACACTACATTTCTCAAAAAGTCAATGCTATTATTAGACTGATTGACATTGATTTGGATATATAAGAAGCTGGTGAGATACTATTTCATCACTTCCATCATGGCAAACCAGCAGTTAGAGTATAAGTTCATTCCGTTCGGTGGCAGATATCTGGTTTTAGATGGGTACATGTTTCGAACAAACCGTAAGAGAAATGCTATAAACTGGATATCTTGGAGATGTTTACAGAATGACTGCAATGCGACTGTCTCCACTGTCGATGACATTGTCACTAAACGTCTTGGTGCACATACCCACGAACGTGTCTACAATGGCATAAAGGTAAATATATTACTACGTCACGACGTTCTGGGTTGAAGGTGACCTGCCTTTCATATCATGGAACCATCATGACACAGCTGGCCCAAGGACCAACAACCACTTAGAAGGATGGCACGGACGTCTGAAGAAGATTATATCTAAGGCCCATCCAAATCTCTTCGAGATGTTGGCATTTTTGAAGAAGGAGCAGAAGCTGAACGAAATCCGTCTTGTTCAGTATGCCGGTGGCCAGCGTCTCCCGCCCCCCTGATCTTTCAATTTCGGTTCATTTCCAGTTGCGAATTTGGTGCTACCCGCATGCTTATCATCACAGATTATGCCCATTGTTTCCCAAATTCAGTCGACTAGAAAATCCCCATGTGTCGCCCTCACTTGTTGTTATAGACATCACAATTGTCTACTTCCAGGTAATGAACCAACCTCAGGTAGAGAAGCCAGAGAGAATGTGAGATACGTCGCAAAAAGAAAATGAATATCCATTAATTCTTGTTTTTTATCACCACTACAACTTTTAGAATGCTACTGAAAAAATTCACACATTTTTGTAGCCTTCTGAACCAATACTGAAAACCATATGTGTTCCATATCGAAAGGATTCTCTCGAACAAATTATTATGTTTTATCAGATGTGTAAAATAGGTGCTTTTTCATATTGTCCAATTATGACATTTTGTTGATAAGAAGGTCTTATTGATATCGCCCGTTACGAATGTACATTATATTGATTATGTAAATAAGTGTTTTGATTATTGTTACGAGTGAGTTTAGATGGTAGAATTAAACCCGCTCATTAACAAAGAAAAGACCAGCAGTAAATAATATCAGGTTTAATACAAGAATAACATGTTATAATATGGCAGTTTGACAGTAACAATTACCAAGCAAGATCAGACATTGTACCTTATCGTTCCGAGTCACATAGTTCCTTGTTAGCACAAATAAATCCAATTTCAGAATAAATGCACAAATCCAAATTCAGTTATCCAAAGGGTAAGGTAAGGTCCAAAACGAATTCCCCCAGACATGATAAATTACAGGGTTTTATACTAAATGTTAAGTGTTTAGCTAAAGAAGTAATTGGAGCTTGCAGCTTGAGTGTTGAAGCGATAAGCTACTAATTAAAATCAAAGCCCAAGCTGATTAGACAACAAGCTGGATGTGCTAACAAATAGGTAATAAGCTTTCAGCTGATAAAACATACAAACATGTTATTTTTGGTATTTGGGAGATATGTATAAAATATATAAATAATAAGTAAAGAATAGACTCCGAAAACCCTGCAATAGTTACACGAAGGGCTGTTTCTGAGGCCGTTAGAACAGCCCTTCGTGTAACTATTGCAGGGTTTTCGGAGTCTATTCTACTTAAACCTAAATTCGAAACCGGTTTCAGTTTTTTCCCGACAAACCATAACTTGCACGTGGACTTTGCAATAAGCATACCATTTACTATTGACGTTATTTTCACTAATGGCGACATATAAAAGCAAAACACATGTACCGAATTTCATTGTTTTCAACTGAGCACGTGAGAGACCACGTCGGGGATAGCGAGCGATTATGAAAACAAATTCGATACGTTATTTGGTATAAACTATTGATGGGTAAGTCATGGTCGAGTTGTCTAAAGTTTCATGTAACCTGAATTATTATGTTCACACACTTAAAAAATAGTTTAGTTCATGACCTAAAAGTAATCATTTTAGACTATGAAGTGAATGTTGATACTCCTGACATTTCATGCCGACATACATTCTTCGCTAGTTCCAGCCGATGCTCGCTGGTTTCAACACAACGAATAACCACATTGATGTTGCGGGCTTTTCCCCTTCAATAATGCTACTAGCTGGGATTTAGCGAGATACTTTTTAAGCCGTCGTTAAAGTCAAAACCCCTTGATGATTTTATCGGAGTATTTCGAAACTTTTGCGACATTAAACATGAACATCACGGAGTGTATTTTAATGTTGGAACGATACCCTGTATAATGCTGAGTATCTTCTATAAATTTTCTTATAGTAGTTTTACAACTGAATTGGGAGAAATGATGTCACAGGTAACATCCAAAAAAAAAAGGTCAGCATTTATGACATTAAACGGTGTTTATCATTTCATGATGATTGACAGTTGTGAAATATATGAAAAGTACACAAATAAGTTGCATGTGTATTTGATTCCGTGTGATTCAAGCAACCCCATGTCTGATGTCCAAAGAATGCACGGCACCTTCTTCATTGAGTTGCATTGACTTCGAGACGTCCCAATACATTATTTCATATTAGCAAAGAATTTTTAGTTTTATTCAAATTGTAAAAAAATGTAAACAGATAACAATTATTAAAAAAATCCTTTTTTTATGTTAGTAAATCTTTCTCCTTACGCGGTTGAGTAAAATCTTGTGTGATGTTTCGTTTATTTCTATGCTGTATGCACAATGTATGCCATAATTTGTCTGGGAGTAGCTTAAAGAGCCACTCCGTGAGTTGTTGGAGTCACATATGCCAAACTTAATCAATGGTATCATTTGATCGCAAAGTATCGACTGTAACCAAAAAGACACATTTTAAAGCTAATTTGTTTCCTACAGTGATAATATGAAGGTAGAATGTCGCAATTATGATCGAAAACTGGACAGTGGCGCGCGTCAAATAGTCAAACGTAATTTTGAAAACTTATCTGAAACAGCCAGGAGGGCAGTTAGGAGTTCATAGTGTTTGTTAGGTGATATAACTAGTATCCATGTTTATTGGACGTGATATCTACAGCTCTGTGCATTTATATGCTGATTAAGATGTTTTTATTTTATAACACCACATATGACATTTAGGTTCGAATCAAAGGTAAATGATATGTTATGAAAATCACTGAGTGGCTCTTTACTAGTTATGATCGTTGCTCTAATGGAAAGGCGACTTTGACCGGAGAACGCGCTTTTTAGGTTAAAAGGAATATATTGGACTTAAATATGTCAAACTTCGTCAATGGTGTTATTCTATCGAGTATAAATGGTTTTTAAGAAAACCAGAATCCTAATGCTTATTAGTCCAGTAGAGTCATTTCAAGTTCAGTACAATAAACAGGTTAAAGTAGTGAAATATATGATAAAAAACGGACAGTGGCGCGAAAATGACTCAATCATAATTTTAGAAACATATTTACAGCAGACAGAAATACAAACATTTGTTTATTATGTTAAGTAGTTTTTTTTTAAATTGACAACATGTTAACTGGACATAGAATTTCGACTTTATTACATTTCAAGGGCCGTTTTCCGATTCTCATTAAGAACACGAAAATATATATCATTTAATTTGAGAGGTAATGATGCAAGTTTAGGGAGGCGATTTTAACCATAATGTGTCAGTTTAAACTGTATATTGTCACAGTGTTGACCTTAGAAACAAATATTTGTTTTACAATTGTTACAAGTACTCTCGCCGTTTGCAAAACCTTTTCAACTGCATGTAACAGATTGCATGTCCAGCATGCTTTCAAGGGAATGCGTAACCTGCACGTGCTTCACGAGATACATACAGAACTGATTTTTGTTATACTATTGACGAGTTCACCAACTATTGACGTGTCCTTTAATATATTGACTACTTTGTCGGAAATACTGGCGACACTTTCCGAAATATTGACGTGTTGATGAAAACAACATACGCCTATTGATGATTAATTTAGGTTTAATAATGGTTAAGACATGTTATCATAACACACTCTAAATGGCACACTCTCAAGGCTCAACACCTCGACCGTCTCCTGGTGTAAACTGGAACACTCGCTCGCATAGCTTGTTTATGATGAATTTCTCAGTATCCAACTTTCATCAAAGCAGTTGAGTCGAGAAACTGTGATTACAAGGAGTGGAGATATTTTGGTGTTATACTTCTGTGGATGAACTGGGGACATTTCGGTTACCTTGTTTTCGATTAACTGATAACTGAAATCCCATTGTCTCGGTATCAGACCTGTGTTTAGGAGAACTAGGCATATCACGGTATCGTGTCTGTATTTAGATGAACTAAGCCTATCTCGGTATCAAATCTCCATCAAAGCAGATATACAGATGCTATCCCGGTATCAAACGTGTGTTAAGCTGACCTAAGGATATCTTCAAACCTCCATCAAAGTAGGATGTTCCAGATACTTTCTTGGATCGTTATTGCAGTGTCATTGAGGCGATGCGACAGTAATGATGCAAAGTGCATGGTAAGTTTGGGCAAGGTTAATATAATTACTAAAATATGTGATTTAATAATATAAATAATAGTAAAAATGAACCAAGTATTCCGCTTCAGTGTTATCTACTATATAACTATTTGTTTGCATGATCGCGAGCAATGTCTTGTCTTGATAATTCGAACTTCGAATACAGTTTACATGATTATACATAAGAATATTTTATAACAATTGACAATTTTATTATTTTTCAACAATCAATATATGAACTCAGTTGTGTGTCACAATAAAAAAACTTATAGTACCCGTTCATCACAGAATGATTTAAACGCTTCTTCCGGGTTTGGGTGACAGTTATTAATCAGAAAAAAAAACCCCAGAGAAACAAATACAATTGGTTCCAACTGCTTCTTCTATTAATAGACAGACTATTTGCGTTCAATTGCGTTCTTCCCAGCATTCATCATTAAATACGCATTCCTAGCCTAAGTAAACCTAAAAATCCACAAACGCTACATATTACTTGTTTTCACGCGATAAATGTTTGATTATAAATGCTTATTCTTGAACCTACTTGCACTCTGAAAATTTATCTCGCAAATATTGCTTATCATGAAATTGTACGAACACCTTTGTAGACATAGATACTATGTTATTGGCGTTCCTACTTTTACGAAACGGATTAATCACAAATTGGGACCAACTGGACAAAATGTAAATGCTTTATTTTAAAAGGCATAAATTCGTTTTACAAGGAATATCATCAGAATCCATGTTATGGAAAAGCGGTTATTTAGTAAAGGCAAGGAGACTTATATTAACATTTTGATCATTCTTTTTAAAGATTATGGCTATCCTTCTAAAGTAATTCTTTTGACAACTGTAAACAATATGATCATCTCATGTAGACGGAATAGCTTTACGTAAAAAAAAAACACACACATACACACACACACACACACACACACACACATCCACACGCACACACACGTACACACGCACACACACGCACAGAGCAAACGGGGATCGAAAAAACATGTAAAAGGGGAATTGTTTTTCAGCGCCTCCACAGCTTTACATAGCTAAACTCTTGTCAAGTGACGCACACCGTTTGTGTATGTGTGATTCTCTGCAAACGACGACAGTGTCTTTCATTAACACCATCGAAACGGGCACACTAAATAAGGGACTCTCAATTGAAACGGGGCCGTTTTCATAATTGGTTTCACCTATGTTCCTTAATATATTGAAATGAGACGGTGCTTCTAGTTTTTTGTATGCAAACGGTGACACTACATGTGCCATGTGATGACAAAGGAATCGGGGACAATCATTGTGTATGTGTTACGAACAATCTGGGTAATCACAATCTGCAGAACAATCTACAGATTGTGCGACCTGAACAATCTGGGAATTATCACAATCTGGGAATTTGTGTTTTAGTAGCATTTTCATCATTATAAGATGGGAATTATTTAGCTTATTAAGGTTTTTTTATTTAGCAAGTATAAGGATCGATTCCTAGATTGTGATGAGCAATCAGCTTGTTTCTTTCTCAAAATGAGGGGGTATGGGGTCCGATTCCCAGATTGTGAAGGACATTCAGCTCGTCTTTATGTCAAACTTAGGGGATGTAAGGGTTGACTCCTAGATTGTGAAGGGCTCATAGGTCACCTTTATTTAAACTGAGAGGGTATATAGGAGTCGATTCTCAGATTGTGAAGGGCTCACATTTCGCCTATATGTCAAACTGACGGATCGTTTCTCAGATGGTGATGGGCTCATAGCTCGTCTTTATGTCAAACTGAGGGAGTATAGGGGGCGATTCCTAGATTGTGAAGGGCTCACAACTCGCCTATATGTCAAACTGAGAGGGTATAGCAGTCAATTCTCAGATTGTGAAGGGTTCACATCTCGCCTATATGTCAAACTGACGGAGTAGAGGGATCGTTTCTCAGATTGTGAAGGGCTCACAACTCGCCTATATGTCAAACTGAGGGAGTATAGGGATCGATTCTCAGATTGTGAAGGGCTCATAGCTCGCCTATAAATCAAACTGACGGAGTATAGAGGTCGATTCTCAGATTGTGGAGAGCTCACAACTCGCCTATATGTCAAACTGAGGGGGTATAGGGGTTAATTCCCAGATTGTGAAGGGCTCACAGTTAATCTATATTTAAACTGAGAGGGTATAGGAGTAAATTCTGAGATTGTGAATGGCTCATAGCTCGCCTATATATGAAACTGAGAGGGTATAAGAGTCTATTCTCAGATTGTGAAGGGCTCATAGGTCGTCTTTACGTCATATATACGGGGGTATAGAAGCATGTTTACACAGATGAAAATGGAAAATGAAGATGGAAAATGGCAGCATCATATTGAAAATATACTACGCAAAGCACGTCCACTTATTGTTGTTAGTAAATCCCGCCTGTTCTTGTGGAAACATTCGGGAGTATCCTTTTCATTACTTTTTTAAATGCCCACTATGTGATAGATTCCGATCAAATCAACACTTTTTAAAAAACGATATAACATTAAAATGTACCTTGAGCGGCGACAAATCCTTGTCACAGAGTGCTAACGAATCCCTAATAACATCTGTGTATCATTTCATAAATGATACCAGCCGATTTTTATAGCTCTTAGCTTATTAGTTGTTTGCCTCTCCCGTCACTATGGTCGCAGCACGGAGTAGAG
The DNA here is from genome assembly GCA_921293015.1 of Phorcus lineatus. Lineage (NCBI taxonomy): Eukaryota > Metazoa > Mollusca > Gastropoda > Trochida > Trochidae > Phorcus > Phorcus lineatus. The sequence continues at coordinate 61,407,255 of OV121084.1, forward strand.
ACGATGCCATTATATGACTCTTCTTGCAGCGTAGTAAATAATCCACTCCATATCAAAATATTATTAATATATTTAATCACGAACAGATCATAAATAAATCAAATAAAACATTTATTTGTAAAATTCACAAACCGATATAACGGAAACTATTAAAAACGTTACAGAAAAACATGTGTCAAAATGTTGACCATAGTGTGACCGAAGAGCAATTAAACATTTTACTCCAGTCAGTTCATTATTGCATTAGTATTTGCCCCATGATATCGTGCGATAGATAAACATCAAATTACAGAGAGGAACTTATAATGATATTGTACGCGAATTTACGCGCAAGTCTGAGTAGAGATGCGACACAGTGACACGTTGCTTTGATAAGCAGACCAAGCTAGACATCTGATCTAATCATTCATGACAACACAAAATGTTCGAGTACTATAAATTTTATAAATTCATATATTTAAAAACTGTTCATATACAAACTCAAAAGATTAAGTAACTTTCCGATTTATGCATCTTTCGTATAAAAACTTTCAATCTCACGATCCAGGAAGAAAATGAGGGAAAAAGGTAACAGTTATCAAGTTTCCATAATGAACCATAAATATAAGAATCAGAGTTTGTTGTCTTTGATGTTTGAAACTTTTTTTTATCATCACGAGACTATTTCCTTCATTGTACCCTGTAAGTGTAAGTGTCTATGCAAGTAATTCATACCAAAGGAGATTAGTGTTTTGTGTTGATACAGATAGTAATTACATGTATGCTCAACTAACCTAACTTAAGGCAAATAAGCGAGAATAAAGAATTAAATTTCAGTGTAATTTACTTTTCAGATAATAAGTTTACTTTTCATAGTGAATTGTTATTTATTGATTTCCATATATGCAAACCTTTAACACATATAAGAAATAATTCTTACTTTTACTTTTACTACCTCAAGTTTGGTATAAAAAATTACATGAATTATAGACTGTTGTACTTGTGCAATTAAATTGCTTTTTTTGGACATGCGTAGTTAAAATGTATTTCCATATATGTACTTATAACCTTATTTGTAATGTTTGTATAAGGAGAAGCATTTATATAGGCTGCATTAGCCTGTTTGCTAATCCTTTTTGTATATATAGAATGTTGTGTATTACATGTTTTATGGAAATCAAATACTGTTTAAATCATAATTCTTACTTCTACATAAATAGTAATACCCTCCAAACAGTGTTATACGGGTTACCGCAAACTATGATTAATGAAAATCTAAAATCGCAGAATCGATATAAAAATTTAGTTTTCTACCTCCACATATTCACAATATGTGAATTGAACCCTCTACTAGCTAAAGAACACACAAAGACAAGCGCAATGCCCTTCACAATCTGGAATCGACCCCTATACTCCCTCAGTTTGACATAAAGCCGAGCTATGAGCCCTTCACAATCTGGGAATAAATCCCTATCCTCCGTCAATTTGATTTATAGGCAAACTATGAGCCTTTCACAATCTGAAAATCGACCCATATACTCTGACAGTTTGACATAAACGCGAGCCATGAGCCCTTCACAATCTGAGAATCGGCCCCTATACTCCCTCAGTTTCACATAATGACGATATCTTAGCCCTTCACAATCTGAGAATCGACTGCTATATACCCTCTCAGTTTAAATAAAGATGAGCTGTGAGCCTTCACAATCTGAGAATCGATTCCTATACTCCCTCAGTTTGACATATAGGCGAGCTGTGAGCCCTTCACAATCTAGGAATCGACCCCTATACTCCCTCAGTTTGACACATAGGCGAGATATGAGCACTTCACAATCTGAGAATTAACCCCTATACCCTCTCAGTTTTCTATAATGACGATCTGTAAGCCCTTCACAATCTAGGAATCGATCCCTATACTCCGTCAGTTTGATATATAGGCGAGCGGTGAGCCCTTCACAATTTTGGAATCGACCCATATACTCCCTCAGTTTGATTTATAGGCGGGCTATGAGCCCATCACATTCTGAGATTCGACTGCTATACCCTCTCAGTTTAAATAAAGGTGAGCTATGAGCCCTTCACAATCTGAGAATATATCCCTATACTCCCTCAGTTTGACATATAGGCGCGCTGTGAGCCCTTCACAATCTAGGAATCTGCCCATATATTCCTTCAGTTTCACATAATGACGATATCTGAGCCCTCCGCAATCTTAGAATTGACTTCTATACCTCTCAATTTGATATAATGACGATCTGTAAGCCCTTCACAATCTAGGAATCGATCCCTATACTCCGTCAGTTTGATATATGGGCGAGCCATGAACCTATCACAATTTATGACTTGACATTTATTCTCCATCATTTAGATGCATACACAAATAGAAACCCAAATAAACTAGACAATTCTCATTTTATAATGCAAGATGTACTACAAACAAGCAAATTCCCAGATTGTGATCATTCCCAGATTGCACGGAACATATGCACATTGTCTCTTATGGAAACCGGCATAGAGAGATTACGTGTTTTCATTTTGGCATAAAGATGAGAATATGCATAGGTGTGAATTGAGAAATATTGCTATCATACTGTCATCATGATAATCTATTTTCCTATGAGCAAACGCAGACAATGTGTGTCATTTTTACCATTTACACCCCTTGGGAAGTTATTTCCTTTATTTTATTTGAAGGTTATATGCCATAAGCACCATGTGCGCAGGTTGGTTATCTCATAACTACCATGGTCGGTTATGAGTGAGTACATGACTTGCGGTTTAACGTGTTTTTCTAACAACATTTCAGATATTAAACACCTGTCGGTTATGAGATGTTCAATGTGTACAAACAAATAGACTTGTAAAATTTTGCAATTTCAACAAGCTAGAAATTTAAGATTTATAAAGGGCATGAATGGGATTCGAACCCGGGACTTCTCTGACGTCAAGCAACACCTCTACCACCTGAGCTAACGAGGATGCATGTCAGCTGTGGTATTTTTTGTTGTGTCATGTCTACACTGCTTTCCCCCTGTATATATATAAGTAATAGGTTTCGTATATTTTTAATGTAAAGGGTCTAGGTTTTAGCTTTAAAAATCTAAAGCAGGCGTGTATTGTAAATATTCTATGTGACTCGTTCAGTCGGAAAACATAAAGCCGCAAAGTTTTAAAATAAAACGTTTATAAATGCAATATTTATGAATAACTTAGTTTAAAATTATTCAACGAATGTTCCGCGGGAGTGTAAGCCAAATAATGACCTGATTGCCTCGCGTTATGGCAATAAACTCGGCTCGGGCTACGCCCTCGCGAGTTTATTTGCCATAACCGCTCGGCACCAGGTCATTATTTACTACTGAACCTGGACAACCATTGTATATGCAGGTTGTCTGTGTGGACTGAACAAGTGCAGGGTCATATAAACCTATATGAATAAAAACAGAAAAATATGAATCTAAGGAACCTTGCCCGTGAGTTTGAATAGCCCAAATCTAGTAAAATATCAAGAAGGTACTGTGCACTATGTGAGATTGAGGGGAATTTGAAACGTTTGCATGGTTTACATGTGTGATTTGCGTCCATAGGAAACAATTTTACAAATGATTGGTTCAAGAAAAACGCTAAGCTGGTAACATGATAACCTTCATTAAATATCTATTAATTTTCAATTAGCATTAAACCAAGAACGTGGTATACATGTTTTTTTCTTTTATAATTTATATGGTTCATATATAAGCACATATTTATTAGTTTGATGACAATAATAGCTCGTTAGTTATACAATTCTACAAAATTGTCGGTAAAAAAATATCAAAACAACAGAAAACATGGTAACTAAATAATAAAGAATATTTCTTGTCCATGAGTGTGTATCTAGGATACACATGTACCTTTGTATAATAGCAAATAATGAAAATACAACGTTAAAAAATGAGCATCATTTTAGAAGTTTTTTGTCCCTGACCAAGAATAGATTTAATAGGTAATGAAGGTTTTCCTGGTGCTTATTTCAGCTCATCCAGAAGTGTACAAAGTTTATGCTTAAAGTCACCAGATGAAAGTCAATTTGCTGCGACTTTAGTCATTTGGCCAATGCAGTTAGTGACATATGATATGTTATATATGATAATATTTAAATTTTACTCAGGTCTTATATGTTTCTTTATTTACTGTCATGAAATAGAAAAAACCCAGTAACATCGATACATATGAATGTGTACCAACAAGTGTCACTGTTTCATTATAGTTTTGTTAACCAAAACCAAATACTACTTTGTTCTTGACATATTTTGTCAGGAAATTTTCTTTGCCAGTGTTCGGTTTCAAACATCATTCTCGACAGACATTGATTAATTACCTCTTTCCAGGACGTTTCTACAAGGTTTCTTCTTTTAATTCCCCCCTCACATTAGAGTTGAAACTGTCCGGTTTTAATGTACAACTATATATTCTTATTCATGAAAATACTTGTTTATTGTTCGAAAGTAATATTTATCATAAATTTGAATTGATGAGTCAAAAGATTCGGCAACCGCAAAAAATACCCTTCCATAAAGTTATAAGACTTTGATCATAAAACATTTGAAAATCCCGATCCCTATCCAACTCATGTTGCCGCAGCAAATGACCTTGTTTGTATGTTATCTTTACCCCTTTTAAATACCACTGTGAGTGATCACGTATCACAAATGTGTTGTTGATAGAAAAGCAGATTGTTAAATGTAAGTAACATATATGCAGGTTATCTGCGCATGCGGTACATGCATTATCATTTCATACCACGTAGACAATCACAGAAAGCAAAAACATTTTCAAAAGCACAATATTATTGTTTTAAGTATTGACAAAATTGCTGAGAAAGTTGGGAACTAGTGGATGCCAAGTATAAAAGGCAAAATTCACTATAAAAATACCCAAATATAATATTGTTTTTGCCTTGAACTGTTATATTTAAGCATGAGGACGGTAGTCATTCAATTGCTACGTCATGAAAAAAAACTAAACCTTTACTGTCTGACAAAATATTTTTTGTAGATCGTTCCAACCGGAAGGCATGTTAGATGTTTAATGCTCGAGAGAAAAATATATCTCCCTCTTAGCAATTGCATATTCTTAATTTAAGAGAAGCCTTCATAATATTTTTCCCTGCACAGTCTAGGGTCTCAAATTTTGATGAGACTTTCAAGCACTGAGGCCCATTCTAAAATGAAATAATATCAAAGGGACACAGGTAATAATGTCGGTGTACAAAATATCAAACGTTGTCTCTGTTACTGGAGATTACCATACAGGAAGTACTTCACATATGTTAATGATGCAGACGTTTTTAACTAGTGATTTCACTTCGAAAACTGTACAGAACTGTTCTGCCGGTGACGCGGGCTAATGACTCTTATTTTGCCAACGCATCATTGGCAACCAAAAATAAAAATTAGGATTGGTGCCGTTCAATAGGTCATTGAACTTGAATACGTACATGTACTTTGGGTTAGAATTTCAACTTCCGAATATGTGTTTGGCATTTCTTTTCAATTGTCTATGAAGAACATATGATATCAAATATTTAGGGATAAATATGAACCTACGGGCAAATGAAACGCTACCACTTTAGATTTTAAATTACGAAAAAAATCATACTCAGATTCAAACTCAATCGCATGAAAAACATCGCCCAAATATAACAATGATTGTTTCATATTTACCTGTGGTATCAAACGCATGCTTTTCCCAAATTTTGGCAAATTATGGTTTTAACCTTTTTCATGCAAAGCAAAATATCCCCATGCCCGACGGGTATAAAACCAATGCGAATTGGTTGTCAGACATCCACTTTGTAAAAGCAACACTTGAAGAATGGCAAGATTGACTTTACAACAACGGGAGCGAGCAATCGGATGATTCAAATGGGAGTCACCACCACCCATGTTGGCTGTAACGGAACAACTGTCACAAGACTAATGCAACGTGACATCAGAAACCGCTTCCTGACAGTGACGTAATCGGTATCGAATGCCCTGTGTCACCGGGTAAGCAGCCGCACAGTGACCAGACGTCTGGCAAAAAAGAATTCTGACATCATTTGGACGTTATACAGTATTGAAATCACTACTCTTGCCAAAATTGAATCATTTGTTTTCTGCTCTCCAAGCACCATCTGAAGATATTCTTCAAGCCTTTTAAACTGACTGTTTTAGATTTATTTGGAAGGAAAGCCAGATATGATTAAAAGACACCGAGTAGCGAGTAATATTCCAGTTGGCGCCTTTTAAGGTTCCAATTATGAAATATATCATTGCTTCACAAAATAGTTCTTGGCTTCGCCGTATACAACTATCAGATACTGCCTTTCAAACATTTCTTACCAAAGCAGGATTGTTCAACCAACCTTTTTATTAAAAAAAGATGCAAAATATATCACAGATAATTACAAACTCTTTCTGGCGGGTGGTATTATCATGTTCGAGTACCTTCTTTGATACACGAAGAAAACACGAAGGAATGCCCATTCCCAATTCTTATTGTATAATGACAATTTTCAGGTTGATTAGGATGTGGGTGGAAGCACAAAAAATTCAAGAATATATACAATACTTCCTGTAACTTTTGAACTTACTACGGTGTGCATAATGCCGCAAATGCGTATTAAAAAAACTATAGAATCGGATGAAAATACCCCTTTGATGTCCACAATGCTCCCTTTCAACCACTCCTTACTCATTAATAACCAAAGAGTATCAAAATATTATAATAATGTTTTTATTATGATCAAAATTTCAGAGGTAATTGGCCAATAAACAATGGGAAACTGATATCAATGATTTCACTGATCAAGAATGGAGAAATATAAATGAAATTCCCGACCGATCTACTGATAGTGTGCAATTATGTTGGCTTTAGTATAGAATCATTAACCAAATCCTGCCTGTTAATAAATATGTCTTAAGAGGCTATAAAAATTTCCCTTCATGTACAAGCTGTTATTGCTGTGATTCTCAGATATGTCATTTCTTATGGAATTGTGAACATGCTCACTCTCTCTTGAATTAGCGCACACAGTTCGAGTTACTCAGAACAATGACGTTTTGCCGTTCCGAGCATGCTCGCCTGACATGTCACCGACAGGACATCATTGGGACGCTTTGGATCGTCGTATTCGTCAACGACGACCACCTGCAGACAACCGCCAGAAACTTGCTCAAGCTCTCCAAGAAGAATGGCAGCGCATTTCACGTAATGACGTCAGACGTTTGATTTTGCGTCGGATGGTTAATGAGTGTATTGTGGCAAGGAGAGGACATACACGTGATTAATGTGAACTGTTTTCAACACATTGATCCTGGATGCCCCTGCACCGGGGTCAGTCATGACAGTGCACTTGGACTTTTGGACCCCCAGGCTAATATCGATTGGTGATAAGATTGATTTGATGAACAACAGTTCACACTTTGTTCAAACATCGTTAGAGATTAGGAAATTGAAAAGCTTTACACATTACTAGTTCAACCGTTTGTAGCTCTCTTTACACTAATTTGTGTAACTCTAAGCCAACTACGGCAGTCTTTTAACCTTTTCGTTGTTGATTACAGATCAATTGTAAAAAATAATGAGTGTGTGAGTTCATCACTAGACAGCTGAAGTGAGTGAGTATGTCCTCATATGCCTTATTAGAGCCGAATTGAACCCAACAAAAACTTACTTTGTTATCCCCTATGACAAATTTATTATGATTTCTAGTTTTAGAAATAGAAGTAAACATACTTTTATATGTGCTGAAGCCGAAAGACACATTGAATTTACATTGACACATGTACAAAAGAAAAAACCTATGGTAACTATCAACTTCTTCCAACTGTCCTACCAATTGCTTTAGATAAGCTTCTAAAATAAGGTGACTGACGCACGCCGGTGTGTTTGTTTTCATCAAAAACACGATTTTACATATGATCACTTATTAGCTTCAAAAGGTTACTTTTCAGCAACAGATAACATTTCTTGGTGACAACAAGTTTGGCACACAGGTGACTCCAAAAACTCGGTGTGTCTCTTTAAAGTTCTCCAACTCTCTGCAGGTGAAGCTGTGCAGCTGGGAGGTCTGGGGGCCGTGGTCTGACTGTGATGGGGCGTGTGAGGGCGGGACTCGAACAAGAACCAGAGATTTGTGCTGCTGGCCCCACACTCGTGCCCAGACAACCAGATATGAAGAAGCAGTGGCCCCGGGCCAGCCTGATGTCTGTCTGAGAGCTTGTGCCAAGACCAGAGAGGGCCTCAGTGAGGTAGCCCCGTGTAGGAAGGCCTGTCAAAGCGAGAAGACATTGGAAGGTAACAAATGCATCTGTCAACAGACATTGTGTACATAAAGCCCAACTCACATTACGTCCGCTCGTGTAGTCATCGTGTTGTTATTGTGTGGTTATTGTGCTGTTATTGTGTGTTTACCGTACAGTGATTGGGCTGATCATGTTGTTTTTCCGTGTTTTTTCGTGTTGTTCAAATCGCAAATATGTTCCTGATTTCAGAAACTCTTGTTGTGGGCGTGTCGATCGTGTAGTGATTGTGTGGTGAGTTTGTAATGTATACACAGTTATTGTGTTGATCGTGCTTCAGCCTTAGGACAAGATAACAGCACAACCACAACACAACCACAACACGATCGATAGATTGTCCCTCTTGCAATCGTCCTATTATCGTAGTCATGTTAAATTAACCCTTATAGTGCAAAACTCTAGGACCACGACGATAGCTCGTACAGAACACGGAGTCAAGCGTTTACAATCAGGATACAATCGTTACACGATATTGTACTCAACTTGCACCAACAACAGCGTTTCCCATCAAAACGTTTTCATCACGTTTGCTTCGCGTGTCTTACTTTCAGTCAACAGGTCAGCACAAACGATTGAAAGGTATTGCTGGCCGACAATTTTCTACCCGTGCATAAGGACTGTTTTGTCCATTTATATTTAATTCCGAAATAATGTGGTAGCCCATCCAGGTATGGTAGACCTATAAACTGTATACTGCAAAAGTACACATATCAGTCTTACACCTTCATGCTATTCTGAAGACTATGTGCATAGGACTTATCACACTTATGTATAATTTCCATACGCCATCGTACGAAAATTCAAATAAGTAAATCGAAATCAACTTCCGAACACATAGGATAAAGAAATAGTGATTTCACTAGTAAATAGAATACATTGTTTTGGTTTGTTCTCTGCTAGAATGAATCTCAGATGTTCTTGTTATCAATTAGAAATTAAACTGAATCATTTTGCACAAAGCAGGTGATAATGATTAAAATGGGGATACTCATTTTGCGCTGGAGTCACACGACATTGCTCTCTCAGGCCAATTTTGAAAGTATTTACCAAAGACTCACGTTTTTGGAATGATTACAATTGGTTACCTAGAATTCGAAAATGGTAATTTGGGCGCTCATTATTCATATACAGCTGAATATCAATAGTTTTTTCACATACCACTGTATTATAGCGCAAGTATCAAATAGATTTTGGTTTTGTAAAGACGTCAATAGAATAACTTCAGCAAAACTGACAATGAATCATCTATTGTAAAATAGCCATTCTTCATTTTGGAGTCGTCTTGTCTATCATCGAAGAAAGACATGATGAAATACACAGAAGGGCTTATATTTTCGAAATTCTGATTTCCTGAAATTTCGATTAAATATTCCAGTTCTAATCTCTGAGAAAAAATTCAGCACAGTCACATTTACTTACGAGAACAAACATGACTTGTGTTTTAACATACTGATCACTTTCAATGGATTTTGTATCGAAAAATTAGATTAATGTTTTTTGAATTTTGACCCCAGGTCACTTTAATGACCTGCCAACACTGCTATGGTTTACTGTTGTGAATGATATCCTATTAACGTTGAACTACAATTGATATTCATTTCAGTATGGTAAATTCAAAATTATCTGGTTCTTTTTCGTAAAGCTATTATGCCTCAAAGACATTGCAAATAACATGATATTTTCACTGGGATACGCAGGCATGTGAACAAACTTTCGATATGCAGCTTTAAATGAAGGGTATGTGCTGATCAGCATGTAGAAATGTAGATTTTTAATAATTTGGTAGGAAACGAATTATAATGTCCTCAATTATCGATCGCATTTGCAAGTTTCTCGATGTCGATATAAACTGCTTACGTGCGGGAAATTCAACTACTTTGAGGTGAGGTGAAATTGGGGTTAACACCGCTTTCAAGAGTATTTCACTTATATCGCGGCTGTTAGTACTATTGCAGGGAGAAAGCCTGCAACACCATTGCATTGCTTTATTGCGAGCAACGGCTTGAACTAGCGAACCATGGGTTCTTCTCTACTGTAGACAAAGTTTTCGAGTTCCTGGTTGGATTCGAACCACGGACCTCTTGATCCGAAGCCAAACGCACAGACCACTGCGCTATCCAGATGATGTTAGAATAAGTAATAAATGCCATAAGGTCTTTAACGCAATGAAATTGTATTTCACAAATGCAATGCATCACGGGAGGAATATCAATTGTACATTGATCATTAAAAACAATGGTTAACACTTTTTGCCTTTTCATTAATTATCTAAAATCGTGCATTATTCTATTATATTGCAATAAATACAAATGTGCATCTTAACTCACGTGCCGGCTCTTGAATTCTAAGACTGATCGTTCATACCAAGTAATCAGAAATGATTTGTCGTATTGACCTCTTATTTTGTTCTGTACCCCGTTAAAAGAAAATTTACATAGCGTCGATGACAACTTGATCCCGATCAGTGATCACACCTTTCACCAGAATGTTATTTCCCCCTTCACTAGTGGTACTATCCTTTCATCATCCTACATATATCATTTCTTAAGCTCCACAACAGAAAAAATATTGTGTATTATGCCGATGACATTTAAAATATTTCGGATAATCTATGAAGTATTGTTAACTTTATTGTTTAACTTGTTTTAAGTCGCTTCGTCGAGTCGTTGCAATTCAATCTTTATATCATATAGATAATATTATATAATATTATTCAATATAAGTGTAAACACACATAACACTTCTCTTTTTCATTTTCAGCTCCCCTCATTCGTTCGTATCGCTGTAATATTAGTGGTGATCAGGTGAATCGTTTCTTTCGCAAGGTTGGTAAAACAATCTCCAACTGATTTGACGTTATAAGATTATAGGTCCTTTTTCATTTTCAAGGGTATCTTCGAACGTAATGATATCAAACAATGAGAAATATCCTGCTCGGTTGGTGTATTGCAAACAGGAATCTTGAGAGTCATGTCTGTTTTGGCTTCACTCGTGTTAAAACTATGCATGCTGATATAATCGGAACTGTTTAACATTTTCTTCTTTCACTGACAAAAACATTTTAGTCAACCCTTATGAATGAAAATTTAACTCCCGCCTGATTCATGTATACATACCATAAAGTTATAACAACTCAGTCTGCCTCCTGTCTGCTCAAGATAAGCTTCTAAATTAACGTTTCTATCAACAACGTGAATCAAACCTTTGGTAATACAATGTACTTATCATCCTTAATTGATTCTTTGCTACGACCGCAATATCTTTTCGATCAAATCGCAACAGTTTTAACATTTGTTACTTCAACAACTGACAGAAAGTGCATAAAAACACAGAGTGAAATTAAAACTGAATTTCATCCAAAAGACATCGGTCTTTAAGTACTGCAATTAAAGGTCTTGGTGTGTGCAATCCTGTTAAGACAGATTGAATAAAGTTGATTAGTGTCCTAGTAATTACAGAACATCCGTGTCTGTGTGCTGACATCACGTGCCTGAATAAAGCAACTCGTCTTGCCATACCCCTAAACAAGGTTCCTCAATTGTTCCTCGGTATTCGCTGCCTCAAGTTCGCTCAGGTTTTGTGGAGGAGATTCCCTTATTTGGCCCGACGGCCAATGATGCCCCTTCCATGATCGATTGCATTAATATCAGGAGACAGTGCTGGCCATGGAAGTTATGTAACAGCATTTTTTGTCAGATGATAGTTTACAGCAAGGGAACGAAGAGGGTGTTGTGGCAAGTCTGCGGTCAATGATCATTCCCGATGAATAACCTGCTGAATGTAGCTAGCGCTTATGTATATGTAATTAACAAAACCAGTAAACAGTCATAGGAGGAGCCTCCCCAACCATTACAGACACAGCCAAATAGTACGCCGGAAAAATTTGTTTGTGCATTCTTCCACAATTAGACGGTTATAACGATGTAATGAAACTGAGCCCTTCTTTCAATTTGCCTGTTAGAAAGTTCTGCTCGATGATATCAAGTGTTCTGTCATCTCGATGCATCAGACATTCTCCTTCGTGCCATTGAAGAATATCATTTTCAAGTTGTTGTGGATCTCTTTTGGATGATGTTGTTATGAATTTCATTCCCATTAACAGAAAGTTAATTGCACTACTACTGAGGTTCTCATTAAACAAATTCGGTTCTATTGAAAAAATCATCAAGATTTATATTGTAACTACTTTGTTCGACATGGGTTCCTCTTATAGGCCTTCGAGATATTGCTTTATCCTCCACAAGAGATATCTCCTGTGGAACACAGTTTTGGATGATAATTACACATACATGTAGTAGCGATACGGAAATAACGTGTTTGTAAATTTCTTGTCAGGGTGTAGCAAAACGTGTAGCACAGCTGTCAAATTTTCTTAATGATTATTATTAAATTATTATTGGGAAACTGGGAAATCCGTTCATCGATTAATGCTATGAAATGTTGTTATAAAAGTCTTTAGCTTACCCAAAACATCTATTCAATACCCAATTACTACAGATTCCTGAGGACCAGTGGAGAAGTCCAATGGACGTGGATGTCAAGTTTGAGTGCTATGGAGATCACAACTTCAACCAGTGTCAACACATCGAGGTAGTACAATCGGCCACCAGTGTCGCAAATTGGGTGCAAGTTATGAAAATATCAATTCCTGTATGAATAAGTACACAGCTTTAAAGAGAATCTCACCAAGTGTCTTCTGAAATCAAATATATCAACACGAGATGTTTAAAGTATGGTTTATATAATATCAGAAGACACGAGAATGAAACGTTTTATCATCCAAAATCATTCAACAATTTTTAGTCATAAATAAAGCCTCTTACCATAAATGTGCCATTTTCAGTTCATCACCACCAGTGTGCTCATGGCATTGTAATGATTAATCTTACTTATTGTTCTATCAAACCATATCCTTTAAGCATTAGATGTGGAACATGAGTATGCAGGCCTCTACAATAAGTAATTTACTTGCAGGTATTCCTCACGATTCACGGCGATCAAGCAGTTTCTGAAACATTTGATGTGAAGCCTGCACGTCAGCCAAACTGTCAAATTCCAGTTTCAGACTTAAGACAACTGCGATATGGAGTTGTACGGATGGTGAGTGGACAGAAAAACTATTACCACAAAGTTATATATCAACTGTTACGAATAGATGTACGAGGGTTGCGCAAAAGGTTTGTAGAATGACACAGAAAACAAGATCGAAGTATGACTTTTTTCATTCATTTTTCACATAGTCACAACTGGCATCAATACATTTAGACCAGCGATGTTCCAGCTTCAATATGCTATTCTTATGGAACTCTGCATCATGGGTCACAAGAACTCTCCACTGCACTAATCAGGATATTAATATTAAAAAATAACATGTCCACGTAAATGGTTCTTCTAAGTTGGGAAGAGAAGAAGTTCTATGGTGAGAAATCTGGGGAGAATGGTAGATGAAGAATTTCAAAGCCACATTCGGGTAGTGACCGCAACATATGATGTTTTGACGGGAGCATTGTCATGAAGGAGCAGCACTCCAGCTCTGCCTGGGCTTCCCTCGCTGCTTGGTCTTGATTGCTGACCATAATTGTCGCAATTCATTAGCATAATATTCCCCGTTGATAGTGAAGCCCAAGCTCAGTAATCTATCATGATGATACCCTGGCTATCTTAAAAAAAGGCCATCGCCTTTCCAGTATATATGAAACTTGCATGAACTTTTTCGGGGGTGGGGATTGGGTAGCTTCCACTGTTTGAATTTGGTTTTGGTTTCATCCTTGGTCGCTAAACTCGAATCGAGCCAAATGTTCTTTGAAATGTCTAGGCGAATCTGTTTCTGGTCACAATTTTACATCATTGGCATCCATCTTGCAGAGAACTTGCTCATGTGAAAAACATCTGTCAGTATTGCGTATTCGTACCTATTAACTTATAACGAAGTGCTGCACATGTTTAACACGTTTATTCGGTAGCCATGTTACAACAACGGTGCCTGTCAATTAATGACCTATGTAATTTGGTACAACAAAAACGGTGTTAACCGAGTAGTTACCGATATCTTAACATCTCCCCCTTTAAGCAATTGTTGAACAATTTGAATAAATCCAATTCAAACATATAATATAAAAGTGATAACCATTAACTCAATTATATAAACAAAACTCTTTCACTCATTTACTCATGAATATTTGCATAAACTGATTATCTGATATCTAACAAGGATTGAACATAAACACAAACATAAGTCAATATTTCAACTTCAAATTAACTTATCAACAGTGATATCGTGACGGGGTTTTCACAACACGTCCACTGCTTGTAGTTCTCAGAGTTGTTTGTTCCTCAGTGTTCATGTTCATCTTAGGTGTAGATTTAGAAGTCTTTTCAACACATTTCTTCACAGGAGTTTTGGGTGAAGCAATTTCACACTTCTGTGGTGATGGAGACATGGTGATGGAGATGTCTCAACTGCAGAACTGAATGGTTTCAAGTCAGTTCGATTTCGTCTCAGTTCTTTACCTTCAGGTGTGCTGATCTTGTACGATCTTGGCTGACCAAGCTTTTCCTTCACTGTTGCTGGAGTCCAGGTTCTTGATTTAGGTAAGTATACAGATACATCTTCTTGATTTAGGTAAGTATACAGATACATCTTGATCAGTTCTTTACCTTCAGGTGTGCTGATCTTGTACGATCTTGGCTGATCAAGCTTTTCCTTCACTGTTGCTGGAGTCCAGGTTCTTGATTTAGGTAAGTATACAGATACATCTTGACCAGGGTCAAGGTCTTTCTTCACTGTAGACTTCTTGTCGTACTGTTGCTTCATCTGATCTTGTCTTTGCTGAAGCTGCTCAATGTTGTCGTCGTCACTCTGTAGTCTCTGTCATTTTTCACTGCAAGGTAGTAGTGTTTTGATATTTTCTGTTGTTCAAACACTGCGCTGGTGATGGTAGTTTGTTGTCAACTGGAGTTGTTCTGAATGATAACATCGCTAGGTAGGGATCTTCTCCAGATGCGTCAGCTTTCTTTAGAGTGTTCTTCACAGTTTTTACCATGCGTTCTATGAGTCCGTTGCTCTGTGCATATGTTGGTGAGCTCGTTACATGCTTGACTCCCCACTGGATGCAAAAGGTTGCGAACTCCTTACAGCTGAACTGTGGACCGTTGTCTGTGATCAACACTTCAGGAATACCATATTCAGCGAACACAGATTACAAGTGTTGGATTACCGTGATTGCTGTTGTGGAATCTATCTTTCTGCAGACAGGAAATTTGCTGTAATAATCTGACATCAGCAAATATTGGTTATGCTTGTAGTCAAATAGATCTGCCCCGATCTTCTGCCACGGGTAAGAAGGAACGCTGTGAGGATGCAGTGGTTCTCTTCTTTGCTTCTTTCCATACTGTTGACAGGTTTCACAACTTTCAGTCAGTAGTTTGATATCATTAGATATCTTTGGCCAAAAGACTGAGTCTTTTGCCCTCAAAAGGCACTTCTCCGTTCCAAAATGACCTTGGTGGATTAGTTTCAAAATCTGCTCTCTGAGAGTAGTCGGCACTAGGATTCTATATCCCTTCAGAATGATGCCGTTTTCAACACTCAAATCATCTCGATATGTCCAGAATTTCTTCAACTCTTCGGGACATTCACTTATGTACTCTGGCCATCCTCTGTGTATTGCGTCTTTCAAATGACATAACATTTCATCCTTCTCTGTTTCAGCTCTGATCTCGTCAAGTTTTGCGGGAACGTTGCTGGTGATTGTGTTCACGTCAGTCGCAGGTAAGTCATTTTCAGGAGCTTCCATGTTGGAGATACGGGAGAGTTAGTCAGCTACGACGTTGCTTTTACCAGGTATGTATTTCACGTCAACGTCATACTTGGACATTCTGAGCAGGAGTCTCTGCAGCCTCGGTGACGTGCTGTCAATGCGCTTCTGCCAAATGCTCTGTAAAGGTTTGTGGTCAGTCTCTACAGTTGCATGTTTCCCGTATACATAATGGTTCATTCTCTCGAATGACCATACGACACCAAGTAGTTCTCTCTCAATGTTACTGTAACGCTGTTCAGTTTCGCTGAGTGATCTGCTTGCATAGCAAACAGGTTTGCCGTCTTGGAGTAGAACACAACCGATACCTTTCAAACTTGCATCAGATTGGATGATGTTGTCCTTACTCTCGTCATAGTAAGCTAACACAGGAGAATCTGTGATGATCTCTTTCAGTCTATGGAATGATGTCTCATGCTCATTATTCCATATGAATGCACTGTCCTTCTTCAACAGTTGTCGGATCGGTTCTGAAGCATCAGCGATTGCAGGCGAAAAACGATTCAGGTAATTGATCATACCCATGAATGTTCTCACATCACTTGCATCTTTCGGCCTTTTCATCTCTCTGATTGCTTTTATCTTCTTTTCGTCTGGCTTGATACCCTCAGGTGTCCACTTTAATCCGAAGAATCTTGCTTCAGGTGTCTTGAATTGAAACTTTTCAGGATTAAGTTTCACATTCTTTTCCCTGGCAGTTTCAAGTGTTTTGATGATTGCCTTGTCATGATCCAATTCTGATGAACCATATATGAATGTGTCATCGACAATTCCAGTCACACCTTGAAGATGACCAAAAACTGAGTCCATCTTTTCTTGGAATATGTCACCACTCACAGACAGACCAAAAGGAAGCCGTGTCCATCTGTACTTTCCCCATGGAGTTGAAAATGTGGTAAGTTTACTGCTTTCATCGTCTAACATCACCTGCCAGAACCCATTTCGAGCATCAATTATTGAAAAGTGAGTAGCACCATTTATCTTGGGTAACACATCGTCTACAGTTCGTACGTAATACGGACTACGTTTCAACACTCTGTTAAGATCTCTCGGATCCAGACATATCCTCAATGTTCCGTTGGAACGTGTTGTCAACACTGTTGAATTGACCCAGGGAGTATACTCATTCTCCACTTTACACAAGATTTCTCTGTCGACCAGGTCTTGTAACTGATCCTTGTATTGCCTCTGCAAGTGCACAGGAATCTGTCTTGCTGGGTATTGCACAGGAATTGCTCCCTCGTCAACTTCAATGTGAAATGGCTCTCCTGGAAAACAACCAATGCCTGTGAATACATCCTTGTATTCTTTCAACAGGTAGTCCTTAGTCAGTGGAAATGGATGTTTCCTACCATTAACATCGAAAACCTTAACAGTCTCTGTAATCTGCTCGCGTGAATCTTCAATCTTGGTGAAGTTCTTCACTTCCTGCGGCTCTTCACTTTTCACTATATTGACTGTAGGGAAATGGAGTTCGAGCAATCCTATCCTCTGTGCTGTGATACTTCCCATTATTACACCTTTCTGCACATCTGCGACCTGAACTGTTGCTGCTTCCGGTTTCTCCTTACCAGGAACATGGAAGTACACTGTGCAAGATCCAAGGTTAGTGACGTTTGTGCCACCATAAGCTTTCATCTTCACAGAAGGTTCATTCAAGTTATGTTCCTTTGGAAATAACTTCTGGTAGATTGACACAGGAATAATGTTAGTTTCTGCTCCAGAATCTATCTTACAGTCAACAAACATAACAGGCCTGTCGCTTCTTTGATATAGACCCACTGTGAGGATAGCTTTCTCCTTGTCTGATCTGCGCGTGTTTACAGTATTCACTTCACTTACAGCATCAGTCCCACCGCCGGCAGTAATGGTGTCAACTGAAATCTGACCCAAATATAAGCAAGAATCTTCATCATCAACTTCGACCTCATGAATTTTCTTCTGTTTCTTCTTTGAACATGCTCTTGAGTTATGTCCAATTTGTTTACATACATAGCATTTAGATTTCTTAGCTGGACATTCTGCACCATGGAAATGTTCTAACAGACAGTTTTTACACTTTTTACCCTGTGTTTTGTCTTTAGTAAAGTTGCTTTTTCTTCCAGGGAAATTTGTTTTCTTGTTACTGGGTTGACTTCTGCTTCTGATGATAATGTCATTCTTTTCATTTGTCTTGTTGCAGATTCTTCAGTTTTCGACAGCCTGATTACTTCATCAAGGGTTAAATCGTTGCCCTTTTTCAGACATTCCTTCCTAACCTTGTCTGAATTCATGCCAAATACTAGGTGATCTCTGACAAATCTCTCCTTAGATGGATATCCAGCCTCATTCACAAGTGTCCTAACTCTTGTGATAAATTCTTCAAGTGAAAGATTACCTTGTTTGAGACAATGCAGTTCCCATCCTGCAATTAGTTCATTAGACTTAGGTCTTACATAATCTTCATACGTGTCAAAGTAGTTATTCAGTTTTTTCGACTGTTCATCCGAAAATGCCCAACTGTTGTAGATATCAAGACCACGCTCTCCGGCCCATAACAGCAGATACTTGCATTTCGTTTCCTCTTCTACTTTAGCAAGTGGTCCAGTGAATATTAAATCCACTCTCTGTTTCCACATTTTGAACCTCCGGTAGAGACCCTCATCGTCAGTCCAGTCCATCCGTGGACCCTTGTCGTAAGCAGACGAAGCCATGTGCTTATCAGCGCCTCCGTTTTCGCTCATAGCGATAGCGAGTGTTTACGTGAGAAATTAACAGAAATTCCACTTTCCTGGTAGAACTGTCACTCCACTTACATCAGTGAGGTTAATCCGTTATTTCCCCCCGTTTGCCCGGCGTTTACGGTTCTTCTGACACCATGTTAACTTATAACGAAGTGCTGCACATGTTTAACACGTTTATTCGGTAGCCATGTTACAACAATGGTGCCTGTCAATTAAAGACCTATGTAATTTGGTACAACAAAAGTGGTGTTAACCGAGTAGTTACCGATATCTTAACAGTACCCAAAGCTTATGACCAGTGTCTCAGCTATTTGTTGAATGATTTCGTCTGCAACCAACACGTCGTGAACAGCATATGGTCTGTCCAGTTCTTGTTAGCTCGATATATCAGGAGCCGCTGCACCTATTATTTTCAAACTTGGTACCAGTCTTCATATTGGGACTATGCAGACACCAATTGATTGACTTCATTTTCGAGACTACTACGAGACTTACCATTCAACAAACTAGTTTGCGCGATTACTCATGAACCGCTACCTCCAGATTATTCAAATTTGGTAACCTTGACCTCATTATCAATATCGTATAAATTTGTCATAATAACAGTTATCGACGTAACCCTTGTAAAACAGCCAAATTCTTATAATAGAAAAGATATTTCTATAACAGCAATTTAATTTTGGTAATAGATATAGATGTCCACATTTGCAGATTTTGACTGATTACTGGAGACACAGAAATAAGCAAAAAAACTGAGTATTTCGCACAACCACAATTTGATTGCCGCAAACCTTCTAATCTTTTACTGAAAAAGACGCTGAGCTTTCAAACCGGCTGTTGATTACTTTTTTGTCTGATAAGGCACTTTGCAAAGAGAATCCGTAGACAAATTTGAACTCCTTATATGTCTAGGTTACTAGCAAATCATAAGAATTAAAGTAAATGCTGGTGTAACTATACTTTCCTCTATCTGTATAATATAATGAATTAACAATACAGAAATCAGAATATCAGTTTAGATTTGTATTAACACATATTGCAGGTTCAAAACAAAGTGAGTTGAGTGTTCGTCTGGATGCTGGGTTTTAAGATAGCTTCTCCAGAGTTGGCCAGAAGTGCGTTTTTGGTTGAAGAATTCAAGATTTGTTTTATTTGGCAGTCTCCATGGAAACGCAGCTTACAAATTCATATGGCCTAGGCAAAAGGAAACATGTGATATCAATAATCATCATAATTTTCATAATGGGAGCGCATTATCTGCAAGAGTACAAATTGCTTGTATTTTCAAATCTAGTCCCTGGTAACATCATCAGCATGGCTGTACCAGCAGCTAGCCAGTTCGCTAATCTCTATCTATTTGCGTTTCTCTAACACACTAAGCTTTGGGAGTTTTGCCAGAATCTATCAGAGGGGAACTGAAACTAACAACAGATTACCTACCGCATGATGGACCTTGAGTTTTAGAAGGGCGATATAGGTGAGTTGGCTAGCTGCTTAAAAGGTCATTGCTGGCGGTTTGACCTGGCTCTGAGAGGATAGGTTCAAATCCCGCAAGGGACTCGAGCCGTTTTGTGTTATTTTGCTATTGCAGACAGCAAAGCCGTAAAGTAAGAATAACTTCCTTTGTTCTGTTGTTTCAGAAGAACACAAATGGACCAAGTTGTTTCTGTCAGCCACTGTCGGTAGATGTTTCCAGTTCTTCACTCAACACGTCGTTTTCCCTCACCTGTTCTGAACCCCGTCACTTGACAAAAAGATCTCTTAAACGACGTAAGGTCAAAGCATGTTACTAAAATATTATACATACAATATACAATATTATTTTAGACAATAACATTTTAACCATTATGTAGTAAACAATGACAGGGTGCCGAGCCATTATGGCAAGTAAACTTGTGAGGGCGTAACCCCGAGCAGAGTTTGCCTGTGATAACGCGAGGCAATCGGGTAATTAGATAAGTGTTTTTTACAAAATGTTTTATGGTAAAATCACGAAATACTTGACAGAATCGGTTCCTTTAAACTTATCTTCTGCATCCATAAATGGATATAGATTGGCCAACATTCTTCAAAATCCACTCTGCCGCATAGAAATTTATAAAAATTCCTTCCTTGTGTGCAGGACTGGAACTTTTTATGATAACAATGTAAGAAATATCAATGCTCAGTGTTTAAGAGACAAGTTGATCGAACCCAACCATGCAGTATGCATGATATTTTTAATAACACAGGCACAAGAGCCAGTCAAATTATTCATTGTAATTTAAGACTCAGGTGTAGTGACCTTAATGCTAATGAAATTGACTGCTTTATTAAAAATATCCTTCCGCTTGAAACTGTGGCTATCACTATGAAGACGCAATCAATTATCTTTGACTGTGTCCAAATATTACTGAAGTCCGATCATAATGGGTTTTTTCTATGTAAGTGGCTAAAAATGTAAACAATTTTAAACGGATATTTTACAGTTTCAGAGGAAACGAATGGAAATAATATTGTTACTTCAGAACAAGAATATTTTCCCCAAACCAAACATTTTATTACATGATTTGTACTATTAAAGGGGCACAAAGTATGTTGTTGGAGTCAACTATGTCAAACTTCATATTTTATCGAAAGGAAGTGGTTATTTAAGAAAATCAGAGTCCTAATGTTTATTAGTTCAGTATAAAGACAATTAACAGGTTAAAGTCGCGATATGTGATCGAAAACCGGACAATAATTTAATAATTTACAGCTGACACAAAGACAAATATCTATTGGTAGTGTTAAGGAGTTCATTCAACTTACATATATGTAGATAAATATAAAACATACTCTGTGTCACTTTAAGAATATATTTACACTCTTAATATGTTGAAATGGGCTTGTCGCCAGTATATAATAGTACCTTAAATGTGCTTGACATCAGTATTGGCGGATTGTTATGAATTGCTTTTGTATTTGTCAGTTATTTATATAGGAGTTGCACAGCCTGTTTAGCAATCCATTCAGTATTTAATACATACTATTTAAACCAAAATGAATATACTGGTCAGTGTGGATGGGTTTTCTATAGACGCTGGAAAGGTAATCGGTCATCGAATATAAGACTTTCAAGTGTTTATTAGACGTCTTTTATATGTTCATTAAACGTTTATTAGACATTTATGAGACGTCCATTAGAAAAGATGTAAGGCTCGCAAATCTGCATGGAAAACACTGCATCGACATTATATTTTCTCTGTATTGAAGTTCGAATGTCTTCAGTCAGAATAATCCATAATTTTGTTCTTCAAAATATGTACCTTTTAAAGATTAAGAGGATGTTCTATGAATTAATTGGAATGTGAATAATTAGCAATTGATCTGATCAGTTCATAACTCCATAAAATTAATTTCGTGACGTCACATCATTTCAAGCCACGCCCATCGACTGAACTATTTGTAAACAAATTACGTTTTTCTAATAACAGAATTACTTTGTGTAATGCCACTCGGTGAAAGTTCGATAATAAACAATGAACATAATTGAATGTAGAATAATTATTGTTGTCAAAATTTGTTAGTGGTAGGACTTTTCATGATGAATAAGAGAGCTCTATCAGAAGCCACAACCGATCGTGTTCCACCACACACGTTAACATTGATCTCGCGGCCGCAGAGAGATCGGACACGGAGATGCCGATAAGTTCATCAACAGTTTCAAGATGGCCTCTTTTAACTAGTTTTAGAACTATATGATGGTTAATCAGATTCAGTTAGATCGAGATCCTGACACCACCTGAATATGGCATCTTCGAGCCTTAATTCGGTTGCTTTCCTCTCTGAGTTACACATATGCAATTTTTTTTTTCAACTGTGGCAACTACACTGCAAAAATGGCGTTTTGATTTTAAACATGTTGCGTACGTGTTTCGCTCAAAACATAAAGCAAAATGTGTTTAAATGCTAAGCACATCATTTATTAACATGTTTCAATGTATGCTCTGATATATTGTATATCCTTTTTTCCTGAATGTCACAAATTAAAGTTGACGACGACGATGACGATTATATTATTATCATTGTTGTTATTATTATTATTATTAATAATAAACTACTTTTATCATTTTTATCACCCGAAAAATCAACAGAATAAATTACCCTCGTGTTACCTGTTATGGAAATAAAAAACTACACTTTTAGTGTTATTGCCGATTATAACATACATCCTAAGCAGTATAAAGTGATAAAGTACTATATTTTGACTATTTCATGATAAATAAACAGTTGTTTTATTCCTTTGTTAAACCTTGTTGACATTTTAAAAACACATGGCAATTTTTACTATTATATTTGGTGTCACCCGTTTTCATGGTATTTCTATAAAGTTAATAATTATTTAGGACAATACAACACATGCAACAACTTCAAATTGTTTATGGTTGTTTATTAAAAACACAGATCAGTGTATATTAGCATTTAAACTGATTTTGATATGTGTTTAAAATATTTACATGGTCATTGCATTATTTCATTTTCTTTTTGCAAAGTATGTTTAAAATTATTTCTGGTTAAGTAAAGAAATCATTAGGCTGCTTAGAGTTTATTTATTTAGTATCAGAAGAGCTTTTTGTCATCAAACACCTTGAATTTCATGTACTTAAAGATTAAACATGAGCAAGCAAAGCACTGTTCAAATAACTTATTTTCCTTGCACCGTAAAGTCATACAATATAGCAAAAAAGGTAGAAGACATAACCATTCTATACTCATATATTTATCAATTGAACAGTTATACTCAAAAGTCAGGTGATTCAGGATAAGAATAACGGTGGTTAACAAAAATATGTATATATGTTTTAACTTAACAATAAATGTTAAGCAAGCGGTAAGGCGTAAGAGAGTACAGACATCATTGTAAATACCACGAAAACAGGTGACCCATGAAAACAGGTTACTCCAGTGAACTTTTATTAAATAAAAGTTTACTACTACTAGTTGAAATTTTATCAAAAATGTTTTCAAATTAACCCCCAAAAATTGATTTTGAATAAATATATGATAACAAGAAAAACTTGTGTGTATGATAGGAACACAAGAAAAGTTTCAGCTTCTCTTTGTTTCGAACCTATTCTCCAAACACACGTGGTTCAGAACAAAGGAATTCAGCGTTCAATTAGAGTTACTTGCCCCTTGATTATATACGTGTAATAATGGCGCGAAGTTTCGAACCTATTCTCCAAACACACGTAGTTCAGAACAAAGGAATTCAGCGTTCAATTAGAGTTACTTGCCCCTTGATTATATACATGTAATAATGGCGCGAAGATTTTCCTTTGTTCGTTACGTTTTTGTTATATACTGAAAACGGACAATACCACCAACGATGAGTGTTCAAAGTTTAATAGAAGATCAACGGTACAATATGTGCTTGAATTCCTTCCACAAATGAACTATTCAGACACTGAATCAACACTTTGCAAGGTAATATTTGATTCCAAACACGCGACGTCAAAAAATTATGTTGCTATATTAAACGAACTCAGTTAATATTGAAAATAAAAGTTAACTAAGAGAGTGTTTTGTCCACCTGACATACCATGAAGCAAATAATAATATTTGTCTAAAACTACCATTCGAATATTACAGGCTTCTCTTACAAAAATATTCATATTGATAATTGTTGTATGGATTAGATAAATCTTGTAAACATTGTTATTTCGTCACTTGATCAAATAATTAATTAAAAGCTGTGTACTTTAAGTTATGAGGATTTATTATTTCATGAAAAATTATTTATATGCTACGCTAAAGGGAGAGTAGCACGTTTTTTAAAATAATTTTTACTTCAATTTTTCCAAAGAAACTACGTCTTTGCCGAATGTATAGTCTTCGGACGGTACAAACATCTCGTTACACAACCCGAAAATATGTAGTCCTAGAACAACATTCCAGTATCATGTTATAATCAGTTGCGGCCATTAGTATGAAATGAATGGAAATGGATTATCATAGCTCAACCAAACATTGTATGTTGATTTATAAATGTTTCTTGGGGTAAGAAAAAATCATTGTCTTGCAATTTGAAACATTTAATTTTGTTTTATTGAGATCACATTTTCCATCTAAACCAAAGTGGTTCATTCCTTTAAAAATTTGTAGTCAGTCTTTGGAAATAATGCGGAGTAATTTATGAAGTAAGCACGAAATGATACGAATTCATGGCACCTTTTGTTAACTTTGTTTTTTAGGATGAAGATCTTGATGAACCATTCGACATTACATTTAATTTTTGTTTCAAGTTTTGAATATCTTTGAAAATATTTAGTTTAATAGTTTACAACATGGTTAATACCAAAACACTTGGCACACCATTTTATCAATTAAAACACTTTTCACAATATATTAAATACCAACACACTTTTCACAACATGTTTCAAATCACGACACTCTCTACAACATGCACAGGGTGGATATACCTTGAATCCGGCTGCCGGATCCCTTGTCGGATCCTCCGGATCCTCACAACAATGTATACTGGGATCCGTCGCCGGATCCCTCACCGGATCCTAGATCCGGACGGACACCACCGGATTCTCTTCCGGATCCTAAGTAGATAAGAATACTAGGATCCGGAGACGGATACCCTACCGGATCCTCTCCAGGTGGTAAGCGTAAGGCAAGAATGTAAAAAAGGTTTATCATCTCATGATTGATATTCTTAGAATCTTCAAGAATTTGCACGTGTGAAGATTTTCATAAAAAAGTAGACATCATACTAGTATCTTCTACCTTCTACTATCATATTCCTGAAATGATATTGTCACTTAACTATTAACATTATCATATAAATGACTATTCAGTGTTTGTTTTAACCTATAGCTTAAAATATTTGTTTGGGTAAGTGTGCTATCCTGAGTTGACAAAGTCAGGATTAACAGAAACTTATTGCTTGAAAACAATTTCTCTAAATTAAAACTATTAAGTCTTAACTTTTCTTTTCAGTAGACATTAATATTTAAAATTTCAGAAAGTCAATATTACCCAGCAATACCATTTTAAAACTTTTTCTTTGAAGTTTCATTAACGATAAGATTTCATCGCAACATCCCAAGGATATATTACTTTAATTACAATAAAAAAGGAATTCTCAACAGGCTGCTTTAATTTTATCGAAGTACGGTTCAATATTCTACACTGTAACGCTTGAACGCACACAATTGATCAATACACCTGTCAGCGTATACACATTCACCTAGACTCATTTGTGTCGTATTGCTGCAACAGGTGGAAGTGTAAGTAATTCTGCGGTAAGTGGGTATCCTTTAACCGACAAGACGGCGCATCATAACTTATGATTAATGAAAGTTATTCTTAGTATTGAATAATATATGAATAGTAAACAATAACAAACACATATGTACATTGTCAAACATGTATTCATTTCATCATGATATACATCAAGATCAAATTTTAACAAGATATCAAAAGAAACACATATATGTAAATAAATAAATAAATATCATTGAAATAAATTAGATTGTCTAAACAGTTTGGTATCTTTCTTTTGATATAATCCAACACATACATAGATTTCTCAAATTTCATGAATTAAAAGAATTCAGAAATATCCATATTTCCGTAATATTGGGTAAGTGCATTTCACATTTTAAAGAGCCACTCCGTGAGTTTCATAACATATTATTTACCTTTGATACGAACCTAAATGTTACATGTGGTGATATAAAATAAAAAAATCTTAAGTTTTCATGTCCAAAAGACATATATATGACAAAAACTGGTTTTCCATGAAAATATAAAAACATTCTTATAAACTCACAGAGGTGTAGATATCACGTCCAATAGACATGGTTAATAGTAATATAACCTTACAAGCACTATCAAATCCTAACTGCCCTCCTGGCTGTTTTAGATAAGTCTTCAAAATTACGTTTGACAATTTGACGCGCCCTACTGTCCGGTTTTCGATCAATATTGCGACGTTCTATCTTCATATTGTCACTGTAATATCACAATTAGCTTGAAATTGTGTTTTATTGGTAATAGTCGATACTTTGCGATGAAATGACACTATGTATTAAGTTCGGCAACCCCCCAACAACTCACGGAGTGGCTTTTTAAAGTTGATTATGTATAGTATACTGATATGCAACACGATAGACATATTTATGTTATTGATGTATAAAGTTGCTATATTTGATTCAAGGTTTGAATAAAGGTAATATATCTAATCGGCTTTCTGCTATAATGTACAAATAATAGATCCATGTAAGGAATTAGCAAAATATTTGTTTCAACGTAAATGTTTACCATCAGGTTAGGAAATATAGGAAGCGCCAAAACATTTTAAACTGTATCCATAAACAAAGATAAACAACCAAACTGTTATATTGTAGTGAATATTGTTATATATCAAGAGGATCTTTAAGTTAATGTTGCGATATTGATAATATGTCAAAATTACCTTGCTTCGGACAGTTTTGACCATGGTTCGGACACTTATTATATTTCACTTATACGGACTTGTAGTGCTGTAATTCAACAAACAAAAGTTCTGAAAACATGCAATAACATACGACTAACATATTTCACAAAGTGATACATTTTTAAAAGCTACGGTTAAGCGAGTACGGCGTTTTTGCGTCAAATGCCTACGAAACCGATTGTGACGTCATAATTTTGTACCGACGCATGCGGCAGTTTTGGGAGAATTTAACATCGGAGAGCATGCTCTTTACAGATGACAAATTAACTCATGTTTCCGAAAAACTTTGATATTATTGTACATGAATTACTCAATGCGTGTTTTGGAATGTCTGAAATCATTTTGATAAATATTTTAAGCTAGGGGTGCATGCGAGGAGATTATTTGCAACTGTCCGAAGTTAGGTCAAAACTGTCCGAACCTCGGGCGATTTCATATTGGCAATAAAAAGCGTTGTTTTCGGTTAATTCACGAAAAATTCTACATTTTAAGATAGAAATCCAAAATAAATATTACTTTTTGATAATTTGGTTTGCTCATATTTACATTATTCAAATTATATTTTACAATGCAGAGTTTCAAAACATTTGAATCGAAACACTGTCCGAACCTCGGTCTTTTGGATCCATAGCACCTTTTTACGGATTACCGTATGTTACAATGTATAAGGTGACCCAGTGTATAAGGTGTCCCCCCCCCCCCCCCCCCCCCCCCCCCGTATATAACGTATTTAGTTATGCTCAAGGCTGCCGAGCGTGACACCAGCATTCGCTGGAAAGCGCTCGTTAAACTCTTAACTTAAGTGTAGTGCCAGGCCGACATGGTTACGGTAATTTGTTGTATAATTTGTGAGTTGTGATACGTCAGTGTTTTATTAATAAGCATTTGTTTTATGAAGGATTGTTGTAAATTTACCATAATAAAAATACATGTACGTTTTAGCTGGTGTTGGCGTACTTGAAATGTAAAGAAACAAATTGATCTACATGTGACAAATTGCACTTCGGTTCGAGATTATTATTTCTTAGAAAACAATTTATTTCCATAATTAATATGTAATATTTATAAAAGTAATTTCAGTACGTTATTTTGACATTGAATGTGTTTATTCATGACGTTTCAGGCCATTTGGCCCATAGAACATAGGGCATAAACAATTTGTGCATTATGGTGTAGCACAATCAGCAGGCACACACTTCGAAAGATTCAACAAGAAGACGAGACGTGTATTTTCTTGGCTTTTATTTCTTCCAAGTACTACTCTGGCCATCGAGCCTTCTAGCCCGCTTTCCCTGGGCAAGCTCACGACGCATAGCGCCTCTGCTCACATGTCAGGTCGTGGCTGTCAGCAGCCCATGGCTGAGTCCTGACGGAGACTCACCGCAGTCCCGTGGCTGAGACCCAACTCTCTCTTCAGGACGATGGCTGAGAACTGACTTTTGAAGTCAAACCTGGGTCTAATATACCCAACAGACTCAGTTGTCATCACATTGTCGCTTGACTAGAGCTTAATGATTATAACAAACTAAGGTATTACTTTGGGATGGGATTAGCAGAGTAATACATAGGTTTCATAACCATTATGTTACAATGGTTAAAGACTGTACATTGTACTAACGTCAGTTGATTTTTGAATGCTGCTTAAATGCAAAAAATACAAATTTTGATAAGGATAAGAAGGTATGTTTACACTGGGAAGACATCAACTCAATAAATTAACTATAACTTGGATAAGAATGATAATAAGGTTTAAGATATTTTCTTCTTAGGTCTCTGTAGGCGTCACATATAAGCAAAAAATTATATTCGTTTTCAATTTTATGTTCTCCAAAACGTAGGCAGTAGGCACATAGTCGGTCTTCTTGGTCTAAGTTTAAGTGTCGCCCTTTTTCAATCATCAGAGTATGACAGGAACCTCGGAATGTTAACAGGGCTAATGTCTGAATATAAGTTGGTCAATATGAAGGATATAGTTTTCTATAGTTAGATATGACTTGAAAAGTGAGTACGCGTACAGTTTAGCGTTAGAGTTAATTGAAGCGTGCCAGTTCTGAAATTCAGAGTCTCTCACTCTCTGTCTAAAATCAGATAGAAATAGATCTATGTGTCCGACGTTCTGATAAGTCCACACGTAACCATAGTCATATTGGAAAAATAATTTTTGACGCCTGTAACCCATGAACTTCTGCCAACATCATTCAGTCTTAGTAACATCTTGTATGTCTGTTTAGGGAGTCTCTCGTTGTCCATATTAAGTATCTTAACCCAGTATTTAATGCATTTATAAATACAGTTAGTACGTATTTTGAGCCTTCCGCATTCTCCTAATACAGCATTATTGCTTGTCGATGATGGTAAACACAATATCCTCTTGAAATATTTTGTTTGAACTTTTTCTAATAAATCTATGAGTCCCCATATTCCTGCGCCGGCCGTAAGAATGGGTAAAATCATACTGTCAAAAAGATTGGCTGCTGTTGATACAGGTAGACCGCCGGTTCTGTTACGTAATTTGTAAATGAGTAAACATGCTTTTTCGGCTTGGTTTGATAATAGTTGTAAGGTTTAGTCCATATCAATTTTGGGGTGAAGAAAATACCAAGATATTTGTAGCTGGAAACAGTCTGTATTTGTAGTCCCTTGTAATACCACTTTTCGTAACCTCGAAGTATTCCTCCTTTTCTGAAAACAACAATTTTCTATTTTTCCAAATTCAGATTTAGTCCCCATTTATCACAAAAACTGCTTACGCAATCAATTTGTTGTTGTAATTTTCCGGCAGAATCTGCAGAATTTGCGATGTCATCGGCGTATAATAACGAACAGATGTTTGGCATATCTTCTGTAATGAATATTCCTCTGCATTGAAAGATGTTTAATTCTGTAACCAGCTCATTAATGTAAAACGAGAACAATAATGGGCTCACCATACATCCTTGACGAGTGCCGATCGAACATGAGAAAAAGTCTGTGAGGCCGTTTCTTGTGCGGATACATGATCTTAACATGTCACGTAATACTGATAGAATAGGTCCGTGGACACCATATTGAATAAGTCTGTACCATAAATGTGAATGTTGGACGCTATCAAACGCTTTTGAAAAATCTATAAAAAAGCAATAGAATCTTCCTCCAGTCGATTTAGATAAATACTTGCTTATCATCCCCTGCAACGTAAAAATATTGTCAATAGTAGAATATTTCTTTCGAAATCCAGCTTGATTTTCAAATATAATTTTGTCTGCTCTGTCCATGCTTGACATCAAGGCTTCTTGTTTGAATCTCGTCATTTCGTCTCTCTCGGCTGGAAGATCGTCCCCTAGCCTCAGAAATTGAAACATAGACCTCGTAAATGAGGCGACCCCCTCCTTGACCCCTCAATTGATACACTTGATACACTGTAATATATGGTTTATCATTTCACTCACATAATGGGTTTCATGATTTTCTGAAATCTGATAATTTTGCAATTAGCTTTGTTCAGGTGTATACTTGATTTTGTATAAATATGTTTATATAAAATCACACATGACATGGCTACAAACACTACCCTCAGGTGTATACAGATTTATGATATATATGTTTATACGATTTTTTATATATTTAAGTGTGTGTGCGTTTGTAAATAAATGTTTGAAATCATTGAATAGAATTATTTTGTTTTTAATTTGTGTAATAAAGTTTTGCATAAACTATAAGTGATCTATGATATATTATCTAAGCGAATTCATTTACAATATTAACACTTATGTAAGACCCTAATTAGACAAGTTGATATGTGTACTGACCAACAGGTGTGATGAGCGTGCACTCAAGTGTGACAATTGGTGATGAATAGTATACCTTACCACGGTTATTTCAGAAAGTATTTTGAATAAATTTTAATAAGAAATAACCCGTTAAAAGCTGATTCCGAATAAATAGTGTAATTCTGAAGATTGTGTTTCAATTTAAATCGAATCATCAAAACTTTATCATTTAAACTTGACTTTGTCAACTTTGGCATACAAACTTTCACAAAGACATATCAATACTTATTTCTTCTTTATTAATGCAAACGGCCTTTATATGACAATATCATGTATAGAATATGTAAAAGCTGTCAAAGATGTATGGTGTTTGGTTTTGACAAAAGCTTACCTTACTTCATTTTTCTCAACTACATTCCTTCTTTCGCTACAAGGAGAGGATCCGGTAGGGTATCCGTCTCCGGATCCTAGTATTCTTATCTACTAAGGATCCGGAAAAGAATCCGGTGGTGTCCGTCCGGATCTAGGATCCGGTGAGGGATCCGGCGACGGATCTTCGTATTCTTATCTACTGAGAATCCGGCAAGGGATCCGGCGGTGTCCGCCCGGTGGATCCCAGTATACCATTGTTGTGAGGATCCGGAGGATCCGGCAAGGGATCCGGCTGCCGGATTCAGGGTATATTCACCCTGTGATGTTTTAACCAAAAATGTGTTTTATATTAAACACTTAACAGTATGTGTTTGGGATTTAAACATGTTTTGAAATTCTCTGGTTGTGCATGTAGAGCGATAAGGGATACGTCACTTGCTTTACAAAACGACATTATACATTTGTCATCAGCAACAAAAGTAAGTTATTTGGTGAGAACAACTTTGCAAATAGCTACTTTAATAAACTCTACTGAAATAGACAATATGTCAACGAGTCGACTTCGCTCGGGTGGTAACCCGTCGTTCGAGGAAATAGTGCAAGCCTCTGAATGTAGACTTTCATATCTTATGGTTGTAATAAAAAAGACTTGCAAAGCTCAATTGAATCACTACAGGACAATATTGGCAGTGTTAAAACCAAAGTCGAGAGCATTGAACATGAGGTAGCCGTTCACGACGATGAGCTAAAATTCTTGCGAGACAAACTATCTGTGAGTCAACAGTCGAACGCCTATCTTGAAAAACAATTGTTTTTAAAAGACAATCACGACAGAAAAAGCAATCTTCCGGTATCGGAATATCAACGCAAAAACAACTCGTCTCCAATTCGCAGTATTATTGCCACTTTCCTATATATACCGGATCTGGAGAAGCACGTTCCTTCCTCCGTGGAACTGGACAGAGCGTACAGACTGATTTACCCCCTATGCTCAAGAAGAAACGGGCTATTTTGATGAGACAAGCAAACGAGATCCGCAAGCAAGATGGACTCTGGACCCGTGTACGCCTGATCGATACTGACATTGCCATCGAAACAAAAGATGCAACAAGTCCGAGATCGACCTTGACAAAATACAAATAAATAATAAAGCCAAAATTGTTTCCGCTTAAAGTTACAATTTCTCTTTAATCGACAATTTTTCTGCTATCAAAATACGGATTCATTTCTACAAACAAATGTTTGATGACTATACACTCATGTATTATTGCTGCGTTTTTTACACGTGATGCACAGCATGCACGCTTTTCCCGCGCTAAAATGTTGTGTTATAACCACGTGGTGTGTTTGTGCCTGAGGACTGTGTGATGTGTGTCGTTTTTCCCTTATCGTGGATTACCATTGTTGTTTTCAATATCTGGACCCTAATGTGAGTACTTTCCTTCTATTATCACTGTCATTATCGTTAATTCCTAATAATGTATAATTTATGACTTAAGCGTTGACAAGCAAACAAGTACTCCGTAGTTATGGAGCGCGGTAATTTTTGTTGTTTTTTCGCACCACGGCTATAGGCTGAACCTTCCTGTGCGGTTACACTGGCTATGCTTGATTCGTTAAAGCGGCGTATAGCCGAGTCCTGGAACCGGCGTACGCCAGGTCAGTAACAGGCTCAACTTGAATCAAGTATTATATAAATATGTTTCAAACATTTTGAAATGGGACTTTAAATGTCACTGTCACGATATGGATGTTTTTTTAATAATTATACATATTGACAATTAATTCATTTTGAGTTTTTATTTCTAAAAATAATGTTGACTATAAAATAGTTGTGGAAAAGTCGCAACGAAAATATTTGTCCGCCATTTAAAACCGGCGAATCCGACCTGCTCCTGAGGCGTACAACGGTTGCAAATAAAGTGACTCGCCGCTTTCGTCATTTCCGGCGGCGTACTCCGGATAGTTTGCCGGGTAACCAATCAAGCATAGCCATTCATACGTTTGAAGATGTGGTATATTGTAGCACAATCAGCAGGCACACATTGAAAGATTCAACAAGAAGACAATTTGCATGTGGATTTTCATGGGTTTATTTCTTCTAAGTACTTTGTGGCAATCTGGCCGTCGACCTTTCTCGCCCGCTTCTCCTGGGCACCCTCACGACACCCAGCGGGTCTCGGCTCACATGGCTGGTCGTGACTGTCACTAGCCCAAGGCTGAGTCCTGGCGCTCCTCAGTCCCGTGGCTGAGACTCAACCCTCTCCCCAGGTCGATGGCTGAGAACTCCCCTTTAAAGTTAAACCTGGGTCTTATATACCCAACAGACTAATTTGTCAAAACATTGTCACTTGACAACAGCTTAATGATTATTACACACTTAGGGATTACTTGGGGATGGGATTAGCAGAGTATAACATAGGTTTCATAACAACTATGTTACAATATTTGCACGCATGTTCTGTAGCTTTTAGCTATATTTGTCAATACTGTTGTTGCATACTAAGTTTCGGTTGAATGTACGTTTTATTTTCAATATCTCTCATGTTAATTTATTTGTTAAGGTTGTCCACGCTGCGCATACAACACATTTAGACGTGGCCAACATGGCACATCATGCATACATGTACTTCTTGTATTTGTTTGTACTGCAATCACGCTTTTACATGAGGACTGATGTACACGGAACTTGCATATTGGTTGACGTATTTGGTTCAGACTTTTTTAACATTTCAAGGGACACGGATATGTGACACATTTCTGATCTATGAATTATCTGTTTAGTTTCAATAACGGGCTTAAGATGTTTTTTGTCTTTCTTTTGCAAGTTCCGATATCCTCACAAAATGTTTTTACCCAGTTTTTAATAGAGTTCCCAAAGTTAAGGATTCAAAAGTTATACCCAAAAAAGTCCAGTCTACCGTATCTAAAGCTTTTTCAAAGTCTATGAGTAATAACAGTCGAGCTATTTGGTAGCTATCTATATATTCTATCATGTCGTAGACAAGTCTTGTATTTTCGCCAATATATCTCCCTGACATAAATCCCTTTTGTTCTTCGTTTATAATAGCATCGAGAACAGTTTTGACTCTTTTGGAGATTGCCAAGGACCCAATTTTGCAGAAAATAGAAAGCAACAAGATTGGTCTTTTTTTACAAATTGCATTGGTTTGTTTGTCTAATTAGGCCCCATTTAAGAGATAGAGGTAGTGAGCCATGTCAATATGATTCATTTAAACAAGGTACAAGATATTTACCTAAACCAAGCCAAAAGAATTTTATGAATTCAGCCGTGAAACCATCGGGCCCTGGGCTTTTTTCATTTTTGAGTGATTTAACACATGAGAAGGCTCTCCTCCAAGTGATTTTGATGTTTCATCTGACAGTTTTTTAATGTCATAACCGTCTAGAAGGTCGTGTAGGTCAACGTAAGATACATCCTGACTAGTATATGTCATATTTTATTTTATATCTACTTACTCTCGCCTCACTTACAGGCTAGATGTGGGGGACTCGCTTATAAGCCTGCAAGAGGTACACTTTGTAAATAAATACAATGAAAGGTTTTTCATTATTTTATTATAAAAACAGTTAAAGCAGTAACATAATTACACAATTCCTAATCTTACCTACCTAACTATCAAGCTTATCCCATATTTACTCTACTCCCGATATACTTAACCCATCCTGGGCGGCCAAAGCCCCGCGTCTCCCTTGCTTGTCTAACTTCCTATTCTTTCCGGGTCAGCTCTTCCGTAAAGTTTCTTCATTGCTTACTTCACTGACTTCCGACCTCTTCCGAAAAGTTACTCTAACTGCCCGTGCATCCCCTTTTTAACCCTTGATCCCCTAAATCTTCTTATGGGTGTGTTTTTCTCTAGACCAATCATATTCCTTATTTCCCCTTTTGACAGTAGTCACTCAACAGTGCTGTTTTAACCTATAACCTCTATCTACGCCCTTTGACCCTGTAACCTCTGTAATATTAGTATTATGACGTCACTAATAATTACCCATTGGTTATCCAATTTCGAACATCCTCCCAGTTATTCATAGTTTCACGTCAATGTTTTGTTTTCTCTCTCTCTTCAATTCTACTTGTCTCGTAGTATTTGGCATCTGAAATGGCTTAGCCCAACTTTCTCATGAATAATAATTTGATAATGCGTTCCCTACTTCAAGTCTTACCCCAAAACTCATTTTATATCCGTGTTTCGCATAATTTACTAACCCCATTGTCACGCATTTTTCCGTCTTGATGTCTTTTGTTCCATTGATTCTTTTCTCTACATGTTTGCTATTTTCAAATAATATCTCTATCAAAACCTTATTTTAAGTATACTGAATATTTTCAAGTAACTATTATTCTAACTAATTCTCAATATCTCTACATAACATATATAGCTTTTCGTAAAATGATTTTACTTCATTTTGTATTTCTTGTTGGGTTGTAACAATATTTCCATTCTTGGTTTCAATACGCATAAAGGCCTTGTTAACAAAATTTCTTGCCGAATATCCGTCTAACTTGCGTTGAGGATTTTCATTGGCTGATGAACGGGTTGTAAGTGGGACCAAGTGATTGACATTTTTTCGTTTCATACGCGTGTGTTGAATTCATTCCCGTATATAGTGCAGCTCTTATTATACCAAATTTGTTTATTTAGAGCAATACAATATTTTAAAAACAGCGAATTGCATAAATTACATTTTTTGATCTGCAATTCATTGTGTGCTTAACTTGAATTCTCAAATTTGAAGTTTTTGCCTTCCATAATGATAGGGCAGGTACCGCATCTTTTATCCTGGCATTTTGTTACTTCAGCTTCAGTGTTATAAGTACTGAATTTTGCTCTAGTCAATAACCTTTTCAAGTTATTTGGTTGCCTTTTGCTTTTAGTTATAGTATGTTTTTCAAGCATATCTTTTAGCTTTTTATCTTGGGTTAAGAGACTTAGGTTATTCTGACTTATAGGGAACATATTTGGATTGTTTGGATTGTGGGTACTAACAAATGTTATAGTACGTTTTTGTTCTAATTTTTCTTTGGGTTTTCGCAATTCCAATATTTTATTATTATTTTTTTTTATTTTTCTATTTTTTTTTTTTTAAATTTTTTTTTATATGGTTTGGTTGGTTGCCTTTTCAATACCTTTGTCAATCATAATTTTGGGGAGAGCCCGTTTTTGCAGAGCATCTTTTAATTCTTCTAACCTTTTTTCCGTAAATCCTCCTTTTTTTAAATATGTGAAAGGGATTGGCAAACACGCTGACATTGCTATGTTAAGGCCTCTCCCTTGAACATTATATAGATACATTCTTGATACATACAAAACCAAAATATATAAGATTTAACATAAATTTTAAACATGGCAAGATATAAAACAACATAGTTACATCAAGAAGTGTCATCATGATAGCCAGGCATGTGGTTTTGAGAACATTGTTATATAATTTAAATCTCGAAGTTTCAATAATGAAGTCATGTACAGATTTTGTAATATAATGATTAACAGTTGATGAAATTTCATTGTGACCATTAAAGTTTGAACGCAAGTCATATCCTTTTACATAAAAATATTCATTTTGTTGAAAATCATTATAAAACGGACGCAAGAAAAAGAAATTGACCCAATCCTCAGAATACAGTTAAGGAGCCAAGGCTACTCCATATCTTTGTATCATAATTGGGCTTCTTTATCTATATTCAACCTGCCGTAAGAAGCTTAAGTATTAAAATTGTATCAAGGTTCAAAATCAAACGATGTATAATCTGTAAAAATCAAACACTGCTGATGTCATCAAATCTGTCGCATGTTTATAAAACAATTGAAGTCCATTTTGAAATCTCGAGTTAAACCTTTGTCTATGTCACGTGGTCAAAGTCTGTCATGACGTAAGTACTAATAGTACTTCTGGCCACTGGGCCTCAAATGCTGAATAAACCTGTCTGTCTGACTTTCTGTCCATCTCTATGTGACTGGTTGTGGCTGCATGTATCATTTTTTACAAAGAAATAACGAACTCTTGACATATGTATCTCAACCGTTTTACATCATGTGATAGTCACGTGATGTTGACATCACCTTATCATGCATCCAACTCTCAATGCGCGTTGCAAGCATTTGAAATTCATGCAAAATTCATTACATACTATGATCAGGACTCGCACCTTATTCGTGATCTGGCCGTGTATACCGACAATGACAAAGTGTTTTCTACTGACAACATCGCACCTGTCTCGGATAAAGATGAGTGTTTAAGCAAAATCAGAAAAGTTTGAGCGGATCTCGAAATTTCTTGGCAACAATTTCTTTATCTAGCAGAGTGTGAAGTCCGCCTTATACATTACCCTCAAAACTTTTTTTTGCTTTACTATATGTCACCCATACGATAACCTTCATAAGATAAGATAAAATCATTTGACTCAAAACTTCTCTGGGAACAACGTTGCTCTGCTTTCGTGTTCTCCCGAGTTATATGGTTGGTCCGTTGAAAGGAGCTATTGATAGTCTCTGTAATTAGATATTTCGCAATGGATTTCACGTCGATTTATTCTTAAGCAAACTAACAGAAATGAGTTGATATCGCAATATGTCTGCCCTTGAATCTTGTGTAAAGGAGGTATAGTTTCTGTGCAGCAATTGCAGTAATAACGAGTACTGAATATCATACACGATTTCATAAATTAGAGGTCGCCAATAACCCAAGCATGATGGGCGAAGTATCTGATTTGCGGATTTGAACTGCGTAAAAAGTTAACGTGACAGCTTTAGTAATTGCGCCTGGTGAGATTTATGATCCGCATAACATAGATTACCATCTAAATTTATCGAGACTGCTAAGTTTGGTTGACTTTTGCAGATTTCAAAATAGAGGTCTTCACAGCGGACGAGTTATGGGCCGGGACATCAACAGTGATTTTGGAGATCCACAGCCGGAATGATTATGTCAAGTTAATACTCGATGGAGATTTCAATGTTGGACAAAGAAACGAATATTCAAGGACTACGAACTTAGATGGTGTGATCCATTATATCAGGTGTGTATAGTTTTGCATAATTCTAAATTAAATTTTCAACCCTGGCCCTGGGGTCATGAAGTAAACCTAAGTCTAAAATTTGCGTAAGTCTTAAAATTTAATCTTAAGAAATAAAAATGTCTTAAATCGAGGATCACGTACATTTTTAATCTTAAAATTAATTTTTTGTCTTAAATCCCAAGACTGCCCCTGACTTCGTCTGCAGTAAAGAACTGTTCTACACGTAGTCAGGTTTGGGTGCAATGCTTCACTGAATTTCAGTGCAGTACCACCTATGGTTGGCTGGTTCCAGCCCATGCTCGCAGGCTTTCATTCTGCAATAATACTAGCAGCCGCGATATAAGTGAAATACTCTTGAAAGTACGTTAAATCCCATATCAACTCGCCTCACCTCGAATATTAATGTGAGTAATTGGGTGTAAATGAAGCTCAGGCTTGTGGTTTATGATCTGTGCTCAATTTTGATATGTTTTGATGAAGATATAAATACCTATATTTTGAAGTTTATAATTCCTTAAACAATCGAAAGACCTATTATAAGGAGCATATATGTTACTTACTGTCAGTGTCAATTCCTCCTGCTATGCCACAGAGACTTGGCTTCCCCTCCAGGTTCTGCAGTACAAGTTGCTCCGTGGTGGATGGTGAAACAGGGCGTGGTCGACCTCCTGTTGGGGGCCGCACCATACTGCTTCTCTTGGCTTTTGCTGCAATAGTTATGTAATGACAAAAACTTAATATTTGCTTATCTATTATTGATTAAATACCATCACATAAAAACTTTTATCTTTTCTTCAAAGAAGATAATTATTGTGAATTAATTATTATGTCAATGTTCCGTATATTCAAAGACCTACATGTATAATGGAACCTATATTACTTTTCAATATTATGAAAATATCTCAGTCAATTCAATCACAATATATAACTATTAAGTTCAAAATACTTATTTAGATAAATCAAATTCTTAAAAAAAATAACAAATGCATATGAATGCTAAATATTGATTCAGTTTGTGAATGTTTTAATGTATATGTGTAGTGGATGTAATGGAAAATATTTTCTATGGAAATATACCTGCATGTGACAAGATGGTTTTTTTAAAAATAATACTTACCTTTCTGTTTGATGTTTTGGTATTTCTTCTTCATTTCTATTATTGTTCGGACATCAGAGTTGCTGTTGCTAAACAAAGTAATTAATTTCAAATGTATGTTTAAAAAAAACCTGAACAATACATTTCAATTATCTAAAAGTATTCCTGCAATATCAAAAAATGTTTGCAGTCACGTTTAATAGGCCTATTTCTTCAATTTTAAACCCCATTGCACTATGTTAACAAATTGGTATCTTTTTTTCAATAAATCTAATCATAACATTCAAGTTATTTCAGAATATTGTGAACATTGTATTCAACCATGTTCTTTCTT
This sequence comes from Phorcus lineatus, assembly GCA_921293015.1. Lineage (NCBI taxonomy): Eukaryota > Metazoa > Mollusca > Gastropoda > Trochida > Trochidae > Phorcus > Phorcus lineatus. Next base: position 61,447,164 of record OV121084.1, read on the forward strand.
TATTATGAAACAGGATTTTTACAAACTCTTCAAACGGAGCACAGTGGTGTAGTGGTAAGCTTGCTTGCCTCTCACGCCAGAGACCCGGGTTCGATTCCCGATGGAGACACCAAAAATTTGTGCCTTGGGTCTCTTCCTGTGTTGTGTCCTTGGGCAAGGCTCTTCATCCACATGGCACTCAGTCCACCCAGCTGTTAAAATGGGTACCTGAATATAGGGTTGTACGGACTTAGCGCTAAGTAGCTGCTGGAGTACAATTCCTTCAGGGTAATAATGTACCGCCAGTGAGCAGTGCCTCGCATTGGATATTAGGAGTTAAAATGTATATTATTATTATTATTATTTATTCTGAACAATCTAATACCCACTATATTTGGCGGAAAAGTAAATGTTGATCTTATTTTTTATGGCCAGTGACTCTTTAATCGAGGTAACCCTATTATCAAACACATGTGAAACCTTAATTAAATGCATTTTCCATTTGCACATGTCTCATCATTGACTATCCAACTGTTCATAAACAAAACTACAAGTCAAATTTGCAATATTTAATTTTTCAGTAGAGGCACATAGTGATATTTTCCAAAATGAAAAAAGACAATGACGACTTCAAATCAGTGAAAATTGGAAGAAAATGTATGTAACTTGATTGATATTATTTTCCTGGATACTGAAATAAATTTGCTATGATAATATAAGGTTAATTCGGTCACTATTTGCCCACTTGCGAGTTAACTATTGAGCAGATTTCCTCCCAAGCGCTGATCTTCTTTTTGTTGGTGCGCTCGCACCCATCGAGCTTGCCATAGAGGAGGGTCTCACGCTTATTAGCCATTTTGATCTATTTATCATATAAAGCAGACGACAGCGGAGCGCGGAGCGGGTGCTGTGTTGACAAACAAACCAAAATTTATGTTTCCGTCGACAGGAGAGTTCCATTCTTACAGTAAGGACTCTTAAATTCGCCCTGACATGTTTGAAGCGTAAATTTCTCGTGTTTGTAACAGTTTAGCAGGTGCTTGTAGGTAAATATTGGACTCAATTACTGAAGGGTTAGCAAATTTTAGACTTAGGATTTTGTCATGACCCTGGGGCCTGGTCAGCATTTGTAACCAGCTTAGTTTTTCATGCTTTTTTACTGCAAGCGAATATATATATTGAGTAGCTATAGCGCAGTGGTCACCACCACCTTGTGCTTTTGTGTGCAAGAATTATCAGACATTGGTCATGCATACTTGATCATGCTTAATCATGCTATATAAGTCTAAAGACGCTCTTGAGGGACAGAGACAGACACTTATATACACAAACTATTTTCCCAAAAAAATATAACATTACTTTGACAAGTGATTTAATAACAACATAAACAAGTTTCACAAACTGACTGTATCATGTCATTAGAGGTTTCCATTGCTACCATCATATTCAGACATGTTTTCCTGCTAAGGTTTTCTGATTTTGTAACTTCTTAGGGGACGTGTTTTGACATGCTCAGTTTGAAAGTCAAAGGTCAAGGTTACAGCGAGGTCATAACTTATGGATGATTTGCAAAAATGCTTTATTCTAAAAATTATCATTTCCATCATGACATTATTGTAATACTCATTAGAAAGTGTTCATTTATTGTGTGACTTTGAATGTCAGAGGTCTAGGTCACGAAGTATAGGTATAGGTTATGGCAATGTTTATCCTTTAATAAAGCTTTGAAACAAGAAATAGGTATTGAGAACTCATATTATCAAGTCTCTTGTCTGAGGGTAAAATCGCCTAACTTATGTAACCCTGGGGTATAACAAAACTAAAACTCACTTGCAAGTATGTGTCCCTTCCTGAGGGCAGAAGCCGGTATGAGTTCATGAGTATGTGGATTGTGAGGAATCTCCATTGATCTTCAATAGTGATAGCATTTGGTGATATATCATATCTCAGAAGTAGAGGTAACATCAATTTCACAGTAGCCAGGATAGTAATATTTCTATGGCTTGGTTGAAGGAAGACCCAAAAAGGGAGAGTTACAAGCATCACTGACATCATCACTGACAGATATGAAAAAACTGGAATTAAATAAGCTTTAATATTAAGCTATAATTCAGAAACAGCAAATAGATATATAAAGATAATTAGCAAAAAGTGAAGGCATCAAGAAATAGAAAGACGCCTGAAGTTAAACTTACAAGGGATACACAACATATGATAAAATCATTGCACTATACACTCCAGCCCTTTATGTCACTCAGAGGGAAAATCCACCACTCGTTGATTTCATTTCTGTTGTTGGACACCTGGGTCCTGTTGCACAAAAGGTTAACCTTAAAGTTAAGTTGTTTTGTGCAACGATACCCTGGAGAAGCCTCCTGCTGAACTGAAGACAGTAAGTGGAGACCCCATGGACAACAAGCGGTTTGACAGCATGGTACTTTCCAACAAGGAACTATTTGGACCAGCGTCAGTATTTGGATTAATAATAATAATAATAATAATGATGATGGATATTTATATTGCGCAAGTTATCCACACACGAATGCATGCTCAATGCGCTACAAAGATAAAACATCAACGGTGACGCTAGTTTACAAGTTACCGGGTAGATGTACAAGTTAACAGTCATAGGATAATTTGAAGAGATGGGTTTTGAGGTGGATTTTAAAACTGTCAAGAGTTGGCAAGAGTTTCAGATCAAGTGGTAGAAGATTCCAGAGTTTGCTTGCTGCAAAGTCGAACGCTCTTGTGCCAGTCTGGAGATTAGGTGAAGGGATGGTGAGCAATTGGTGATCTCGTTATCTCAGAGAACGTCCTGGTGCATAGGTGCAGAGAAGCTCAGTGAGGTAGGCTGGTGCTCGGTTGTGGAGACAGTTGAAAACAATAGAGAGAATTTTATAGTCAATTCTTGCTTTTACTGGCAGCCAGTGTAGTGCCATTAGGACTGGTGTGATATGGCTTGTCTTTGACGTGAGGCAGATGATACGGGCTGCAGTGTTTTGTATTTTCTGGAGTCTGTGAAGCTGATCTTGAGTAATGCCAACAAGTAAACTATTACAATAGTCAAGTCTTAATAGGACAAGTGACCGAACTAGGACTGCGGCACTATCCTTGGTTATAAACTTCCTGATTTGGCCAATTGCACGCAAGTGAAAGTAGCACGATTTGCAGAGAGAATCAACCTGACATTCCATGGAAAGCTCAGAATCCAGCATCACACCAGGGATTTTTACTAGGGACTGTGATTAGATCTTTGAAGAGCCAATTGTGATGGTATCAATTGAAGCTTTCTTGAGGCGTTGTCTTGTACCGAATACAGCAAGTTCAGTTTTGTTCATGTTTATTTTAAGTTTTTGGGAAGACTTCCACACTAGGGTACAATCTTCAAATTGTTTAAAATCCTCACTGACACTCTACAGTGTCAAATGCAGCACTAAGGTCCAACAACACTAATGATGCCAGGTCACCAGAATCAATAATGCAGCGGATGTCATTTACAAGTCTCAGTAGTGATATCTGTTGAATAATATGGTCTGTATCAAGATTGAAATTTATCCAGTAAATTATTGGATGAAAGATGTTGTTAAAGTCTCTTTGAAACAGCTCTTTCAACAACTTTTGACCGAAAGCTCAAATTTAAAATCGGTCTGGAATTCTTTAATTACTTTTTATCCAGATTCTTGTTCTTTAATAGGGGTTTCACAATTGTTTCTTTAAGAGACTCAGGAAAGACTCCAATAGTAAGACTTGTGTTTACTATGTCCGAGATGACAGGAAAGAGGACATCCAAATTATCCATCAGAAGAGATGTGGGCAGAGGGCCAAGGTAACACGTCGTTCGATTACAAGACTTGAATAGTTCCTTGAGTTCGGCTGGAGTGAAAGGATCTATGTCAATCATTCTGGAGCCGGTGAAAGGATACACAATTTCGTTTGCATCTTTCTGTTTGTTAATAATTTCAATTGCTGCACGAATGGTAAAGATCTTGTCTTTGAAAAAGTTGTTGAATTGGTAGGCCAATTGAACTGTATTTGATTCTTTCGGCAATGTGACATCATCATGTTTTCCTAGAAAAGATTTCATGAACCTATGGAGACTCTTTGGCTTGCTCCGAAAATCTGTGATCTTCTGTGTACAGTATTGTCTCTTTGCCTGACGAATAAGTTTATTTACAATGTTTCTACGGGTCTTATACATTTGTCGATCAATCTCAAGGCTAGATTTCCTCCATTTTCTCTCTGCTTGACGTCGCTGACGTCTTGCTGCATAGATAGCATCATTGTACCAAGGACACTGATTTCTTTCAATGATCTTCCGCTTTTTACTCGGGGCTTGACAGTTTGCAGTGTGTCAGAGTACTGTTTCACAAGTTCTGTGACATCGTTTAATGGATGTTTTACAAGGCCCGAATTGTCTAATTCATCTTTAAACTTTGTCAGGTCAATATTCTTGATGTTGCGGCTTGTGATGACTTTGGTTTTGTGAATGGGTCGTCGAACATTAAAAGATTCCAGAAATACAAAATGGTCGGACATCTACTTGCCTTGGTCATCTTAAAGGAAAGGAGCATTTCAGGCAATACTTCTCGATTTTAAAGAATGCTATGGTTTCTCCAACAGGATTGCAAGTGTTTTTGATAAAGAGATTTGGAATTATGGAAAAAGGAGAAGTATTGTGCAGACAGCAAGGAATGATCCAATCTATTGGTAAAATATGCTCACCGAGCCAAGGCCAAACAGAACCAAGACAATTCGAGATTCGAGACAGAGAGGAACACTACGCTTGGGCCAGAGAATGGAAAGTCAAGTCATTACAGAAACCCTGTATTTACTGCAAGAGGCACAGTCATGATGTTAAAGATTGTTACTAGCGAACCAAAATATCTTAAGAGAACAAGTCGACATTTCTCAGAAGGACTTTGGTTAAAATGTTGGTACCAAGGTAATATCAGCAATGAATGTGTGAAGATGTAGTTTGCACCAAATGTAGACTTGGACACCAGACTATGGTGCTTTGTGGGGGTCTCGTCATAAAGAATACACGATGGCTATATTTCTGTACAGATGAAATTAAGGAGAGTAGTGAGACAGTTCAAACTTAAACGTCCATGGATCCTGGCAGTACTGTCTCGTTCATGTTACAGAATTTGTAAGAAGAATAGGATATTTGTGGGAAGCAAATGGAGATGACGCATGAGCCTATGGGTAAACCTCGTACTATGTACAGATCTGGAACTGAGTGTCTTAGATGTATGTATATGATTTATATGTACCATTTTGAATGGATAGTGCACATATTTTAGGATCATCTGGGTTTAGTATGGTCTGTTGATTATAAATATCCATAAATAATTTGTTAGGTTCAACTTCAATGTTTTCATACATCTGTTTCAGTGTTCTTTTACACACATATTTATTTTATATATTATATATATTATATATTGATAATTTTACATTACGTGGTGTTTCTAATCTTGATTCAGACATTTAGATTATTTCCTTATTTCATTTAATTAAAAAAAAAGAATTGATACCGTTTGATGTATGAGCAAACCTATCAACAGGAATGTATAGTTCTTTAAACCTTATGTAAAGCTATGAATGAGCCGATTAAGCTTTCTATAACATACTTTTGTGGACATTTGAGTTTTGGTTCACATTTCACTTCACTGTGGAACTAAATTTATTTTTATAATCCGTTAGTCCAGGTCTAGGCATTGGCTTATCGAGAATACTATAGCACGCACCGATTAAAAGCAATGAAAGCAAGCCTGTCAGACGCTCCTTTCAAGCGTGTATCACTTCTAGACTCTTGAACAATGAATATAAGATCAACCCTTATCATAAGTTTTGCAATAATTATTCATGACATTGTAAGTTGCAATCCTAACATACGCATATCATAATATGTCTATAATTAAACAGTGAACGGATCGGCGAACTAGCTGTTGCCTTAGAAGAATGCTTTCCTGAAATGATAATTTATGTGACATACATATCTTTTCAAAATACTTATCGAACAATCATAAACATGCATGAATGTCGTCATACATTAAAGTACAAATATTCGTTATATGATCCTGAATTTAATTGTTTTGTATAATAATTATATAGTATATAATAATCTCCACAATGCTCTTATTACATCAACATTCTATATTCCTTTTATTAATTCTGATTCCATTGTTGCATGCAGGATAGTTTTTACCTTATCCAATTGATTTTTTAACCTATGAAACTTTGAATTTCTAAAGACTTCAGACCAAATAAAAAAAAATTAAATTACACCACACTGTAGAACGTTTTTGGTTTTGATATTTATTTATGAAATACGTTTTGTCAAATTATGCACTGCATGCTGAGATTAGAATGTGGCGACTCAATTGCACAAATTGCACATCACAAGACACTGATTAGATTCAATAGCTGGGTCCTAATATTGTCATAATTACGAGTTGCCTAGTATGTAATCTATTTCCTGTAAAATTTCATTGTTAATTTAATTGTCTCTTATAGCACTTATTTGATTTCCACGCCTGTGCTTTGGACCCTTTGGTAAATGGCGGCTTATGCCATTGTCCTTTCAAACTGACATAACTCTTGGCATTACATAGGTAATTAGTATATCTTGACGACAATCATTATAAACCAATGAACTTGAATATATATTCAACCAATAAGAAGAAAGTCTTCTGCTATGATATCGATGCCTACAGTCACTTGAAAAAAGTAGATCATTTGAAAAGATACCCAAATTCAATACGATTATTCAGGAAGTCGATCAAGTTTCATGGATTGCTTTTTTGGACGATTGAAACGGGTATGTACTTTGCAATTGATAATTTTGCAAACTTCATTTTCGATAAAGGTCACAATTTATCTTTGAAATCAAACAAACTTATTGCGAACTATTGATATTCATTACAAACAATTTTTTCATGATAAAAATGTATCCAATTTTTTTAATCTCTTTTTATTCTAAATGGTTCAATTTCCAAACTCCATATCATTTATTCATTTCGTTTGTTTAATTCAATCCTTAAATAGTAAAATGATTTATACAATTTCTGAAATTAAACAATAACATGTTGGATTCATCACTTTAAAATCAAAGTTTAACATTTGTTAAAAAATTGCAATGAAAAACGTTTTTAATTCTATTTCAAAGGTCAAATTAAATTTCATGTCTTACAAACCAAATAAATGTTTTCAACATGTTTATTGTAAAAATAACAATAGGTTAGCTTCATCAAAAACTTCTTAAGATATTCATATCATGGCGACTTTGACAACAGAATAAAGGGACATAACTCAGATAGGTAAGGTGCTAATAAGTTTGAAAGGCTGTGGAAAGGTCCCCTTGCCGTGCTTTCTTTCCAAAGAGAGCTGGAAAGGGCGTTCTTTAAGCCTTTGGAAAGGTGTGGAAGGGTTCCTCTTTCCTTCTATAAAAACTTTGGAATGGTGCATCTTTCCTCTTGGAAAGGACGCCTTTAAGCTTTTGGAATGAACGCTGGTTACTCAAGTGCTATATTCAATTCCATGGTATGACAGGACCTTAAAGGTTCCTCAAACCTTGTGCTATTTGTAAAGTAATTCTGAAAGAACTGTCCCAATGGTCACGACCATTTCAACCATATTTCATTCTCTGGAATACTTTCAGAGCGCCAAGTGACCACATTCATGGTAATATTTTAGAAGCTCCGTAACCAATTGTTGCAGATCTTTAAGATAAGCCATATGGCCATCTCCATCATCGTTTAATGCATCAATGTCAATAATTTTTTAATCAATCCGGGAATGTAATTCGCGAGTTTCATAATATTTTTCGACTCGATGTGCGCATGCGCAGAGCGGTGTAAACATCGCCTGGTGGAGTTCCTGTTTGGTCGCATGTAGAATTATGTAAATACACCGAAAAGAAACGCCGTTTACAGGACTATTTACATTCGACAGTTGTTCACAGGTGAGAATATAGCTTCTAATGCACTTAGTTTTCAATAGTTGATGGTCGATTTTTTAATTGTCTTGCTGTAACGATGTGTTTTTTTAGTTTTGAGAAGGGGGGATGTGCCAAAGCAGACACGGTAATTTCGGGCCTATAAGTGGCTAGCTGACACTCTTGACAGTCAGTTCTCATCATGAGTTTGACAGATAAACAACATTCTCCTCGGCTTAGGCGTAAAGGCAATCACCCAGGAAGCTATTGTTGTGTACCTGGATGCTCAAACAACAAGCAGAATTATAAAGTTGCAGGTGTCAAGTCATCGTACCACAGATTTCCCCTTAATGACCCGAAGCATACGAAACTCAGGATCGATCACATCAGGAAGGAAGCTTGGTTCCCAAATCCATTGACAGAATTTGTTCCATTCATTTTGAAAGTGGTAAGTGTAAGTAATATGAATTTATTGTTGGCAGTGTTTCATTTTTTATTATAAGAAATTACTTCAGAGTTTGAAACTTCTTGGGAATTCATTAGTGAGAGAAACGACTTTAATTTTATCCAGTATTTTTTTTAAATTTGCTGTTTTAAGATAACAATACTTAATTAAGTTATACTTATTCCATTTAACAGCAGATTAACAATCAATTCTGTTATCAAAGTTTTTTCAATTTATTTCTAATATTTCTTTGCTAAAGTCTGAATCCTAAACTGGCACCACAAGAAATGGTCTCAAATTTCGAATAAAATATGTAGTTAAACCTAGTCGTAATTGTTACATTTACATACATAATCAGATGTATTAAATCAATAGAAACTACCAATTGTCCTAAATTCCCATACATCACAGTGTAAATAGAAAAACTGTGAAGAAATGTGAGTTTAACATATTTTAATTGTAAATATTCTTTATTTCTTCACCTTTTAATTGAAAAAAGTTCGTAACAATCATATTTAAACGTTAAAGTGAAACAAACTTGTTGTTAAACTATTGTTAACCTTTGCATAACCCTTTAAATTACCATTTCATAACCAGTCTTAATTGATTAAGAAATGTCAAATTGTTTTGGTTGTACTGACTGGATCAGTTATTGTTAACTAATTTCATTATCAGACATAATGAGCTTGTCAACTGTCAAATTTTTGACCACTTGTAAAATTTTGTGTCCACACCTGTCAAATGGCTCAAGATAATAAAAACTAAGTAGCTATTCAATGATGTAAACATGTAACTATTTTAAAGAGTTCAAACGTATGTATGTAAACATCCCAAGTATCTTCCCATTCCGACAGAATGTGACCAAGAGAAAGAACACCATCACTTCTTCTCCAGCCTTGTCCCCGCCAGCTAAGCGAGTCTGCCTGAAGATATTCCCTGATTCTCCCACTTCATCTGCCAGTGTTGCTGCTCCACATCCGCCACTCCCCAACGCGCCAAGCGATGATGAGCATACCTGTTGAAGACATCCTAGTATTACCATCTCAGAAGGACCACGACTACGTCTGTTCCCATGTAGAAGAAACTCCCTGCAACGAAGATTTGGAGAGATTGAAAGTGGAGCTGCACCTGTTAAAACAAGAAAATGAAGAATTAAAGAAGAGAACCCTGTCTCTATCCAGTTTTAAGGACAATGATGCAAGTTTCCTTGATGCCTTGATGCCAACCTTGATGAAAATACGTTCAAAAACTCCCGTCCAGTATCAAACCTATCATTCATCGGAGAAAGCTGTAAGTCTTAGGCTACAGTCACACCTATCTTCAAACTCACTCCTAGATTCTCTTCAGTCAGCTTATCGACAATTCCACAGCACCGAAACAGCCCTGCTATGTGTGATGAATGATCTACGATGGGCGGTTGACAAAGGCAATGTTGCAGCATTTGTTCATTTGGATTTGTCGGCTGCTTTTGACACGATAGACCATACCATGCTCTTAAACAGACTGAAACATCAATTTAGGATTGGCGAACTACCTCTTCAATGGATAGCTTCCTATCTACAAGAGAGACAACAATTTGTCATGATTGCTGATGAAACATCAGTTCCAGTTGAGCTCTACTACGGCGTGCCTTAGGGGTGTGTTCTTGGGCCTCTGCTATTTGTGATGTACACCACTAGCGTGTCCAACATTGTCAAACATCACGGTCTGCTACACCACTCCTATGCGCATGACTTTCAATTGTATGAGTTCTTTATGTCTGTATCATCCCTGGTAGAGTCAAACAATCTGTCAGACTGCACTGCTTCCCTTGCTTCATGGATGACAGTGAACAAACTTAAACTTAACCCGACCAAAACTGAAGTGATTCTTTTAGGAAACAAGAAACCACTTGACATCAAAGCAAATGTACAACCAATCGACATAGCAGGTGCATCTATTCTACCAGCTGACTGTGTTTTGGCATAAACTTTGACTCAGCACTGACCCTGGAATCTCAAATCAGCCGTCTTTGTCGAACTTGTTATTTCCACTTAAAGTCTATCGAAAACATCCGGGCCCTTATCACAAAAGAAGGTGCCCATGCACTAGACCGATGTCTGATTCTGAGTCGGATAGACTACTGCAATAGTCTCTACATCGGTCTCCCTGAGTCTCTTATAGGAAAACTCCAGAAGCTTTAAAATCACGCCGCCAGAACGTTTTGTCGTGCACCACGATACACTCACGCCACTCCTCTTTTAAAACAGCTTCACTGGTTGCCAATGAAGCCAAGGATAGACTTTAAAATTCTCTGCCTGACCTTCAAATGTCTCAATGGACAGTCACCCCCCTACATATCAGAACTGCTTCAATCTTATTATTCTTCACACACACTCCGATCACAGAACCAACATTTCTTCCCTGTTCTGAAGTATAAACTGACAGCCTTTGGGAAACGAACTTTTGCCGCCTATGCCCCTGTCCTCTGGAACTCTCTCCCGAGGGATATAAAAGTTGCCAAGAGTATTGACAGTTTTTAAACAATGCTCAAAACGCACCTCTTTTCAGTGCACTTCAAATAATCTTCTTCCTGTGAGCACCATGAGCATAAAAAAAATAATTAAAGAACACCAAACCTATGTACAGAAGAAAGATTCAAAATCCGCCATATCACACCACACCAAAGCCCACCCTGACCAGAACATCCTTTGGGACAACATCAGCATCCTAGAAGCCAACCATCCAGATTACAAGATTAGAAAAACACTTGAAGCGATTAATATCAAACGGCTTAATCCCTTTTTAAATAGAGATCAAGGATAATTTATACCGCCAGCTTATCTATTATACTACGGCGTGCCTCAGGGGTCTGTTCTTAGGCCTCTGCTATTTGTGATGTACACCACTAGCGTGTCCAACATTGTCAAACATCACGGTCTGCTACACCACTCCTATGCGCATGACTTTCAATTGTATGAGTTCTTTATGTCTGTATCATCCCTGGTAGAGTCAAACAATCTGTCAGACTGCACTGCTTCCCTTGCTTCATGGATGACAGTGAACAAACTTAAACTTAACCCGACCAAAACTGAAGTGATTCTTTTAGGAAACAAGAAACCACTTGACATCAAAGCAAATGTACAACCGATCGACATAGCAGGTGCATCTATTCTACCAGCTGACTGTGTGAAGAATTTTGGCATAAACTTTGACTCAGCACTGACCCTGGAATCTCAAATCAGCAGTCTTTGTCGAACTTGTTATTTCCACTTAAAGTGGTTTAAACATATTTTTATTTCCAAAACTGAAACAAAGATTGGCGAACAAGCTAAAATAGCTTATTTGAACGCCGCTCTTTTACATGATACATAAAGCTGGAACAAACACAAGAAAATATAAAACATCAAAAGCAAAGAAACAATGTGTAATGTTGTTATGTAATAGGATTTGAAATATTGCCTGGTATATGCCTAGTATTGAAATTTGCTGCAGCCTCCGCACGAAACAAAGTAAAGTTAAGATAGTTATAGATAATTGCAGAATGTTAAGAAAATCTTTTACTCGTGTTGATAAAATGGTGTAATGATTCAAGGATATTGTTATTTTCCAGGATAGTCAGATTACCGTTGCCGTATAAAACTGTCATTATGTCAAATCCATGAATATAAAAATACATATTGATTCTTAAATTTTGATATTTCCGACAAATAAACAGATAGTGAATCACGTCTTCATAAGAGTGACCACATGAGCACCCGGGGTTTTCGGATATGTGTCTAAGATATCTATGCGCATTTAAATCGCTACAGCCAAGCTTGAGGCGGCAATGGATGACTTGACAGAATCTAGACCCTGAAGTTAAATTGTAGTTATTCTTTGTAACCGTTTCATTTATCATTGTTTTGAACTGATTCATGGAAGGGGCGTGGATGATTTCATGTGGTAGGGAATTCCATAGCATAATAGTACTTGGTAAGAAGGATTGAGCATATCTCTGTGTTCTACAATTAATTGCTTGAATGGAGGAACTATTTCTAAGATTGTAGCTGCTTTGTTTCGAATACTCGTCCTGGTATAAGATCGCTTAGGTAGTCTGGTGCCAGATTATGATACATTTTATAAAAAGTAATGAGTTTAAAGCGTCGCCTTTTTTCCTTAAGAGGGTTGTGGTTTGTTTCCTTATATATTTTATCATGACTAGTGCCGCGTACCGCGCCGCAAATAGTTCGCAACGCATCTAAATGTAAGTTTTCCAATATAACGGCTTGTTCAATTGTGCAGTTGTCCCATATATGACAGCAGTAATCAAATAGGGGAAGGATAAATGACGTATATAATGTATCAAGGGTTTTTCTAGATAGACGATATTTTAAACTTCTCAGACAATTGATCATTGGACTGATTTTCTTTATCATGTCATTGATATGTACTTTCCATGAACAATCGTTTTGAAGGGTTATACCTAGGTGTTTATGACTTTCAACTTCTTTAATAATTTCGCAATTCATAGTTAAGTTTGTTTTATCAATTTTATGCTTTTTTCTTGTGAATGTAATACTTTCGGTTTTACTAGGATTAAAATCAACTTGCCATTTTCTTGCCCAGTCTGAAATTTTAGCCCAAGTACGGATCCCTGGGGTACTCCAGCTAATATCGTTTTTGTATCGGAGCTTTCACCTTCTATTACGACACTTTGTGTTCTGTCGCGTAAATAACTCTTAATCCACATAAGTAAATCATCTTCAATCTTAAGATTTCAATTTAGTTATCAATCCTTCATGCCAAACTCTGTCGAAAGCTTCACATTATGTCGCAAAAGACAGCTCTAATTTCTTTACCTTTATCAATTTCTTTTGATATGAAGTTATATAGATATGTAAGCTGGTTTACAGTTGAGTCACCTGGTATGAATCCAGACTGCAAGTTAGACAATAGGTTATTTTCTTTAAAATAGTTGAAAAGATATTTGAATAGACATTTCTCAAATATTTTAGCTAGATTGCTAATTAGCGCTATCGGTCTATAATTAGTACTATCATTTGTGCTGCCTTTCTTATGAATAGGGATAATAGATGATTTTTTCCACTGTTGTGGAAATAAATTTTCCCTGAGGGAAGTATTAAAAATGATGGCGAGGGGTTTATTCAAGCAACGTGCACACATTTTAATAATTCTGTTAGCAACACCGTCTGGACCGGTTGCTTTATTAGTATCAACTGATAGTAGTAAATCTAAAACTTCTTTAGGTGATACAGTGACTGACGAGAGGGTTTTTTTTATTTTTAAGCTCATTGAGGGTGGATGTTTGGAAGGGTCTCGAACTTGTGCTTGAGATATAAAATAATTATTTAGTATATTTGCAATATCATTGCTATCATCATACAATTTGTTTCGGTAAAGTATCGGTGGGAAAGTGGTTTTACTTTTGGTTTTGTTCAAGTAGTTCTTCATTAATCGCCACCAGGATTTATTACCAACTGATGAATTAATTTTTTCATCTATTTTCTTAAGATAATTTTCTTTTGCAATACGAACAGCAGATACAACAGTATTTCTCATTCGTTTAAAGTTTAACCAATCAGAAAACAAATTCCTTGTTTACCTTTCTTATGTAGGCGATTTCGCTTTCTGATAAGGCGACGAATTTCGTTATTTAGCCACGGGGGGTCATCTGGTCTTACTGTTATTAATCTATTTGGGATATGTTTCTTACAGACAGTTTTTAGTGTGCATGTTAAGATATCTACCATTTCATCTTGTGATTTTGAGTGTAATAATGCTTCCCAATTTACGGAAGTTAGATCATTTAAGATACCTTCTTCATCTATTTTATTATAGTCATATACAGTGCGTTTGAATGTGGTTTGTTTCTGTAGATGAGTGTTTATAAGAACGAAGATTGGACAATGATCACTGCATATTGGATCTAACACACCCGATTCATCAACACAATCACCAGCATTTGCAAATATTAAGTCAATCAGGGAAGACGACGAGTGTGTTATTCTAGTGGGTTTGTTGATTAATTGTTCAAGATCATACATGGTTTTCAAATATTCTATCTTATGTTTCTGGTTTCCTAGACCATCAATATTGAAATCGCCTGTGATAATTGTTTTTAAGTTTAAGTCAACAGCATTGCCAAATGATTGGTCAATTAGTTCCCAGTAATGTTCGCTAGTGTCTGCACGATAAAACACACCAATCAGGTACCTATCATTTTTTAGGCCAACTTTTACCCATAGAGCTTCGAGATTGTTGATGTCCAAATGGTCCATCGTTTCTACATATAAACTGTCCTTAACATAGAAAGCTACTCCCCCACCTCTACTAGGTCGATCTTTTCTGAAAGGAGGATGAAAACCCGGTAATAAAATGGTATTATTATCTATGTCCTTATTTAACCAAGTCTCTGTTAAACAGATAATATCATATCCAAATAATTCAGCATAGATGATGTCAACTTTATCCCTTAAGCTTCGAATGTTTAGATGGACTATTTTGAGTTGTCAGTTTACTGGACCAGGGTTGGAGTGAATGTCCCCACAACAAAGTAATATTAACATCAGCAAAAGAGAAGAGCTAGATGAGTACACACATAGGTAGGATAAGACTAATCTATTACATAAACACTTGTTAAATGCCTTGCAGTGTAATGATATAGTAAAGAGACCCACTGCCTGTCTATAATTGGCTATGTCAATCGACATCTAGATAGAATAATAAAAACAAGAAGCATAGAGAGGCAAGTGGGCAATAGCAATGAATGGAGCTAGAAATTTGAGGTTGCTGGAATGAACTTTTTGTGTGAAAATCAATTTTCAGTATGTTACAAATGTGTCGACATATGTAAGAACTGTGCAAAACTGAAAAGATCCATGTCAGGAGAAGAAAAAGTAAAGATAAAAATAAACTGACCATGCTCATAGCTGGGAGCATGAGAGATGAGAAAGTAAAAGAGAAAATATGATGAATGTGGAAAACAAAGTCAATTTCAAATATCATTTTCAGTATGCAAGCCAAGGTTACACGCCATTTATCTTTGACTCGCAATCGGCGATTGACCAAATAAATTCAAAATTTTAAAAATAAATAAATAAATGTATATGTATACATGTATATTTGCTTTGATTTTGATCAGAAAGTTACCTTATCTCACGGGTGAAAACAATTAAAGAAAAAAGATCAGTTACAAAGTAGATAATGCATGCTTGTTATAACATTACAAAACTAAAACGAAACCAATATCCATTGAATTATTCAGCAAATGAGAAGTAAGCTAACAAAACAAGACAAAACCCAAAAATCCTACCAAGAATGATCAGCACTACCATTCAAGGCAACAGGAGGGAAAAGAGAAAATCGTGACCATGTCCATTTCATGTAGGATCGCTCAGCCAATGAGGTAAGGGGGTAACATTTGTGGCTCAACGACAACCAATGTTCCTTATTTGGATAAAGATTGTAATGTTGTTTTCACAGTTTAACAGTATTATCACTTAGAGTTATTAATTACAGAATAATTTCGAATTTATCTATTACACAGTCATAATAGTTAGCCGTTGTTGTCGAATTTTCTTCTGCAAAGACATACCATGTTGAATGAGAGCTCGCAGGCGGCCGGGTATCTCGAACGATAGATGATTGGTTATAGCAAAGCACGTGAGTCAATGCCATATTTGGTCATATAGTACTCATTTGTTTACATCGTACATGTTTGAAGGTTGCAATGAGAAAGAGATCACATATGATAAAAGCAGCCCTATACAGTTGAAATAGATTAAACACATTAGTTAAGAGTAGACGTGTTCTAAGATAGGTTAAACACCATCTTTATTTTCGTGGCATCCAGGACTTCGTCGAGATGACTTTGATTGGCGATCTTTTTCAGGTCGCCATTCAGCATCTTCACCAGGATAACACCACCAGTGACCCACGATGAGTCTACCCTTTTGTCGAAGACGAGCTGTCTTGTCTTCCTGGCCAGTATGGCTCTGGTTCTGGTGAGATCTTCATTAATGAAGATGCGAGTAGAATTGAAAGGCTTGGCATCTTTCAGCTGTTTCCTGTTGGCCAAGATGCGTCGTCTGCTCGCGTTGCTGACTAACATCACGATGACGGGGCGAGGTGAAGCTTGTGGAGAGCGGGGATGCTTAGGCACTCTATGACTAATGTCAATCTCTTTCGCATCAAGATCTACCCCAATTGAATGGCATAACTCAATTATCAATTTGTCTGTGTCTTCCCCTGCCGATTCCGGTATCCCCATTACCCTGATGTTTCCACGTGCGTACTGCTCGGAGCGGTCGAGTTGATAAGTGAGAGATGTAATAGTTTCTTCCTGTTTGGAAACTTGATCTTTTAGAATATTGAACTGTGTTCCAAAGATCTTCAATTGATCAACAATAGGTGATACTTCCTCTCTTATCATCGGACGAATAGCAGACGCTACTGCTTTTCCGATTGCAGTCACAACACTTTCATTTGTAAAAGCAGTTAAAAGTTGACCAATAAATTGACCTTGTGAATCGTCGATAACGCTGCTTACATTTGTGATTTCTGACGGGTCCATATTGCTAGTATCTAGAAATGATAAGTCACTCGAATCGTCTGTAGAAAGTTCGTGTGGGTTTCAGGGTCGCTTTAGTTCAACACAGTCTAAGTCAGGAGAAGTGAACACTGAATCACGCTGCCGTTTAGTTGAGGAAATAGGAGTGCTCTCCATATGCAAGCAAATGTTCTTATTGTATAATATGTCACTATAAGATGTAATAAAGAAGCTAGCAGCATATAAAACATATAATATCAGCAATGTTGGTACACTTCTATTCGATTTGAAAATTTGAGTTATTTTAATCCATCAAATATCATGATATTGTCAAGCCATCTAGTCACTGAAATTACTAATATCGTTTCTGGAGTTTATAGGCTTACTTTTGGTGAATCCTTTGTAATATATAGTTGGTCCACATCCATCATATTTGAAATTTTCAATCAGTCAGCTTTCCTGCTAAAGTGAGCACGTCCGGCCATCTTGAAAGATGTCATAGGGTGGTCGATATCACGCGGCGCTATATAAGGCAAGTCCGCCTTTGGATCACTAACTTTTGATTGATCTGTAAAAAACGTGTTGATAACATCTGCAATATCTTGGGCGTTGGTGTAAACTATATCATTTGAGACAATCGACGGGAAACATGATTTGAAAGAATTTGTTTTCATATAGTTTTTAACTAGTCGCCACCACATCTTTGTACCATGTGTATTACTGATAGTTTCGTCAATTTTTGTATCGAAGTCGCGTTTTGCTTTCCTTACTGTTGATATTACTTTGTTACGGAGCTTTCTAAACTTTAGTTTTCTAAACCTTGAAGTCTATCGCAAACATCCGGGCCCTTATCACAAATGTCTGATTCTGAGTCGGATAGACTACTGCAATAGTCTCTACATCGGTCTCCCTGAGTCTCTTATAGGAAAACTCCAGAAGCTTCAAAATCACGCCGCCAGAACTGTTTGTCGTGCACCACGATACACTCACGCCACTCCTCTTTTAAAACAGCTTCACTGGTTGCCAATTCTCTGCCTGACCTTCAAATCTCTCAATGGACAGTCACCCCCCTACGTATCAGAACTGCATCAATCTTATTACTCTTCACACACACACTCCGATCACAGAACCAACATCTCCTCCCTGTTCTGAAGTATAAACTGACAGCCTTTGGG
Source organism: Phorcus lineatus (assembly GCA_921293015.1). Taxonomy (NCBI): domain Eukaryota; kingdom Metazoa; phylum Mollusca; class Gastropoda; order Trochida; family Trochidae; genus Phorcus; species Phorcus lineatus. The sequence continues at coordinate 61,465,229 of OV121084.1, forward strand.
AAACGAACTTTTGCCGCCTATGCCCCTGTCCTCTGGAACACTCTCCCGATATAAAAGTTGCGAAGAGTATTGACAGTTTTAAAACAATGCTCAAAACGCACCTCTTTTCAGTGCACTTCAAATAATCTTCTTCCTGTGAGCACCATGAGCATAAAAAAAATAATTAAAGAACACCAAACCTCTGTACAGAAGAAAGATTCAAAATCCGCCATATCACACCACACCAAAGCCCACCCTGACCAGAACATCCTTTGGGACAACATCAGCATCCTAGAAGCCAACCATCCACATTACAAGATTAGAAAAACACTTGAAGCGATTAATATCAAACGGCTCAATCCCTCTTAAAATAGAGATCAAGGATACTTTATACCGCCAGCTTATCATTATCTCATAAACATCAATCAGCAGTAATCCATTACTTTATATCTGTTTACTCAACTCTGTTACTGTTTACTCATATCATGTACATCAACCTTGTTCCTTGTATAATCTACTCTCCACTGTAAACACTCCTTATCAAAACAATATGTACATCAAACCATTTAATTATAAAAACATCATCTCACTTATGTACTTGTTTGCCTTCATCGAATCATATGTATCACTTGCTTGATAACGGTGTTAGTATCTACACCGAAACGTCGCAATTCATGCAATAAAAAAATTGACTATCCATAAGAAATTATTCATTTTTTCATCAATCCAGCTTCTAAAATGCCCCTTAAGGAAGACCATGAGCATACTTTAGTGGATATGAGCGCTATACAAATACGCACTATTATTGTTATTATTTCCACTTCATGACAAATCTACCAACTTACGCTACTTTCGAAGCACTGGCAAAATTTCTATATGGAAGATGTGGAGGGCGGCTGAACTACTGGAGGCGCCAACAGTCATCTGCGAGCACTCGTCCATCTGCTAAGAAGCCTGGATGGGAACGGGCGCTATGCTTCCAAGAAGAACTGTTCCTTGTTCTCGTACGCTCAAAGCGTTGTTTGGAGTTTAGAGACATGCACCTTAGAACTGGCATCAGCATACCAACATTGTCTCGAATCTACACCACATGGATTAACTTCCTTAACAACATGTTAGACAAACATGGGTCAGATATTATCTATTCGTGAAAATTAAATCATATGATTTCATGTACCACAAAAGTACATGTAGAGACATGTATAATGTTACAAAATTGTCCCTTATGAGGAACACAATTAATCTTAAGTCACTAGCAATATAGTTAGGATAAGATTTCTACATACAGAACATGTTCTTTAATATGTACGTGTAAATACATATATACACCTGTTCTCTCAATTACACCTTGTATCTACTATTTCAGACCATTTTTCAGTTTCAATTGCAATTAAGATATTAATCAAATGACAGGATTTATTTACTCAACTCACTCTTATACTGTGCAAACAAATGTGAAAGACCTGAGATAAATTCACATAATAAAATGAAATGATTGAAGTAAATAATCATTTTGAATTAGTCTTGGCATAATTACACATGGATTTGAGTACATAGAGGATAATTGACAAATCTCAAATTGTCAAATACCTTGTATAACTCATTGAGTGAAGTAGAAATTAAGCAATTAATATACATATATAATTTTCTGCTTGACAAGATGCAATATACATGATATTCAACGAGAAATGTCTAATCATGTTTCCCTAATGTAGTAAATGACTTAACATTATTAACGAAGGGGTGTGAAACAGGGATGTTCATTGTCACCGTCATTGTTTTCAATATATATCAACCACTTGGTAGAAGAGGTTATCTCTCAATTGTGAATTATAAATTGACAACGTCTCAATCTCGTCATTGTTATTCGCGGATGACATTTTGAATGCTGAATACTGTTGGCCAGTGGTGTACAAAGTGGCGACTAATTCACAGGAAAATATAATATAAAAGAGACTGAAAAGGCGAAAATTTCTATAAAAAATTATTTCATGAATTTATCTATTGATTGTTTTATTCTTCATGTGAAATATAGATCTAATGTTGTCGACAATGAACTGTGGTTTAGTTATGTGTGGAACGATAGAAAACTTAACAATGAAATAAACTGAGGACATATAGAATGTTTAACAAGGACAGAGTGCCAGAAAGCTGTCTATTCTGTTCTTTGTTAAGTTATCAGGGAAAAGCGTTAGCAAACCTTCACTGTAGAACCCTGTGTAGGAAAGATGATGAAAAACATTTCCTGACATACTGCTCGGTGAATGCCGATACTAGATATGAACTTTGATCTTTTTCCTGACAATTTTAATTTCATATTTGCGAAATTTTGTAGGTATTTTAGTGTATATTACAATGTGTTTAAGCATTTAGGTAACTCTTATTTTTGTATTAGTATGTAATTTAGGACTTATATGTATGGAGTAAGTTGATTATGAGAAATGAATGAATTGAGTTAAATGGAATGTATGTCTTTATAAATGCATGTATAAATGTTCATGTTCATATTCATATGTAAATTTGTTTTATATGATTGATTTTGTTTTAGAAAAAAGGTGAAACATTAAAATAGTACCAATGTATTCTTTTACATGAATATTGTAACGTCATATGTGATGTCATTGTTATTTTTCTTATAGACTTTTGAAAGCTTGTACATTTTATTTCATATTGTACCAAAACATAATGTGTATGACCTCTTTGTATGTACAGGTTGAGACATAAATAAACGAAATTCTCTCTGTCCCTCTCTCTGTTTTGCTTCTGTCTCTATCTGTCTCATAAACCTAGTGCGTTTCAGTGATAAAACTATGAACACCAGTAAAGACACTTAATTACAATTGCAAAAAGACAATTTGACTGTTCTACTCTAGACCATGCCTGTGTTCCTCCCCTTATATACATCATCATCTTGATTTATGTTGCAGTCAGTAATACATAATACACTGGGCTCGGTCCAATATCGATACATATTCATGAAACCAATGAACATTATTGGTAATCTTTTCGGTCTTCACATACGAAATCCATTTACTTGTTTCGAAAGGGTGTTAATACTCACATCGTCGTTAGTATTTCTAAACTATTCTCCATATGTTGACAGAGTAAGCGTTGTCGATGCTCTAAGCTCCGGATGGCTGCCAGAAAAGGTAGGTAAAATAACATTCGAATTACTGTTATTGATAAAGAATGTACACACCAGCTAACACATGAACGTTTCAGAAACATTTCGGTAAAATTTCTAAAAACGTTTCCCAAAACGTTTCCACAAAACGTTTGGTTGTGGAGTTTATATTTTGTTTTAGGAACGTTTTGGAGAAATGTTTTTATGAAACCATGTGGAAACCTTATCACAACGTACAATACTCCAATACACGTTCAAAATATTAATACCTTTAGCGTATATTGTATTCCTTGTCCGATACGATAACATGTGATCCTTGTAATACATGATGTTGTTCATTTAACTAGTTCTTTTCTAATCAGTATTCGCGCAGTCACCTGAACACACACACACACACACCCATACACACACACGCACACACACTAACACACACACACACATGCATTAATACATTAAAAACGTCCCCACAACGCACAAATATATATATAACAAATATGGTAATGAATTACTAGGGTTAGCCATACCATTATTAGATATGGTCAGTTATTTCAACTATAATTCAAAAATTTAAAACAGACAGGTAAAAACTATACAAAATTGTTTATTCAGCCTTAGAATAAATATGTAAGAAAAAAAGCGTGTCTTCATTGTTCACGCCTCAATGTACATGTTTCTTCACAGCACCGTTCAGGAGCAGAGTAAGGTTCTGTAACATAAAAATAATGATGGATAGAAAATAAACCGTTCCATATAATAAATCAAATACTGAATAGTGATGGTTTTATGTATGGGGACAATTTTGTATTATTGAAATACATGTATTGTGTTTTATTATTTCAAGTACAGCCATGTCTGGTAAATTTACGCGGACGGTAAAGATACACACTCGCACTATACTTAGCTTAGTATATCAGGATGAGTGTTAGCTTGTAATACATTATTGTCTTTGCATTTATATTCAGTTTGGAAGCTATTGTTGTAAGCTGCGTGCTTACGGTACCTTTACTTTAGGGATGTCACTCGCTTGGCACGAGGTACACCTTTCAAATAATGACTCCAATTACTTTTTCACAAGTTTTATTATAAAAACATTAAAAGCAAAGGTAAATCACGTGGCCCTTTTTAGATTTGTAATTAATAACAATATATGGAGTTATCTAGTACAGATTCTTATTAGATAAACTTTCCTTATACTGAATGATACATATTTACCCCGCAGCTCCCTCTTTGGTTCATTCTGAGCCCACTGTTCGGCCGGTCGGCGGGATTGCCCGACTCCGGCGGACTTCTATATGGTTCCTACTGCTTCTTCGCCTTCCAGAGTGAACTAACTTTCCAAACTTCTAACCGTGCCTTTTATCATTTCGACCAGCCCATTATTTGGAAGGGATGATTTTTGTTTCTACTGTTACTAAATTGTGAAATCGCTGTCAAATTTACTAAGCGATATCAACTGGTCCATTTAGAGGCAGCTGACCGATAACGTTTTGAATACGTGACTAAAGTCACTCGAAATCCCGACTATCTGTCTCCCTAAAACACTTCAAGCCGGTACAGATGTCTTAATTGTTCCCTTTCTGGCCCAAAAAGCACGAATTATCAGAATTATCAGATAATCGCAGGATGACTGGAACATTGAAGTAGTTTTTCTTCAATGTGTTTTCACAAACGTCAACATTATTATCGAACATTGAGACTCAAAGCGGAACTTGGAAAGGCATTACACAATATTTCATTTTCTACATTAATCGTTATCTTTTTCCTAATATCCCCACATAACACCTCCCCCCTTGAAATGTGAGTCGACCTCGACGAACCAAAGAGCGGACCTCAAAGAAGAAAACTAACCACCAGAATACAGGGTAACTCTAAAGTAGATCACTGTCCACTCTAAGCTTACAGAAACAATTAAGTCATACAAGACACGGATAAATTTTAGAATAGAGATCAGAGTCACCCGATACTGTGGACCAATGCAAACACAGAAAAACCCTAGCACCTGAAAAATAAACATGTAAGCACCTATATCCATCCATTATTACAACATTTAAGAGTTCATTATATATCTGTTAATCCCCGGCACCAAATATATGTGACACGAGAGTTCAAAAATGTAAGTCCGGCTGTTGGCCTTGGAAGAAGCATTGTTCAATCATGTCTAGTCATTAAGACAAATGAGTCACATTCACCAACACATGTTCACAGGTTCTGCACAATCGGACCCGAAGAATAAGATTATTGCAATCACCTTGGATGTCTATGGAAGCTCATAGACAAAATTATATAGACATAAGTGTTCACTGTGTGCATATCACACCAAGGAAGTCACAATTCAAAGTCACAACCACGTTGAACATTGACGGCAAAGTCAATATACAGATACTCGGCGAAAGGTCACCATGGCTTCATCCCCGTGTGTTCTCGGGCGGTCATATAGCAGGGGCTTCTCCCAGAAGGTGACAGGGCCATAGAGTATCGGCCTTCTATTATCCATACGGAGGCACGCCTCGCATCCCGTATGAGACCCGTAGCCTATGATATCGTAAGCTTCAACCGCCGAAGGTAGTGACCATCACGTGACCCAATCATCAAGATTATGCTTAACAGCCTTCAGGACGAAGTTGAACAGAACATAGCAGTGTTCAGGCAGACATCTCCTATAATACTTAAGAAAAAGGATGTCAGACCACAAAACAACGTAGACAATATATATGTATATATAACACCATGCGCTTTATTACGCACCTGAATTTAATGAACTCTCGAACTATAACATAAGGTCTATCTGCCAATCTTAATGAAACATCAACCTCAAATCTAGAAATATTCATGAATCAGTCATTCATCATCGAATAATTCATCGTGTATCATGACAACAGACGGTAACACATTTCTGATATTATGTGAAAATACCGCATTTCTGTACGACTGTGTGTATCCTACTACGGACTACACCAGAAAAGATAGACACTCTCGTCCATCAAAGATAATTCTGTAATACCCGTCCTCTTATTCATGATACTCTCTTTAAACTCAAAATCAGGGAGTCATTGTGACTCAGTAATTGTCCATTTTCCAGTTTCGCGAAACGAGTCGGTTTAGAGTGACGTCCCTTTGAAAAGTCACGTGACCGCGGGCAAGCTGTCCAAGCTTACGTTCAGTTGAACGTTGTTTTGGTCTTCTTTCGACGCTGGCCTTGACCTTATCTTTCATCCCCTCGAACTATGGAAGGTCACAAATGATTAAAAACCGTATTAGCTAACATGAACAAATCAATGAATATGTTCGTAACAATTATTAAATGGTTAACTGTTATTTAGAGTGGTACTGACAGGAGACATGGTACATGTCACATTTTAAATTTAACTACTGGTGCAAAAAAAACATTAAATGATATTTTTTTAAAGACATGGTGTGGTTTTGTGTTAAACTTTCAATAATCAGACCAATATTGAAACGTGTATAAGGATAAAGCAAACGATCCGACCAGAATAAAAAATTCGGCTTCTCCACATTTTTAAACTTGTAGGCTGAAATTAAAATAAAGAGCACAGCAAAACTCTGCAATTTGCACAGTTAACTACATATCTGATCTAGAAGAAAGGTTTTGCTTTGGGAAAAATATCAAGAGCAGAACCTCACAACTTTAATTTACAACTAAATTTAAGATGCATGCGTACATGTATGCCTACTTCGAAAGCGGCAACCATATTTTCTTACGTTACAGATACATGTGATTTTCAAGCTTTCATTTAATATTTTGCAAGTCATTAAATCATTTGAACGAGCTTTAATTGTTTTACAAACAGTTTGATCTAGATAGAAAATATTAACTTATTCGACGAATCAAGCGTATTGAACGCTTATAGAGAAGATTCGGCCCTTTATAACAATCGCTTACAGTTCAATGCTATGAGAGAGAAAAATCTGGATTTTTATAAACTAACAGATTCTGCAATCTTAGAATATTCAAAGCGATTGTAGATTTTGCTTGCACGGCCATATTTACACAAGCAGTAATGAACTCCCCCTTGACGATCATAAAAGTAAGAAAAAAGTAAGACTCATAGGCCCGAATGAATAAAAGGGGTTTAACATTGTCAAGGTTTAACACTATTTCATTACTGTATTCTGCATCGGACTAACCGAAAACAAACTGCAATCTACTTAATACGGACATCAATTGACGCAGTTGAGATTAGAGATTAAAATTGGAAATGATCACTTTCATTATTTATTTTAATTATTTCACACACTTTACATCGATCGATGGTAAATTTACCCCCTAGCATGTTTACATTTTCGTGGTTAAATGCAGAATTTGGATCTGTTTCAATGTCAGTTTTGTTTCTTTAATAGAGAAATAGTTTTACCACGGAGTTTAGCATACGGCTAAACTAGCTTTAATCGCCCACTCCACTTTAAACGCCGAACGTAACCGAGTGGTGATGATGAACCTGTCGCAGTTCAAAATTGTAAAAATTGTGAAACTCAGTCTACATGCAAAGGATAAAACCTGGGTTTTATAAAAAAAAAAACCTTGCTTCATTAATAGCAAATCTGGTTTCGTGCATGAGTTATAGGCATCATCGTGGTCTTAACCTGTTGATAAAATGTAAATGTTTGCAAATGTAAAGCTCTTGCAATATTTCTGCCATTAGTAAGAAGACCTTCAATTCTACACAAATCTGGAAAGTTAATCCGTTTGTGAAACATTTGACCGACGGACATAATTATAATCATAATAATAAACATTTATAACCCTTACATCACAATAAATATTAAATTATATGTTTAAAGGATAGTGATTAATTATAATATCATATGATTTGCGAATGACGACAGTTCGCAGCAAGTGTTGATATGATATGAAGTATGTCATGACGAGGTTTGCTTCGGTACGATAACAAAGTATCGATAAAGGGTGGCTGTTTTGAAAGAATAAACACAGTCTCAAATCCTGGAGAATAAGTTTTCAGTATTAGTCATAATACTCCGACCAACGGTCAACGGTATATTCATATCGTAATACCGACGAGTCCATTCTCTGCAATAACTGCCAAATGTCGTGCATTTTCGTGTGAAGAAATGGAATATTTACTAAAATTAATGTCATGTCAGACCGATTGCATTATTAATGCTTTTTATAACATTAGTGAAATAAATAATTGATGTTAGTCAAATGAATATCAACGTAAACAATATGCAACGTGTATTTCTACTTTAAATATTTGATGGTTTAATTTTCTTTTGTGTGTCGGATGATTTGAAATTAGACAATCTTCCTACAAATTACCAAAATATGTATGATAAATATTCCCCGCTGCAATGTAGGGATATCCATGCTAAACGAACGTTATAAAACTAACGAGTCATGGCATGATAATAAGTTGCTAGTCTGTTCTAAAAATGCGCAATGAATGCATTTTTCGGAAAATTTTTAGAAATCTACAAGGAATTTTATGAACGTCTTCAATCGTTGGAAAAATTTAACGCATTTAGATAATTTATACCCAGTCGGAATGAAAACAACCTTGTAATATTTAAAAGCAGTTTCGCCGTTTATCATTTCTTAAATTTGTTTTTGGCAAAGAATTATCAAGTAGGCTTACACATGATCCCACCTCGGTACTATATCCCTATATTAAGTAGGCCTACGTAGGGTGAGGCGCTATTGCAATAAATGGCTTATTTGGTTTTCAATTGTGAGAGAAGAATTGAAATATACAAATTAATGGTTAAACAAGTTAAAACGCTGGCGTATCCTTATGAACTACGACTTTCTTATGCTATAAAGCCAACTTCTCAGCACCCGTAAGTAGGCTCCCATACTTCTCACCATTGACGCCAAGCGTGACGTTGCTCGCGGTCAAGGGCAGATAACTCTAAACGTCAAAACTGGAAAATGGTCAATTCCATCAATCAATATCTGACATCGTTACATGACCTTTACGAATATACATACATAGCCGGATACTATTTGTATATACTTGTACAACATAAAGACTGTGTTTGCATTTTGAAATAACCTTATAAATACATGAAAAGAAATAAATACATTGCCCACATATTATATATTATTTTTGGCTCCAATATATTATTCCTTGAGGACAACACCATAAGAATAATCCCCATACTCATCTTGTATGTAAACCCCATAAATCCTCCAATTTAGCAATTGAAGAATGCTAATTATTCATATCATGAATCTAAACTATCCTGACAACCATAGAAAGAGACTACATGAACGTATAGATATGTCTCTTATACAATAAACACGTATGTATTCACTATGTTGTTCATTATACCATATATTTACAATCCATATATAATTTCATTTGCATTCTTTGCAATATTTTTACATTTTTAAAGAAAAGAAGCTGAAGTATTATTTGTATATCTTGAAACTTTGGTAAAGATCGATCGAAACACAATCTAACTTGGAAAGGAAGAAGACTGCCAATGTCTGATGTATATAGATATAATGAGAAGATCCCTGTCTTAGACATTCACTGACTTTGTAAAGATAGAAGAAAGTTGAGATTAAGAGAAAGATGAAAGAAAAGAAAAGATAGTTATAGTGAGGACATTTGTAATAATTAATGTAGAGTATTTACATTATCATTTAAATCTTTTTTCAAAATTGTAATCATATGAAGAAAGAACCAAAAGGAATTAGTCGCCTCATACGACAGGCCCATTGACGTAATGTTTCTGTGCCGTCAATCAACCATGGTTCTTCCAAACTAAAGACTGGCTTCGTCTCTAATCATCCCGGCCACACTACGGGGTTGAAATACTTTACAATATTTCGCCAAAGACGCTTCCTACACGTCATCCCGTCGCGTAATATGATTATCTACTTACTCTCAGTTATTCTCTTACACCTTTACTGATATGAATCGCAGGACTAGACGATACACGAAACTGACTCGAATCGCAGTCCTCTTGAAACTCTACCGAATATAAAATATATTGATCCCATTCAACAAGAGACAAACAGCGACCGACACTGTAAATCACAATCACAATCACTTGGGTATGTATCGTTCACGAAGATGTAGACAACATCATTATGATTCCAAATGAATGGGAGGCGGTCTCTATAACATTAAAGAACCTCAACATCGTCCCTGTAAATAATTTCTTTAATCTCCGTGGTGTAACCCACGCAACATGCATTTCATGTTGAAGACCATTAATCGTCCTGTGTCTATTCTGTAATCGTCACACTCATAGTTGTACAATGACGTCGCAATCCCGTCTTTATGCACGCTTTTAACTCGCCGTGATTTCACGTTAAGCGCACACGTCGTCAACGAATACCTATATATACTCAATCTTATCCGTCACCGACTGACGTTTTACAAAATTCATATCTCGTTACCTGTATACCTTCTTGAGGTAAGGGTTCTCATTTTATCTCTCATAGACATAACATCTCGTCTGTAGCTCATCGTACTTGTATAACACGTAATTTCATATCTTGTAATTGTATAACTCGTACCACTGCCTAATAAGTGCATCAGCTCCCAGCTGGCCTTATATAATCCATCTCTCTGTAGACTATGCACATTATTAGTATAACTTGTAGGCAAGCCTTTGCCTTAACCATCTTAGACATGTCTGCCAAACCTTTTGACTCTTCTCCGTAAAATGAGAAAGTTTCAAATCTTGCAAACACACTCTTCTTGTACTATGGCAGTATTATTCGTCTATAGCATCGCCTTTATATCCCGTCGAGGCGTAATCAGTTCACTACACTATTCTGGCTCTGTATCTCAGAACAGTAGGCTAATTATATTACGTATCACATTCCTTTAAATAAATTGATGTTCTATTTTAGATCACCAATTTCTGTCTGCATATATACCTTCTCGCCTGCTCGCGTATCCTATATCCATGTCTGTCCAGCATATACTCTTTTGTGTGACTCTTTTCACACTTCAATCATACTTATCAGCAGCATTCGCCTGACATTTAATATACTCTTTTGTCCACATTATCCCTAATAAACCCGATAAAACAAAATATAATTGTAATAATTAACCCCGAATGGTAATTGTAGAGAGCATCTCTTAGCAAGTGTGCACCCTTGCGTCCGACAAACCCTCCACACCATATCGAGACAATTATTGTGAAAATTAAAAAATAAATAAACTATTGTATAAGCATGTATTTTCCACCGTCACACTAAAGACTCACTATCTATTGACGTCTATTCTTACGTCTCTTCTTCTTCGCATTCGAACGTACTGTTTGTGAAATTTTAAATGCTTGTATCAAGTCACGTGAAATGTTCGAACTTTGCTCCCATGTAGCCTCTGAAACTGGATACCCTTCCCGGTGTACCTTGTAAAACGGCAAACCATTTATTTTCATACTTGCCATTATACGCTTGATCTTATACACCTCTGGCTGGCCCAATTTGATATCATCTTCATCATCCTCATCGGAGTCATTATTCACAATTTCCTTATCATCCTTTCCTATGACCTCAACTTTATCATTGAATGACACCTTCTTAAGGTCGTTTTTTTATCTCCGTTACCTTGACATCTGGTACATTATCATCCTCATCATGAACCAGAATTACCTCATCATTGTCAGACTGACCTTGTAAATCCTCATTCTGACCAATTGTATCCCTTATCCTTTGGTCTATAAACGGCTTTAATCTATTTGCATGAACTGGTACTTTAAGCAAGGTGTTATTCTCCACCTTTCTTAATTGGTAAGTGCAGTGTCCTTCACAAATCACAAATGTGGTATGGGCCAGTAAAACTAGGACATAACTTCAACCATCCTCCTATCGACCCACACCTTGTCCCCTATCTCATAACAAGGCATCTTAGAACCTTTATCAAAATAAGCCTTATTTCTATCATGTGCCTTTACTAAATTCTGCTTAGCAACTTCCCTTGTAACACTCACTAGATCTGAAATCGCTTCCACCCGTTGCTGTATTGTCTGCGGTAACCCACTTGTTGCCCCTAACTCTATGTCAATTGGTAAATTTGCTTCCTGTCCGAATACCAAAAAATACGGACTAAAAGTTGTGCCTTGTGAGTGAGGCGAGCTATTGTAAGCAAAAGTAACACTCGATTAGTACTTATCCCAATTATCCTGTTTCTTGTCCACATAATATTTTAGAGATACCTCAAGAAAATAATTAAACCTTTCCGACGCCCCATTCGTGGCTTGGTGATGGCTTGCTGTTCGAAGAGTTTCTATCGACAAAATTTTACATTAATGTGCAAATATGCGGCTTATGAACGGGCTCCCATTGTCTGTTAGGATCGTACGCGGTATCCCAAACACACATATAAATCTATCGTAAAACAGGCTTGCCACTTCCGCGGCTTCCAACGTTTTCAATGGAAATGCCATGGTAAAGCGACTAAAACTGCAAGTGACGATCAGTATGTGTTTATTACCGTCCCTAGTTGTGGGTAGGGGCCCTATTGTGTCGGCATGCACCCGCTCCCATAACCTGCCCTCTATAGGAAGAGGTTTTAAAGGAGCATGATATCGACCATAAGCTCTTTTGACTAGTTGACAATCAGCACACGTTTGAATATAATTCTTAATATCAGCATACATTGAACTCCAATAATATTTATTCCTTATATGTTGGAAAGTTCTATCTATACCCTGATGACCTGCCATTAAATTATCATGATATGCGTACAAAACTTTATTGACATACGATTTAGGTATTACTACTTGCTTCACACACCTATTTTTCTAATTACCTGCCAACTGTGGACCCCAAAGTCGAAATAACACTCCATCATCTAAGACATAATCCTGGCATTGCGCCCGCAACGACCTATTTTCTTTACCATTGGATTCTGAATATCCTTTGCTCAAATATTCAATAATAGGACGCAATACAACATCCTTTCCTTGCTCCACTTTAATATTATCCAGTATGCTATCCACATGTTCATGTATACCGTCATCATCTAGCCTTGCGTCCATTTTCGTGTCTGGCATATTTGTACTCCCCTTTTCTAACTTATCTAAATACACGCTCTCAACGTCTTTATCATGTTTCACCTTTTTCTATCGAAAATAAGTTTCCTATATCTTCAAGCACATCTGATGTACTTGTTTCTAAGTGATCGCACCTCGATAATCCATCTTCATGACTTATTGACTTTCCTGGGCGATACTTTATTGAAAAATTATACTCCCCTAAAAATAAAGACCAACGAATAAGTCTGGCAGATTTAGTTCTGTTACTGGTAAGATACTGGAGGGCCTTATGATCAGTCTTAATAACAAATTCTCTCCCCTGCAAATATTCCTTGAAATGATGAATACCGCTTATCACTCCTAACAATTCTAACTCTGAAATACAATAATTGCGCTCTGCCTGTGACAAACTTCTTCCTGCGAAAGCTATCGGATGTTCATAACCCCTGTCATCCGTTTGCGCCAAGATATAACCCAAACCAGCATATACTCTTTTGTGTGACTCTTTTCACACTTCAATCATACTTATCAGCAGCATTCGCCTGACATTTAATATACTCTTTTGTCCACATTATCCCTAATAAACCCGATAAAACAAAATATAATTGTAATAATTAACCCCGAATGGTAATTGTAGAGAGCATCTCTTAGCAAGTGTGCACCCTTGCGTCCGACAAACCCTCCACACCATATCGAGACAATTATTGTGAAAATTAAAAAATAAATAAACTATTGTATAAGCATGTATTTTCCACCGTCACACTAAAGACTCACTATCTATTGACGTCTATTCTTACGTCTCTTCTTCTTCGCATTCGAACGTACTGTTTGTGAAATTTTAAATGCTTGTATCAAGTCACGTGAAATGTTCGAACTTTGCTCCCATGTAGCCTCTGAAACTGGATACCCTTCCCGGTGTACCTTGTAAAACGGCAAACCATTTATTTTCATACTTGCCATTATACGCTTGATCTTATACACCTCTGGCTGGCCCAATTTGATATCATCTTCATCATCCTCATCGGAGTCATTATTCACAATTTCCTTATCATCCTTTCCTATGACCTCAACTTTATCATTGAATGACACCTTCTTAAGGTCGTTTTTTATCTCCGTTACCTTGACATCTGGTACATTATCATCCTCATCATGAACCAGAATTACCTCATCATTGTCAGACTGACCTTGTAAATCCTCATTCTGACCAATTGTATCCCTTATCCTTTGGTCTATAAACGGCTTTAATCTATTTGCATGAACTGGTACTTTAAGCAAGGTGTTATTCTCCACCTTTCTTAATTGGTAAGTGCAGTGTCCTTCACAAATCACAAATGTGGTATGGGCCAGTAAAACTAGGACATAACTTCAACCATCCTCCTATCGACCCACACCTTGTCCCCTATCTCATAACAAGGCATCTTAGAACCTTTATCAAAATAAGCCTTAGCTCTATCATGTGCCTTTACTAAATTCTGCTTAGCAACTTCCCTTGTAACACTCACTAGATCTGAAATCGCTTCCACCCGTTGCTGTATTGTCTGCGGTAACCCACTTGTTGCCCCTAACTCTATGTCAATTGGTAAATTTGCTTCCTGTCCGAATACCAAAAAATACGGACTAAAAGTTGTGCCTTGTGAGTGAGGCGAGCTATTGTAAGCAAAAGTAACACTCGATTAGTACTTATCCCAATTATCCTGTTTCTTGTCCACATAATATTTTAGAGATACCTCAAGAAAATAATTAAACCTTTCCGACGCCCCATTCGTGGCTTGGTGATGGCTTGCTGTTCGAAGAGTTTCTATCGACAAAATTTTACATTAATGTGCAAATATGCGGCTTATGAACGGGCTCCCATTGTCTGTTAGGATCGTACGCGGTATCCCAAACACACATATAAATCTATCGTAAAACAGGCTTGCCACTTCCGCGGCTTCCAACGTTTTCAATGGAAATGCCATGGTAAAGCGACTAAAACTGCAAGTGACGATCAGTATGTGTTTATTACCGTCCCTAGTTGTGGGTAGGGGCCCTATTGTGTCGGCATGCACCCGCTCCCATAACCTGCCCTCAATAGGAAGAGGTTTTAAAGGAGCATGATATCGACCATAAGCTCTTTTGACTAGTTGACAATCAGCACACGTTTGAATATAATTCTTAATATCAGCATACATTGAACTCCAATAATATTTATTCCTTATATGTTGGAAAGTTCTATCTATACCCTGATGACCTGCCATTAAATTATCATGATATGCGTACAAAACTTTATTGACATACGATTTAGGTATTACTACTTGCTTCACACACCTATTTTTCTAATTACCTGCCAACTGTGGACCCCAAAGTCGAAATAACACTCCATCATCTAAGACATAATCCTGGCATTGCGCCCGCAACGACCTATTTTCTTTACCATTGGATTCTGAATATCCTTTGCTCAAATATTCAATAATAGGACGCAATACAACATCCTTTCCTTGCTCCACTTTAATATTATCCAGTATGCTATCCACATGTTCATGTATACCGTCATCATCTAGCCTTGCGTCCATTTTCGTGTCTGGCATATTTGTACTCCCCTTTTCTAACTTATCTAAATACACGCTCTCAACGTCTTTATCATGTTTCACCTTTTTCTATCGAAAATAAGTTTCCTATATCTTCAAGCACATCTGATGTACTTGTTTCTAAGTGATCGCACCTCGATAATCCATCTTCATGACTTATTGACTTTCCTGGGCGATACTTTATTGAAAAATTATACTCCCCTAAAAATAAAGACCAACGAATAAGTCTGGCAGATTTAGTTCTGTTACTGGTAAGATACTGGAGGGCCTTATGATCAGTCATAATAACAAATTCTCTCCCCTGCAAATATTCCTTGAAATGATGAATACCGCTTATCACTCCTAACAATTCTAACTCTGAAATACAATAATTGCGCTCTGCCTGTGACAAACTTCTTCCTGCGAAAGCTATCGGATGTTCATAACCCCTGTCATCCGTTTGCGCCAAGATATAACCCAAACCAGCATATACTCTTTTGTGTGACTCTTTTCACACTTCAATCATACTTATCAGCAGCATTCGCCTGACATTTAATATACTCTTTTGTCCACATTATCCCTAATAAACCCGATAAAACAAAATATAATTGTAATAATTAACCCCGAATGGTAATTGTAGAGAGCATCTCTTAGCAAGTGTGCACCCTTGCGTCCGACAAACCCTCCACACCATATCGAGACAATTATTGTGAAAATTAAAAAATAAATAAACTATTGTATAAGCATGTATTTTCCACCGTCACACTAAAGACTCACTATCTATTGACGTCTATTCTTACGTCTCTTCTTCTTCGCATTCGAACGTACTGTTTGTGAAATTTTAAATGCTTGTATCAAGTCACGTGAAATGTTCGAACTTTGCTCCCATGTAGCCTCTGAAACTGGATACCCTTCCCGGTGTACCTTGTAAAACGGCAAACCATTTATTTTCATACTTGCCATTATACGCTTGATCTTATACACCTCTGGCTGGCCCAATTTGATATCATCTTCATCATCCTCATCGGAGTCATTATTCACAATTTCCTTATCATCCTTTCCTATGACCTCAACTTTATCATTGAATGACACCTTCTTAAGGTCGTTTTTTATCTCCGTTACCTTGACATCTGGTACATTATCATCCTCATCATGAACCAGAATTACCTCATCATTGTCAGACTGACCTTGTAAATCCTCATTCTGACCAATTGTATCCCTTATCCTTTGGTCTATAAACGGCTTTAATCTATTTGCATGAACTGGTACTTTAAGCAAGGTGTTATTCTCCACCTTTCTTAATTGGTAAGTGCAGTGTCCTTCACAAATCACAAATGTGGTATGGGCCAGTAAAACTAGGACATAACTTCAACCATCCTCCTATCGACCCACACCTTGTCCCCTATCTCATAACAAGGCATCTTAGAACCTTTATCAAAATAAGCCTTAGCTCTATCATGTGCCTTTACTAAATTCTGCTTAGCAACTTCCCTTGTAACACTCACTAGATCTGAAATCGCTTCCACCCGTTGCTGTATTGTCTGCGGTAACCCACTTGTTGCCCCTAACTCTATGTCAATTGGTAAATTTGCTTCCTGTCCGAATACCAAAAAATACGGACTAAAAGTTGTGCCTTGTGAGTGAGGCGAGCTATTGTAAGCAAAAGTAACACTCGATTAGTACTTATCCCAATTATCCTGTTTCTTGTCCACATAATATTTTAGAGATACCTCAAGAAAATAATTAAACCTTTCCGACGCCCCATTCGTGGCTTGGTGATGGCTTGCTGTTCGAAGAGTTTCTATCGACAAAATTTTACATTAATGTGCAAATATGCGGCTTATGAACGGGCTCCCATTGTCTGTTAGGATCGTACGCGGTATCCCAAACACACATATAAATCTATCGTAAAACAGGCTTGCCACTTCCGCGGCTTCCAACGTTTTCAATGGAAATGCCATGGTAAAGCGACTAAAACTGCAAGTGACGATCAGTATGTGTTTATTACCGTCCCTAGTTGTGGGTAGGGGCCCTATTGTGTCGGCATGCACCCGCTCCCATAACCTGCCCTCAATAGGAAGAGGTTTTAAAGGAGCATGATATCGACCATAAGCTCTTTTGACTAGTTGACAATCAGCACACGTTTGAATATAATTCTTAATATCAGCATACATTGAACTCCAATAATATTTATTCCTTATATGTTGGAAAGTTCTATCTATACCCTGATGACCTGCCATTAAATTATCATGATATGCGTACAAAACTTTATTGACATACGATTTAGGTATTACTACTTGCTTCACACACCTATTTTTCTAATTACCTGCCAACTGTGGACCCCAAAGTCGAAATAACACTCCATCATCTAAGACATAATCCTGGCATTGCGCCCGCAACAACCTATTTTCTTTACCATTGGATTCTGAATATCCTTTGCTCAAATATTCAATAATAGGACGCAATACAACATCCTTTCCTTGCTCCACTTTAATATTATCCAGTATGCTATCCACATGTTCATGTATACCGTCATCATCTAGCCTTGCGTCCATTTTCGTGTCTGGCATATTTGTACTCCCCTTTTCTAACTTATCTAAATACACGCTCTCAACGTCTTTATCATGTTTCACCTTTTTCTATCGAAAATAAGTTTCCTATATCTTCAAGCACATCTGATGTACTTGTTTCTAAGTGATCGCACCTCGATAATCCATCTTCATGACTTATTGACTTTCCTGGGCGATACTTTATTGAAAAATTATACTCCCCTAAAAATAAAGACCAACGAATAAGTCTGGCAGATTTAGTTCTGTTACTGGTAAGATACTGGAGGGCCTTATGATCAGTCATAATAACAAATTCTCTCCCCTGCAAATATTCCTTGAAATGATGAATACCGCTTATCACTCCTAACAATTCTAACTCTGAAATACAATAATTGCGCTCTGCCTGTGACAAACTTCTTCCTGCGAAAGCTATCGGATGTTCATAACCCCTGTCATCCGTTTGCGCCAAGATATAACCCAAACCAGACAAGGATGCGTCGGTGGTAAGGATAAATGGTTTCTGCCAGTCAGGAAAGGCTAGTACTGGTGGACTTACCAAAGCTTTTTTCAGTAATTTAAACGACTCATCTTGATCAGGACCCCAATGAAATTTTACCTCTTTTTGTAATAACTTATTTAAGGGATTGGCAATCTTTGAATAATCCTTCACAAATCTTCTATAATAACCACTCAATCCCAGGAAACTGCGTACTTGTTTTTGCGTAGTCGGAACCGGAAATTCGTCAATTAATTTAGTTTTCTCTGTATCTACTTGTACTCCCTTATTTGAAAAAATATGTCCCAAATATTTAACAACTTTCGTAGCAAACTCACATTTACTCGGTTTCGCTGTAACACTTTACAAAGGTCTTCCAAATGCTGTTCGAATGATGGCGAAAAACATATGTTGTCTAAGTAACTTAAAGTGATTTTCCAGTTAAGGGACTTGAAAACGTCCTGAATCACGCGGCTAAAAGTGGAGCATTACACAAACCGAAAGGCATTCTTTTGAATTTGTAACTTCCATCTTGTGTAACAAAAGTTGTGATTTCCTGTGATTGTGGAATTTGAAAATATCCTGAGAACAAATCTATTGTTGAAAAATATTCACTCTTTCTCTCCCCCAAACAATCAATAACATCATCTATTCTCAATAATGGAGCTACCTGCTTAATTTTCGTAGCTCGGTTCACTGCTGTCATGTCTACGGCCAGACGGAATTCCTGTGGTTTCCCTGGTAATCTCTTCTTTTTAACCAATATAACTGGAGAGGCCCATTCACTCCCATAATTTGGTTCACAAATACCTAACTTAACCAATTCTGTAACCTGCCTATTGATTTCTTTCCTCGCTGTTGGATTAACTCGATAAAACCTTTGTCTCACAGGCCTTCCATCGCCAGTATCAATATCATGTGCTAACATGTTACACTTGCCTAGCTCTGACATATTAAGTGCAAAACAATCACGATTTTCAGCGATTAGTCGTTTCAATTGTTCAATCTGCACCCGATCTAATCTGTCATCATTAAACTCTAATCCTAACTCCGATATCACATTGTTTACTTCTTCCCTAGACAAAGCTGTTTTCTCTACCTTAGTCCGGATATCCTCAGGCTCCCCCCAATTACTTATCTGACTGCTATTTATGTGACAACATAGCGCAACCTGTTGTCCCCTACTTAATATAACATCCTCTGAATGAGGGTTCAACACCCTATACGATGTTAGTCCCCTGGGCGCTGAAACAACACACCTTGAACCGAAAATACTAAATTCCCCGTCAACAAAAGGAACAGGTTCACATAATATGTAGTCTGTCTCCAAAAAACATGGAATATAAACTTGAATAATCATCTCTGAACATGCTGGTACAATTGTGTGCTTCATTACTCTAACTGGTATATCCATACTCCTATCAAACTGTATGTCATCATTCATCGATTCCTCCTCCTTATTAAGACTACAGAAAGGTATGTTTTGTACAGCTTTTGGAATATCGATTGTCTTAGTTTGAAAATTTATGACTACTTGTCTTTCACGAAGAAAGTCTAATCCTGTGAATACTGGGAATATAAGAGACTAAACTACATGAAACAAATGCTCAAAACAATGACCCCCAAGCACAAAAGGTACTCTTATTTGACCTAAAACTCGGAAAGTGTGTTGTCCTATACCTTTCAAATGTTCTACTTCTGGTGTTTTCGGATGGCCTTTGCGCATTAACCCGGTATCTCTCAAAATCTTTTCTGTAATCACAGACAAACAGGCCCCAGTGTCTACAATAGCTTCTACAAAATGTCCACTCAAACTCATCCCCACTTTCATTATAGTATCTGAGTCTGTAATGCCAGAACAAGTCCTGGACTTGCTATCCTTAGAATTATTCCTTCTAATGTAATTATCATTATTCCTATTGTAATAATTCTTGTCCATAGATAACATGACGCTTTTTATCTCTTATACCCTTTAATTTACGTTGCGGACCAAAATATCTATTAAAATTTAATGATCTACCATGTCGACTGTATAAAACTTATCCCTTTGCCTACAGTCAAACCAACCCGCATACCACTGCTGATCCCTGCGTTGTCATCTCTTATCAACACGAGGTGGCGCTCTGCACACCCTTTGATAATGTCCTATTCTGTTACAGTTAAAGCAAACTACCGTACGTGCTGTACAACTATTAATATGAGAACGGGAGAATTCACCGCCACACTTAAAGCAGGTCCTCTCCGTTTGTCTCCACTACCGATTTTGTCGAACTTGGGAACCCTCTGTGTTAGTCCGTCCGTTGGTGGTTGGACACCAACTCGCTCTTTGGTCATTATACGTCCTCTCTCGTTCAGTGTATGAGACACCCTGTCCCCTTGACTGCCTCTGCTCTGGCTGCCTTGGCTTTCTGGTCTGCCAGCGCCCTGAATCAGGAATTTGTTGTCTCCTCACCGAAGGACTTCTCTGAGGTACCTGAAACTCATTAGTTGACCATGTATACTGCTGCTTCTCCATTCTGACACATACATCCTCTAATCGCTGAAAACATCCCTGCACCAAACTTTTGGTATCATCGTCGGCAATACTTTGTGCCAAACGTGCCACTTCTACAGCCGCTGCAAGGGTCTCCGGTTTCTGAATTATGACCAGTGCTCTAACTCTCCCAGGAAGGCCACTTACAAAAGAATCTAATATGTCCCCCTCCGGCTTCCCTAACAATGTAGCTAATCTTGTTAGTTCTGCCAAATATTCATCTAGACTCTCACCTGCTGTAACATAATGGTTATGAAACCTATGTAATACTCTGCTAATCCCATCCCACAGTAATCCCTTAGTTTGTTATAATCATTAAGCTGTTGTCAAGCGACAATGTGTTGACAACTAAGTCTGTCGGGTATATTAGACCCAGGTTTGACTTCAAAGTTCAGTTCTCAGCCATCGTCCTGAAGAGGGAGTTGGGTCTCAGCCACGGGACTGCGGTGTGTCTCCGTCAGGACTCAGCCATGGGCTGCTGACAGCCACGGCCTGACATGTGAGCAGAGACGCGCTCGGCGTCGTGAGGTTGCCCAGGGAAGGCGGGCGAGAATCGACAGACAGATTAGTCAAAGTACTTGGAAGAAATAAAAGCCAAGAAAATACACGTCTCGTCTTCTTGTTGAATCTTTCGAAGTGTGTGCCTGCTGATTGTGCTACACAGGGGATCCTTTTGGTGCCGTGACCCGGATTCAGCAAGAGAGAGGGACTTGGACTTGGTGGTTGGTGAGTACTGACTGTTGTCGACCTTCTCCGCTTCTCTGGGCGACCCTAAGTATTTGCAGTTAAACTTTATTCGAAAGTTTTCGGTAGGTTAGCGTAGTAGTAGGGAGTAGAGGTAAAGGACATTAGGAGAACTAAATCAAATCAGGGGTTTAACGGGGAATGTTATGCAGATGACTGATTTGATGTGGGAAGATTTGTCCAGCCGTGTTTTGGCGGGATAAGCCTGGCAGTGAAAAAGGGGTATTGAAGGAAAACTAGAATTATTTGCCAGGGACGATTTAGGTGAATTACATAAGCAAAGATAATGGGGAGGGCTTGAATGAAGATGAAGTTTAGAAATCCTAAAGTCTGAGAGAGTGGTAGACTGAGTGGACGGGTACATTATATGGTAAGCCCGCGGGACATCCAATGGGATGGAGCTCAGACTGAGCAGTTGGGCATATAATGTTGTAACCCGAGACGAAGCTCCTGCCATGAATTGACTTGAATGGCCTTGATTTACAGACCGGATTAGAGGGATTCTTGTGGATAAGCCCTGGGTCTGAAGGCCAAGGATAGACGAACAAAATCTTATCAAGCAGTAGGTTAGGCAACGGTGGGTTTAAGGTTTTCTGAGATGGAACATATTATGTAACCCTTGTAGAGAAAAAACACAACGCAAAGGCAAGGGTTAACTGCAGGCTTTAATTCCTTGGATTAAAGAGATTAAAGCTTGAAAGTCAATATTTGGGACGGTCAGATACATTAGCTCTCTTTGATAATTAAAGGAGCAGTGCGGCATATTTTTGACATTTTTTACTATTGACTGTTTGAAATCCTTAAAAATATATCTTACCAAATGGTTTCAAGTCATAACAACCGAAATTACGAAGTTTTAATTTATTTTTGAAAAAAGTTTTTTTCTAGTCGTTTAGTGGTCCGCATGCTAATAATTCTAGAACGTTACGTCACACGACTTCCGCTACTCGCGTGTACCACACCATCATTTCTTATAACATGATGCCGTCATGTCACGGGTATTTTATCTAGCGAGGTTGATATGGTAAGTAGATTATTTGTTTCGTGATTAGTTTAGTTAGTGAAATAAATATTAATAGAATAATAAATATTTTTAGATATCTATTTATCATAAATTTTATGCTTGGAATATTCATGTCGGTAGCATATAGAAATTATTATTATCACGAATTCACTAAATCAGTGCTTGGCATTTCGTTTAGAACCAAAGCCATATCTAGGCCTACACGTTTTTTTTATTATCCTTCAAATTTAGGAAAAAGTATAAAGCCAAGCCAATGTCTTATTTTTGGTATTCTCAGTATTTTTGTAAACAATGAAATAGCTAGATTGTACGGCTTGCATTGATTTCGTAGACAAAACCATTTCGTAGACACGGAGATTTCGTAGACAAAACAATTTCGTAGACAGTGATTTCGTAGACAGTATTAAATTTGTATTTCTAAGTCACTATTGACCAATATTTGTAATTATTATTATCTATTATAGTAGTTAATATTTGGAAAATTATCTTCCCATTACTTTATTGAGTAATTAATCTGAGATTAGTCAATAACAAAATATCATTCAAGTACATAATTAAATCACTATGAAGATGATATCATTACAACTTAAAATTTTCAAGGTATGAATGATTGTGTAAGACGTCTTCTCTTATCAATTTATCAAATCAATCATATGTGTAATCAATTGTTTTTTAAAAGGGTTTTCCAGAGGTAAGAGAAGAAATTCAGGAAAGAGTAGGCAAGGGAGGCTGGCTCTCATAGCACAGCATTTCTGAAAGCAAAGGAGAGCAAGTGGAAGAAATCCGGACATTTTCTCAACATAGTGTAATATATGATAGGTGTTTTGCATTTGATCAATAATAAACAAGATAAATATGTTTGATGACTTGAATTTGTTGTTAATAAATTGATTAAATTAGGGTGTTGAAGTTTCTAGGTTAATTGAAATTTTCTCTTTCTCTGTTTTTAAAACAAGAATTGTGATTGGTACCAGCAGGGAAAATGTCATTTCTCTTTTTCTAATCACCACAATTTAGAAACCCTCTAATATTATGATCACCAAACTTGGTTAAAAACATTCATGAGAAACAGGAATTTTTCAACACAAATTAAATGCCAGAAAGAAATATGGAAATTTGTGTGGTAATTTATTTATTTGTTGTTGCACAGCTGATAAGCAGATGAGGGTTGATGATACATGACAAAATGTTATTTCATTTTGACATGAATATTTAGTAGACAGTGTTAAAGCTAAAAAGACAGTTGAAAAGTAAACACAGGTAACATTTTGTCAAATTTGAAATTTTTCTGTTTTTGTGGTGAAATGTTCAGAACAATGAGTTTCAACCAATGAAGGGCACATGAAATCCCCATTTGTAACACACATATATATATATATATATATATGTTAGGTGTTTTGGTAATTTAGGTTTGAGCATTGATCAGTTACCTCTTTTGGACAGACGCACGGACGGATTAACACTCAGACTGCAATATATCCCAGACTACTACGCAGTATGAGTATAAAGAACTATGACACAGAAAAGAGATAACAAAGGGTACTGTATTGATATAACTTTATTTTCATGAAATAATATAATCACATAGTTGTATAAATTAAAAAAAATTATCTGATAAAGTAGGGAGATGAATCTGTTTTATATCCCTACACACTCAAAAAAAAATGTTGATCCTCACCTCAAAATAACTTCATCATGGGAATAAATTAACCTTAGTACTGAGATAGTAGGTTGTCAAAAGTCAAACTGACCACAAACTGACAACCCTTGATTTGATTCAACTCTGAAGGCCTCTGAAAAGAAAATTTTGAATAAATATACTGACTGCTTAACATGAATAAGTATCAGTTAAAACAAATAAACAGAATGAAGATTAAAACAGAAATTTTGAATCATCTTTTAGAAAGGTGACAAGTGGTGGAATAAAATTTAATAATAATCAAAGAAAATCAAATTATAAAATTATTACATCATCAGACCTAAAAATTCCAGTGGGCTTTTGACATGATATTCTGCCTGGCTTTTTGTTACTTTGTTTACCAATAACTGTAAGAATTTGATAGTTTGTGTACAAACACACTGAGTAGTGAGGATTTTAATTTATGGATTTGGTCACAGTGGCAACACCCTGAACATTTATTATTATTGAATTATTTTCAGCAGTATTAAATATCTAAAAAGCTTCACTCTTGTATACAGTCTCTTTTATTAGTGAGGAGTATAATTAATAGATTTAGTGACCTTGTTGTCCCTAATAAATATCACCAAGGCCATGACCATTAACATAACAACAAATTCACAATTACCTAGTACAATGTCATGTTTTGGCATATATATGATCTTTCAAAGCCATTACAAGTATTCTAAAAAAAATATTTCAAATTTTCTTTCTTGCAAAACACAAACACACAAAACCTTGTTTACTTTGGCTGCTAAATTATTTGATTAAAAAATTATGAGAAATTGTCACACAGAGTTGATGAAATGTTCAAACTGAAAAAAAATATTTCTAATCCTCTTACATTTTTCTAATTCACTGATCAAATGAAAAAGCAATTAATATCGTTCTCTCGTCATGTAGTTAAAACAACTTGATAATTGTGATAAAAAAATATATACCTTACATATGTAGGACTCAGATCTGTGGCGGGTCTCTAATCTATGGCGGATCTCCTTATCTGTGGCGCGTTTGATTGTTAGACTGTTTCATGACGTCATGCTAAGTGACGTCATTGTGCGATGACGTCATAATAGCTAACTGTTCCCGTCGTAAGGCTCAATTGCGTCGCTAGCGAAATCATGGAAATAATTAGGGAAGAAACAGAGAGATATTGCAAACGGATAACGACCAAATAATACGAGTCCATATCCCAAATACGAAAATACATTAAACAATACCTTACATGTAAATAAAACATTTACGGCTTTATACCATATCAAATGTGTTTACTTTGTAGGATCTTTTTAGCCCTCGGTGAGTCTGTCTTCTTTAGCCCTAAGATATTGAAAGACTATCTTTTTTAACCTTTGGATTCCTGTCGACGGATTTTAGGGTAAGTTTGTCTAGCGTAAGGTTTGGTTAATCATTGCAGAAAAATACCGAAAAAAGGTACAAATGTCAGGCATTTGAAAATCTGCCACAGATTTGGAAACCCGCCACAGATTTGAGGCCTGCCATGGATTCGAGTCTTACATATATATGTGTATTAGCAATGAATAATACCTTTTAAATATCTATATAATTTTATAATAAGATTTCTAACTTCTGAAGCTGAAAATTCCTTGAGACCAACATCGCAAAGTCAAATATTATTACAGTGCTGTCGGGTAAAGCTACGCACCTTAACGATACATGTTAATTCATAATGACATTCTTCCGAAAAAAATACAGTAGAGTATATGATTTAACAATAATATATAACATAGATATATACTTTATGGGATAAAAACCACATCACTGTTAAAGTTTAGACCTTCACTTAAAATATTAGCGTAAAATATACATGTTGAAAAGTGTTTGTCAGTCAGTGACACGGAAAGTTTTGAGATCTACCCCCTATTCCCGTAGGTTGGCATGTGTAGGCTAAAGATACGCACGCAGGGTTTGAATACACCGAACATTTCCAATATTGCAATATTATGATTTTGATTGATTTTTAAACTTTTTTCTGATCTAGATAAGGACAAATAGATAGTCGTGTTTTAAAATTTACACTCATATCTTGCTTTTAGTAGTTCAAGTTTTGTGCGGATGCGTATCTTTACCCGACACGGCTGGATATAGGCCATGCATGGATCAGTCGAAACTAGGAAACATATCACGAAAGAGTGAGGCTTGTCTACTTTTTTTAAGTTTGAACAAATCAAATCGTGAGCGTATCCATCCCAACCAAGCTTAACTTGAAACAATGAAAGGTTAAAACATTATTTTTGCTAATCATGCTTTGGGTTTGAAAGAACCGTGAAAACTTCTCACTCACCCCTCGGATCGACTGTCATCAAGGAATTTAAGCATCCGGGTTGTCCGCTGTTTTGTTTGTAGGGACCGTGCGCTCCATCTCGAGTGAACTAGATTTCTAGTGTGTTACAGGTGAATATACTTCTGTCATCATCGACGATCTCAGATGTATATTTTGTGAAATATAGGCCTATCCATTGCCGCTCAGTTGTAACACGTTTATTTACTGAAAGTCGTGTACACGCGAGTCACGCATTTCCGGTTTAGCCGCCATATTTATGGAAACGTTTCCATAATTAAGGAGACGGTTTTTGATGGTCATTTTCTCAAATACTATTCGACAGTTTTGTTTCAAATTTCGTGTATATGCCTCGATATCATAAATGAATAAATCCATGATAGTCGTTTTGTTGAAAACCGCCTAGTTAAAAAGCGCAAAATATGCTGGACTGCTCCTTTAATTCAAGGCAATATGGTAGTAGGGAGCAATGTTGATTCATGAAACTATAGATATGCTGTTAGAAATTTAAGAAATTATTCTATTGCGAAGTTAAGGTTTAGGTGCTAGTCAGGTTAAAGGAGAACCCAGAGGAGATAGGGTGGGGAAACGACAGTTGGTGCCTCCATCCACCAGTGGATGCTATGATGCAGAAAGCCAGCACGACTGCGGGAGATGATCGGTTTGGACCTGTGAGATCGAGAACCCATGGAGAACGTCGGTGTGGGAACAGCAGTTGGTCAATCCAGTAACATGGCAGGTGTCTGCTAAAGCAGGGGACGTGGTGAACGTCAGTAGATGGAATGAATCTGTGCCTCCATGTAGGATGACCAATGTTGCTGGAAAACAGTGGAAATCCAGCTGTACCCGACGGTGGGCTACGTTTACCAGGACTGAACCGAGACTCTTCGAACCCTATCTCACCATGTGGTGACTTTGTTAAGTCAATTTTAAATGTTAAATGAGCGCATTTGTATTTCTAATGTATTGTTTATTGGCATGATGTATTTGTGTGCCATTAAATATCGATATATGTTTATAAGCGCGGAGATGTATATTCTCTTGTATGTATGATAATATGCTGATGTATTCTGGGCGCTTAACAGTGTATAGATCCTTTACGGAAAATAATTGTTGTAAGTTTGTTATGTACATTTATTTATAGATATATAATGTTGTTATCATTGGCTAAACAGAGCAAAGAAATCTTTGTCAATATTTCTTGTTTGGTGATGGAGGTGTGTAACATAATGGTTATGAAACCTATGTAATACTCTGCTAATCCCATCCCACAGTAATCCCTTAGTTTGTTATAATCATTAAGCTGTTGTCAAGCGACAATGTGTTGACAACTAAGTCTGTCGGGTATATTAGACCCAGGTATGACTTCAAAAGCAGTTCTCAGCCATCGTCCTGAAGAGGGAGTTGGGTCTCAGCCACGGGACTGCGGTGTGTCTCCGTCAGGACTCAGCCATGGGCTTCTGACAGCCACGGCCTGACATGTGAGCAGAGACGCGCTCGGCGTCGTGAGGTTGCCCAGGGAAGGCGGGCGAGAATCGACAGACAGATTAGTCAAAGTACTTGGAAGAAATAAAAGCCAAGAAAATACACGTCTCGTCTTCTTGTTGAATCTTTCGAAGTGTGTGCCTGCTGACTGTGCTACACTGCTTTCTGTCTGCGAGACTGAAAGTCTTTTATCATTGACCACTTTGGTACTGCGTGGCAAAACCTTTCTTTAAATGCAGTTTCCAAGGTTTCAAAGTCACCGTCTACGTCGACGTCAACGTTTTGTACCCATAAATATGCACTTTTGCGCAAGAATGATGGAAACGCCTTAATTTTCTTGGCCTCCGACCACCCTTTGAAATCTGCAAAGTGATTAAACCTAGCAAGGAATTCGCTAGCTACCGAGTGGTCAGCTCCATCAAAAAACTCTGGGTGAATGTGATTATCAGCCATCTTATCAAATGAGTTGTCAGCAATATTTACATACGGTGTATCAAAAGATAACTCTACTTTTTGAACTTCTTCAAAAATATTATCCTCTGGATCCTCTACCAGTACATGTTCACCCAGTCCTGCTGTTTGTGACCCGACTATAACTATGGTATCGTCATCTATGGTCCCTCTGGTATTTGTTCTCCTTAAACTATTATCCCTACTCACCACACTAAAATCCTCCAAATTATCACTTACCGGATCCGAACTGCTAGATTTCTTACTCCCTATACGTTCGTCGTCATTCTCAACATTCCGTATTCTAAACTTTTCTTCACCTAAACCAAAATTCTCATCTATTATATTAACCAGCTCCCCCTCTACGTCTAAAACTTCTAGTTCATGTTCACTATTTCCCTCGTATAAATTATCCTTTTGTGACACGTCTTCCTCCCTATCTATCAATTTGTCTTCTTTAACATTTAAAGTTATTCCCACAGCACCATCCAATTCGTCGCCTTCTAAGTTACTAGTGTCCCTGCCGTCATCAAAATCTAATACCGTTCTCAAACTATCCTGAAAACCTGTCGCTAAATTACCCCTGTCTTCTCTCTCATAAGTTATTGTTACCTTTTCTGTATCAACCCGATTTAATCGTTCACTTTGTGGAGTTAGGCTTTCAATATCAATTCCTATCTGTTTATGAGGCCCTGTTACCAGACCCGCATCACCAAAACTACTATCGGGTGAAATAGGATAGTTAAATTCCTTTTGAAATATTAATCCCTGTGTTTCGTGATGGACCGTCCGTCATAGCATTAATAAATTAATCTACCATTGCCATATCATCTACGGTCAATTCCCTTATCTCAACTAATTCTAATTTTTCCTTAAATACTATTAATTGACTTATAATTTCTATTAAGGAAACTTCGGCCTGCCTTAATAATGCAATTTTGTGTGGTAATATCCTTTATAACAATTCAACCTGTTCCAAAAATTCTGCCCGAATAACATACATATTGCTTTCTTCCTGTAAGCCTGGCATTATTTGATATCACCCATATAAATCAATATTACACTACATATCAATCGAAGGAAAACTTACCTTGTCAACCTAAACTAGCATAAATATTACTAATAATCTTAATACTTATAAAACATGTCCAAATTAATATTCAAAGAGATCGTATTGATACAGAGCTTAAAAAAAAGACTGGTAAACCCGCATTTCTCCGCCATGTTGTAAGCTGCGTGCTTACGGTACCTTTACTTTAGGGATGTCACTCGCTTGGCACGAGGTACACCTTTCAAATAATGACTCCAATTACTTTTTCACAAGTTATATTATAAAAACATTAAAAGCAAAGGTAAATCACGTGGCCCTTTTTAGATTTGTAATTAATAACAATATATGGAGTTATCTAGTACAGATTCTTATTAGATAAACTTTCCTTATACTGAATGATACATATTTATGTTCGGCCGGTCGGCGGGATTGCCCGACTCCGGCGGACTTCTATATGGTTCCTACTGCTTCTTCGCCTTCCAGAGTGAACTAACTTTCCAAACTTCTAACCGTGCCTTTTATCATTTCGACCAGCCCATTATTTGGAAGGGGTGATTTTTGTTTCTGCTGTTACTAAATTGTGAAATCGCTGTCAAATTTACTAAGCGATATCAACTGGTCCATTTAGAGGCAGCTGACCGATAACGTTTTGAATACGTGACTAAAGTCACTCGAAAACCCGACTATCTGTCTCCCTAAAACACTTCAAGCCGGTACAGATGTCTTAATTGTTCCCTTTCTGGCCCAAAAAGCACGAATTATCAGAAATATCAGATAATCGCAGGATGACTGGAACATTGAAGTAGTTTTTCTTCAATGTGTTTTCACAAACGTCAACATTATTATCGAAGATTGAGACTCAAAGCGGAACTTGGAAAGGCATTACACAATATTTCATTTTCTACATTAATTGTTATCTTTTTCCTAATATCCCCACATAACACTATCATGTAGTTTTTGAAATTGTAAAAAGGACTTAGTGGCACAAAAAGCTGACAAAATGGTAAACAGCGACAAAAATCCTAGCAATCATGGCGTCATCAAATAGTTTACCTTTTCACATATCAATGGTCAATGGAAACCGAAATATTGATCCATATATCGGGTTGTCCTTACCATAACTTCAGAAAATAATTTTAGAATCTATCAAAATCATAATAATGTAGATGTAAGGTGTATTCAAACCCTGCCTGCATATCGTTAGCCTACACATGGCGACGTATGGGAATAAGGGGGTGGTCGCAGTAAAGAAGTGAGCACTGCTCACATCCATCCCCCCCCCCCCCCCTTTTCAAACTATAGTCTGGCTTTCTTTGTTGGCCTAACCCTCAAAAAGCTCACCAAGGGATCATGGTTGATAAGTGTGTGAAGTTTGGTGAAGATAGCATGTATAGTTTAGAAGATATACTCCGGACAAAGGACTTGGTCACAGATTTACTGTTTTAATCATGTTTCCATGGAAACCGCAAAAAAAAATAAAAACAATTTATATTTAACCCTCAAAAGGCACATCTAGGGATCATGGTTGATAAGTGCATGGAGTTTGGTGAAGATAGCATGTATAGTTTAGGAGATATGCTCCGGACAAAGATTTGTGACGGAGGGACGGACAGATTGTACGCTACAAATATATATACCCCTGCTTACGGGGGTGTAATTATTATACTATCAACGAGCTCTAAACTTTGAGATTGAAGTGCTTTTAACCCATATTTAGAATTTTTCGCGGATGAATGATCGTGTATCTCTTAGGTGCGTAGCTAAACCCGACAGCACTGTATTTCAATTCGTTTGAGTTCTGCTTATATATACAAATAAAGCGTGAAGCGTTCATCAATAATCATTTATAATATTTTAATATTTATCATCAGTTGTTTACTGGGAGTAAGATGAGTTCCCCTGTTTGAGCCAGCCAAAAGACTGATATTTATGTTTTATTTATGGTTCTTACTCTTACCTGCCTCTCCGGTCCTCCGCCTCGTCCTCCTCGAGCTCAGCAGCCCTATGTTTAAAGAGAATTGAATATTTCATAATATTGACACAACAATTTGAAATTCTTTCGTACAGTTACAATAAACTGATGTGATACACTTATGGGCACTATTAAGCGCATACTTACGAAACATTGGTGACTCTAGTGAAGTCGTGTAAAGGTAGCGATTCCCGTTGACTTTAGATATGTTTCATAAACATAGACTTTCAATTTTATATGAAGACCTGACATTTAACTAATAATTGGTATGAATAGAAATAGTCCTAATCTTTAAGAAGCGAATATTTAAGCTCATTTTTACACTACTCAAATGATGGGATTAATTTCAGATGTTCGGAATATTCAGCACCTTACGGGGCAAAAGTGAAATTAATTAACACTGAAATTTCAGATTGTGTATATCACTTTTGTTATCACAGAAAAAAGTTGAATCTGTCGGTAAATTTGAGAATCACCACCTTTTCAACCTTAAGTGTCCGAGTACTACCTCATCCGCTCTACATTATGCCTACAATTTATCACTGTATATCTTGACATTCATCGACGTTTCCTAACGTTTATTCATTTAGATTTATGATTCAACTGATTTATGATTCAACTGAACTTTTATGGTTATCTATTAAATGATAATAACTTCACCAACGTGTTTGCATTGTTTGTACGAAACACAAATTTGTAAAGTTAATATATATTCTGTAATCAATGTAATCACAATGATCGCGCACCCTCGAGATGAAGGGTCATTTATTCAAATATAAGATATGGTAAGGTTTAAATGACGCACTGCATCCATCTTATATAAACAATGGAATTGAACGTCGAAAACAAAGCCTGCACTCGGTGAACTCGCAAACAGCTGATCGAAAATACCTTTCAAACTCCGTGCAGCACTTGTGACAGACGATAAGGCGTCGTCAAGCATGTAATGCCATGCCGTGACACTGCAAGGAGTTCAATCGTGTTTCTGGAGCCGAGCCGGCGACAACAAACTGCCTAGCAATGATACTGTTGGTTAAATGGATGTGAAATAACTAAAAATGCCTATACCATTGAAAATGTAAATAGTCTTTGATAGATGGTTGTTATAAAATGTTATAGGACATACAGCATTTGGCTATTTGCTTCTAATTTTGTATTACATGCTCCTCTTGCGAGGAGATTTAGGCAGCGTATTAGGCTATTTATCGTTACGATGATCATAAATCAGAAGTTCATAGATTGTGTTAAATTCTAATGATACAAAGTATACATAAAAGTTGTAAAACAACTTACCTCATAGCTTTAGGAAGAATCGGAGAGGCGCAAGTGGCAATAACACGCAAAAACTAAAAAGTACATCGCAGCTAGGCCAAGATATCCCCTTTTTCAATTCACAAAACTGATGAATTAATGTGAAATTGTTTTAATATTACAGAATAACTTTCTTTCGTTTATGTTTGGTAAAAGATTTTTGGCGTGGGTTTTTTTCTGTTCAGTCATTTACAAAATGCAAGACTCTGTTGAAACAAAATCATGTTTAAAAAAATAATTACGGAATCAAATAGGGTGAATTTAAAGGTCACAGTTGTAAAAAATTTACGCAAAACCGTAAGCTTAGCTAAGTGAAGAAGTTTCGGGATTTCTTAATACATTTCCAAAATACAAGTTTTGCGGATTATTATGTAAATTCTGTAATGTTAAAACATGATTCAGTGCATAATTTGATGATGTTAGTTCATTTAATAGTCATGAATTTCAAAATTACTTAATTACAGTACTACATTGTCTTCGAAAACAAGCATGCACGTGGCTGTCCATTTTATATATTCATTGCGTGTGGTGCTGTGATTTTAATTACAATGAAAACAAGATGAAAGTTTATATTTAAGTTGTCAATTCAAACGAAATGCACTCCAAATTAATTATAAAGTTTCTAAGGACCGCGATAGTATGATCCAACGCGAGCCAACGCGACGATATTGCTTTTTTTATGAAATGGCAATTGTGTTGGTGGGGCATTCCCGCTGGATTTAAAGTGCAACTCCTGGGTGATTTTGCTCCAAAATTTTCCGTCTAAATACACTTTGCTTGGCATGTACATCTAATAGACGTGAAAAACACATTCATTAGTTAAAAGTCATCAATATAACAAATACCTTAGCTATTCGGATGAAGGAGTTTTTAGCAAATCGTAAAAAGTTGAAAACTATACCGTTTACGTCGCTGTTTTGACGTGTCGGCCATCTTACTTTACGGAAAACACCGGGAAAACCTCGATTTCGTCCTATGGAATGTGTGACGTCACCTGTGTAAAACAGATGGCCTCTGTCGTATCTTTACACTGTCAGACAATGAAATAGCGCGGATTGTAGGAGCCATACCAGTCGACCAATTCATATAAAGATTGGCAAGATATCTCCTCATGAACTTATGACGCAATAGTAAAAAGGAAATAAAATAAAAATGACGATTAAGTTGAATTAATGTCAATTACATAACCCGGAAGTGAGTCTCTTCATTCATTGAACTCTAACGTCAAAACAGTACTAATTTCGGTCGAAAAGACATCGGGTAACGTACGTGTTTTTACAAATACCCTTGCCAATGTAAGTACAAATGATGATTTAAACAAACATATGTTGTGTAACTGTATTTTTGTCGTTTGATTTAGCGAGACGCCGCTCGTTCAACTTGCACGTATATGTACAACGCAGCAATATTCACGAGTGTGAAATACCATTCAATGTATCGTGGACAGATTCAAAATGAAATTACCAGCTGCGTACTTTTTACATATTATAAAATTGAAAATCATGATAACATTTTACGAATGCATAGTAAAATCATAATAACTTGTGGTGGTTGAATCTGGCAATTTTTTTCAATTTTTTGCTGATTTCGCTAAATGATTTATTTGTGCATGGTCGATGTTCGATATTGAATTTTTTATTGTAAGCTTTCCATGTTTTAAAATCCATGACAAGTCTTTATTTTTTTCTGACCAAATACAAAAGTTATCAAATATACTGAACATTCATTCATTCATTCGTCCATTTTTTCATATTACTTTTGTTGGAAATTGGAAATAACCTAATCAATCGCCCTTTATATATTCACTAGGATAACATTTTTTAAAATTAAATAAGTCTATCAAAATATATGATATAACAAACAATGTATTGACAAAAGAAATACAGTGAAATAATGTTCAAAAAATTGTTGCAAATAAATTTTCTTTCTTTTTGGTGTTGCAAAAAAATAGATAAATTATTATCTAAAGTTTACAAATAAAAAAATAAGAATTCTCAAGCACAGTGTTTTGTTTGTGGTGTTATTTTCTTGCATATTGACAGCACACAAAATTCTACGGAAGCACCCTAGATAAGTAACCCCTAATTAGGACTTAATTAACACCTAATTAGGCGATAACTAAGTCCTACTTATGACATAGCTATTTCCTAATTAGGACTTAATTATCACCTAATTAGGAGATATGTCACCTAATTAGGAGATACTATCTCCTAATTAGTTGATACTATCACCTAATTAGGAGAAAGTAACTCCTGATTAGCAGATAGTAACTCCTAACTAGGACTTAATTATCACCTAATTAGGAGACAACTAAGTCCTACTTAGGACATAGCTATTTCCTAATTAGTTGATACTTTCTCGTAATTAGGTGATAATTAAGTCCTAATTAGGTGATACTAACTCCTAATTAGGTGAAACTAACTCCTAATTAGGTGATAACTATCCCCTAATTAGGTGATAACTAAATCCTAATTAGGTGATAACTATCTCCTAATTAGGAGTTAGTATGTCCTAATTAGGACTTAATATTTCCTAATTAGGAGATAGTTTCTCCTAATTAGGAGATAGTTTCTCCTAATTAGGTGATAGTTATGTCATAATTAGGCGATGATTAAGTCCTAATTAGGTGATAGTATGTCCTAATTACGACTTAATATCTCCTAATTAGGAGATAGTTTCTCCCAATTAGGTGATAGTTATGTCCTAATTAGGCGATGATTAAGTCCTAATTAGGTGATGGTATCTCCTAATTAGGGGATAAAAAATTTTGACTGTGGCACTAGGATGCTTCCGTAAAATTCCCTTGCTATTTTTCTTCTAAATATAAACTTTAACTAAGCATTGCCTTATACAAGAAAATAAACTGCTATGAATGAAGAATAAAGTCATGCATTGATGTCTATAACCAAGATATACAACTAATGACATTGCATATTCATTAATAAAAATTACAATTTTTGATTAGTCATCTAAAGACATATTCTGTGTACAAAAAAGTGTTTTTGCTTTCAGACCCTCCACCCCAAATATATTAAACTGTCATCATTCTGTCACAGCATTAAAATATTGCTCAAGTGAGTACTGTTTTGACACAATAAAAAAATATAGATTATAAATGCATGTGATAAAATTCATATTCCAAAATAGAATAAACCATATATTTTTGTATATTAGTCTTAATGTTATGTTATTCGAAATTAAGGGGGGGGGGGGGGGGGGGGGGGGGGGGGGGGGGGGTGGGGAATGCATTGAGATGATTGACTTAATTTTGAAAGGCAAGTTTGGCACACAGAATTATTTGGCTTGACATAATTTCCAAGCTTTGCACAAAATTATATTTAATTTCCTGATTAAGGAGAATAATTTCAGCAATGTTTGATATTGCATCTGATTGAATAAATTAAATTTTATAAATCACTTTTGTTTATATAACAACAAAATTTATTTGATTCACTTTATTTTGCTTTTTATTTTATAGTTCATTTACAAAAAATGTTGAAATAATTAATGTATATATCATTTTGAAATTTAGAGTTGAAAGACTAAACTGTAAATATCAACAACGTTCATATCATATAAAGGATTTTGTAATTTAACAAAATCCCTAGTACAACAAATTTAACTTCACCGATTGTTCAAATGGTTTTTTCATACACGTGTACTGATGTAGATTGTGGCCGCCTCACGGCAGCGAAATAAAAACAAAACTCAGCGACTGGCGAGAGCTGCGTTCGAGAGACTTACGATGACAAATCAGCTGTTTCATGGAGGCTGAAAAAAGAAGTGATATTGATACATTCGACAGTAAACTGACGAAGGAAAAAATTATTTTGAAGATTTTATGAAAATTATAACAAGGAGTCACTCACCGGTGTTTTTAATTGGGTGCATTACCCGTGTAGACACAGTGTAAAGCAGTGGTTTGAGACCGCGAATTTATCATAGGAATTATTTCCATAATAACGTGTAAAAGTCATCAAAAGCCTTTATACCTTTTTTCTAAATTTTCGTACAGCACTTATATTTAAAAAAAACATCACCCTAAAACGTTCTGAGTTTTCAATATTTACGAGAACACGATCACCTAATTATGAAATATGGTGTTGTTTACATTTGTTATGGCGGCTACGTCACGTGTGTTTTCCACAGTTGACGTCACATCCGGTTGATTTCACGGAACAACACGATCGGGAAGGCAATTTACTATTCTTTTTTCAAATTGACAATCGAAATTATTTACATAATCTAGTTATCTAAACTTGTTAAAACATGACGTAAAATCAGTTCAAGAAGGATATATTATGAAAATATGCACATAAGTGTACAATATGGCTTGGTTAAATAAGGTGATTTTACCCGGAAGCCCCACTAAGTGAAACAGTTAACTGATTTATAATGTCCCGTCCATATTTAAGTTTATCATGACATCCTTTTTTCTATATTGACCGTACTTTGACCTTGGTACGACGTAGATATTTCTCTATCTAAATATATAATGGCGTTAACAGTGTTGAATTGTTTTGCAAAAATATCAACAACAAAAAACAAAACAAAATAAATGACTAAAGAAATTCTCAAAAACAAATCAATCCAAAACTCTAGAATTAAAAATTTATTTTAATTGTTATTGGTTGAAAATGTTAAATGGATTGTTCGTAATGTTTTTA
The DNA here is from genome assembly GCA_921293015.1 of Phorcus lineatus. NCBI lineage: Eukaryota > Metazoa > Mollusca > Gastropoda > Trochida > Trochidae > Phorcus > Phorcus lineatus. The sequence continues at coordinate 61,503,118 of OV121084.1, forward strand.
AAACGTTTCACCAACGTATTTATTATAACATAATCAAAAGGTTTTTAAAACGTTTTAACAACGTTTTACATTAACGTTTATAATTGGTGTCAGAGATACATTATAAAAACGTTTTTAGAAAACGTATTTAAAACGTTGGGCCAAAATGTTTCTGAAAACGTTTTGGAATGTTTTTAATATAACGTTATTCTAAGAAACGTTCACGTCACTAAATGTTTGTATTTGGTTTAAAACAATATCATGACCATACAGATTTGATTAAATATTATTAGTACACTATATTAATAGTACACTCATTCACAAACTCCGGAATTACGCACTACGCCAATAGAATTTATAAAGCATATTCAAATAAGATACCAGTAGTAATAAAAGGGCCGCCAAGGCATTAAAGACCGAATCCGCGTTCCACATGGCTGAGACCAGCCACGATGAATGACGTCATCCGTGATGAGTCATAGGTCAAAGGGTGACAATCTACGTGGACTGTACACACATGTGTGTCATCATTAGGCCTGACTCCATTGCATGTGTTAGACACATCTTGGGTTTATTTCCGCACGATGAGTAAAAGTGAATTAACAAGTAGCCACGCTAACAGAATATACGCATGATATCAACAATTGTTCTGTAATCGCCATGACTAGCGAGTAAGTGTTGCGACAAAACAACGCTGGTTTGTATTCTTATGTTGGAGTTTACTTAGGTAATTACAACCATATACGGATTGGATAAACTTTGTTGAGAACTTGCTGAGGTTGTGATTCTGTCTAGAACTCACACAGACTTTTTCAAATGACTACCACTATAAACGTGTTCTTGTGTATGTTTTATAAAGAGTTTCAATAAATATGCTTGAATTGCCGTTTAAGGCCACGTAAGATACCCACAAATACAGTATACTGTTAAATGTGGCTAAGGTTGTGCCGCATTATCAGTATATTGCAAAACAGGAACACCACGATACGTACCGGTACATTCTTCTGAAAAATTCCAATATTGGAGGTTTTAGAATTTTCAATTTCCTTGTAAAATTGCAGACATATAAAACCAAAAACACCCTATGACTTTAAAAGTTTAAAAGTTGTAATCATATCGTGAACTTGCAAAGTGAAAATAGCACAGACCTGTTAAAAGTACGAAAATGGTCATTTAATTATCTCTGTTTACGAAACGACGTACAGTTGAGCATTGGTTATAGTTCTAATTGCAGTTATTTAGCGAAGAGAACACGAACAAGCTATAACACGAAAAGTACCAATATATCGCAATACGTATTACAATTCGCTTTTCTGTATCGCAATATATTGCGATATGGAACTGAGGACCGATACCTATCCTTACATATCATGATTTGGCATAAATAACAATTTCTTATGGATAGTAAATTTTGTATTGCACGAAATGCGATGTTTCGGTAAAAATACCCACACCTTTATCAAGCAAGTGATTCAATTTTAAATTCATTTATTTCTCAAAAACGCCACCAACGGTGGTACATGAGATAAAACAATATATCACAAATCATAGAGATATAGTTTCCAAGATGGACAAAGAAAGGTTACAGTTGATTAAAAAAAACTGCCTGTTGGTGATATGAAATTTTATAGCTACTATACTAAAAGTACAGATCAAGATCATCTTAAAATGATTTTAATAGACTTCGCTAATATTTTTAATTCCTTAGTATCTTTGGGGGACATAAGTTTTTTAAATGTTGAAAGATTTGGCCAGATAATATAGTGGTTAATAAGGTGTTCCCGCTGTTGATAGATAGTAGAAACTCGTCACTAACCGCGGGCGAGTTACACAGACTGCACACTCGTTCTGCTCTAGGTATTGCTTGCCATCGGCCTGTTTCAATTGGCAGTTTGTGGTTATCAAGGTAAAGGTATTTCTCAAATGCAGGTTCTTCCTTAAATAATTTGTAGTATATTCCTTTTGGGCTTGCGGTTACCTTTGATCTCCATGTTTGGTTGAATTGATCTTTTAGGTTTGTAATTATCATTGAAAAAAGCATTGGAGTAGTGCAAATTGATGGGTTGCGAAAACCGAAAAAAAGGCCACAATTATCTAGGAGAGATGTTATGGAGGATAGCCATGGGTAAGACTTTAAAGTTTCTGTTGGATACAGTGCCATAAAGGAGTACATAACCTGAGAAAGCTTGCCATTAGAAGAACGAGAAGCTAGTCTGATATATCATTCTTTTGTAGATTGTAATATACAATGGAAACCTTCCAAATTCCCCATAAAGCATTAATGAAGGTGTATAGTGACTCTGAGACTGGCTGCCAACTTAAGAAATTTCAAGTGGACCTTTTCGACTATATGCAACTTTTTATGGCCCAACACATCACAACCGTATAACAACCATGAGATCAAATGCAGATAAAAGACAATCTAAAGGAATATTCATATTTCGTGACATAGCTTTAGTTGCACTTTCCGAAAAAAATTTGGGGATTTTACTAGTTGTCTGTTTCAATGAAATGTAATACCCTGGTATTTGTAATCATCAACTACGTCAATATATTCGTCTCCCAGTGTAAATGAAGATATTGTTCTTTTTGCAGGGCCATTTCCAAATATTACAATTTTGGTTTTCGAAATGTTAATATGAAGTTTCCATTTCTTGAAATATTCGAAGAAAGTGTTTAAAGATGACTGTAATCAATGGGGTTATCATTTACTAGGGCTGTGTCATCGGCGTAAAGAAGCGATATAAACGTAATTGTAAAAGATATATCATCAGTTGTGATTGATTTAATACTCATCCCAGTCGAATCATGTTTTGCTAAAAAAAAAACAGTCAAGGTTATTTATGAATATGGAAACCAAACATCCGCGAGAGATTTTCAACCTGGCGTACGCCAGAATCACAAGGAAAAAACGTCTGATATAACAATATCAACCGGAACCGCAGATTTAATTTACTGGTACATACTTTGGACTAGTCGAAGAAACCTCCCCTTAATTCCATTTTGAATAAGTTTAAACCACTGACCTGCTCTCCAAACGGTATCAAAAGCCTTAGTTAAGTCTATGAAAACACAAGGCAATTTCTTCTTAGACTTTTTAAGAATATAATTCGGCATATTCAAAACAAAAATATTACCATAAGTTGAAAAAACTTTACGAAAAGCAGTTTGAGCAGAGTTAAAAATATCGTTTTCCTCAAGAAAGTTAGTTAAACTTATGTTCATTATGCTAATGAAAAGTTTACCAAAACAACTTAATATAGTAATAGGACGGTAGGAGTTTGGGTCCATCCGGTCACCTTAACCCTTATATATAGGTTTGATGATACCATTAAGCCACGTTTCTGGTAGTCGTTTAGAGGATAATTATAATATCAAGTTAAAACATTGTTCCAAAAAGGGTAGTAAAATATCAATCGAATCAATCAAATAATCATTTTCAATCATATCTAAGCCAGCATCTTCCTTTTTAACAGTGTAATTGCCCTAGAGATTTCCTCTTTTGATATATCGGCATTCAGTATCGAAGTATCAAGTTAACCCTATCGGCGCCTTCAGCTGGGGGAATATCATTTCCTGGTTATTCTCATTCAAATCTCTATAATAATTGAAGTACGTTTCAACATTGGGTTTTGCCGAATGGGCAGTATCAGTATTTGAATTAATCTTTTTGCAGAAGTCTTTGGGGGAATGATTTTTGCTTTTCCTAAACGAAGTGGTTGCGTGATTTCGGTAATTTTTCATATATTTTATCATACATTGTTTATAGGCTTAGGAAATTAACCGTTATTCGATCTTATTTGTATGTGAATTTGTTCTTTTAAACTTTGTTTTTACTTTACGAATTTCTTTTACCATTATTTTGCATTCAGGCCGAAACCAAGATTTACCTATCTTACAAGAATATTTGTTTCTTAAAGAACGAAGTGTGTAGGTTCACCTAACGCCAAAGGTTTCACATGCTGCGTCAAGAAGCACGTCCGTTATATCAGCTGATATCGATTTGACTACCGCTGGGTCGTTGTGACCTAAACGCGCGGTCTGTGCTTGGGTGGTGAGGTTGTTTTACTTTTTCAATGCTGATTGCTTTTTGGAAGTTATCTACATACGTTGTGTCGTAATGCTTTGGTTTTGGAGGAAGCGGACCATTACTTTCTGGGCATGAAGGAACAGTTTCAGTATAAACGAGGTCATTGGACAGTTTGTGGACAGACAAAACTACTTGGCATATGAAGGCACATATATCATGAAAAAGATGGTGGATTTACAATCAACTGGTTTGATATACATATTGTTTTGATAAGGCGTTTACAGTGGGAAGTAGTTTGTACAAGAAACAAGCTTGATATACGGGATTTGATAGGTGTAGTTAAAAAATGATGGACGCCCCTATAACATGCAATGAATTATTGTTGATTGCTGTAAATGAGATAATGATAAGCTGGCGGGATAAAGTAGCCTTGATCTCTATTCTATTTAAACAAGCACATTGCAGAAAGGTGCAGTGGAAGTCTATTACAAAATGTATTCTTAAATGGGACGTGAGATTTGCTATGAGCTACCCAAAATGCAATAGTGTAATGTGTTTATTAATTTGTTGTCTGGCAAGTGTGTAGGGAACTAGCCCGAATGCGCCAGAGCAACTTTAATCTGAGGTAAGTGATTGAAATGTATAAAATCTAAATCAAAGTTTTGTTTTGTAGAAAGTCAGTTGGTTGTTAAGAGCATTGCTTGGCAGAGAGAACATAGATTCTAATATAGATTATGAATTATGATACAAATATCTACAGCCACATTGACTTAAGCAAAGGAAACAGATTTTGCCTAATATTGCCGTCTTCGACTTAATTCTTTAATAATTCAAATAAATATTGTTTGGTAATCAAAACTGCTCTTCAGTTGAAAATAGTGATTTTTTATATGGATGACCCAATGCATTAACACATAAACACATTCATTGAAATGTTCAGTATTAAAATACTTAATGATTGTCGGCATACATCTACCAGCAGTTTCTGAAAAGGTATGATGTAAAGTCTAATATATTATTAATTTTTTATGATCAATTGTCACCTTTCGGAGGAAAATATATGCTCTTTAAAGTAATTCACTTCTGATTTCGATCTCTTTAATCTTTGTTGTCGAACAAGTCTGCTTTACGCGTGTCACTTCTGTCGCTGACCCCTGTCCGTTTCAGACTACCACGTCCACAGTACACCTGACCAGTTGATGAGAATAACTTGCACCAATATGAAGACTAGAATTATTTCATATTGGTGCAAGTTATTCTCATCAACTGGTAAATTATCGAGTATTTTATATAGAATCATGTATATAATGAAATATAATGACCCAAATGTATATTTACCACTTATCAATGTTGTTAAAACAACTTTGGAAGGTACTGGCTTAAGTTATGTGTGGCTATCCCAAAATTTTGCAAATAGAAATTGGCTTAAATGTAACGTTAAATCTATTTTATGTAACCAATTTTTTCAACACTGGAACGAATGTAAATCAAAATCTTCAAAAGGTCAATATTATAATGAATTTAAGTTATCCCCATACCTTGAAAGCTATTTATTACACTTCCCATTAAATGTTCGAATTTGGCTAACTAAAATCAGAACTTGTAACCACTAATGTCTTGTAAGCACAAAGCATTACAACTGAAATTATGTAACTACGTAAAAACCTGTCTACGTATGCTCCCGTAACTCATACTGTACATTTGTATTTTCTCTATGTCACATTTTGTGATCTTCTTGAGAATAAACCATTCATTCATACCTTAACCCTACGCTGGGGCTTAAGTCAACACAGAATGTAAAGGTTTTTGATACATCCTTAAGCGGGTTTGAATTGGAATAAAATGGATGTGGAGTCTTCAAAATGAGTCAAGACACCATGAAATACAATGTATCCAGTTGGGAAAAACTTTGGTGAGGTTGTTTACCTTTTCAATGCTGATTGCTTTTTGGAAGTTATCTACATACGTTGTGTCGTAATGCTTTGGTTTTGGAGGAAGCGGACCATTACTTTCTGGGCATGAAGGAACAGTTTCAGTATAAACGAGGTCATATCTCCACACTTTGTTCATAGATTTTATGCCTCAATAATCTAATTGTAAACATTGTGGTACAGCAATAATGATAAGCCTTGCATGGATTTGGATGAAATTACACCTGTAGCATTGTAACATGTGGAAATATGTTGTACAAGGTCAATATACAATATGCATTATTTCTTTCATATATTAGTACATGTAAATATAACGACCGATTTGCAATAATATCATAAAATTTTAGTCTTCTCAATTCTTATTGCAAATATTAACTTGGACATGTTGATGAGTAAACCGATGGACAATAAAACATAAGAAAAGAAGTTATAGTCATCTCAATTCTTATGGCAGATATTTACGTAAAACGGTAACTCTACAAACATCCTACAAGGAAAATTCTCAAAGGACATTACAAATATCCAGTATACCACAATCGCAAAACATTTTGCATACACACTCATAAAGCAAATTAGATATTGAAAGTTGCTAGGATTTTCATCACATCAGAAATACAAACAAAAATGGCGTTCCCCGTCTCACTTTCAGTTATTGTTTGTAAAAGGATTCCTTACCTGCTTAAAATATCTATTAAGAAAAAATCGAAAGTTTTACTTTTACATACTGTCACTTATTTCTTTTCACCTACCTTAAAATCTAGGCTAATCTTTGGAATTACACACGAACGTGCTTAGACGAAAACAGCAGCCGCCGACTTTCCATTGTCCTAACAGCCTAAATGACCTCAGTCGCACAGACTGTATTACAGGGTTCAAAGTTCGCAGGTCATGAAGACGTCACTCTTATGTCATAAAGTCATAATGTTGAGATAAGAAACACGGTCGAGATATGCCCATGACACACGTCCGACCAAACAAGTTTATCGTCATGTTGAGGTCAGACAGACATCCTTGATTGTAGGGTTGACTAGTTAATGAACTGTTAGTTACCATGAAGTAAATATTTGCAACAACTTCTCTCTTCTTTCACAAAGAGATTAGTGTAGTTACTTAGCAAGACCTTAATGAAAAGGTAATCTGTATTGTTGAATTAAATATATGAGTATTTTTTAGATAGATATGTACACCAATATACATCGCTTTTAAAAACCTTGAATATTATTTTGTTGTGTTTTTTGTATGGTAAATTGATTATTTCCATAACAAATTTGTTTAACTCCAATGTTTTCATACATATAACTGTCTCAGAGTTCCTTTACGAACATAGATTTGACATTTATGATATTTTGATAATTTTATAATACACAGTATTCCTAATATTGACTCAGAAATATATAAATTATTTCCATATTTCATTCAATTTAAAATAAGAATTGATACAAGCTATGAATATTTCAGAAAACACAACACTCTTGTTCCGTTTGATAGGTGAGCAAAACTATCAACGGGGATATATTGTTCTTAACACTATATTTTAAAGTATGTATGTGTTTGGCGCAGACAATGTTATTAATAAGCCGAGTGAGTTTTTATGAAATACTTTGAGGACATTTGAGTTTTGGTTCAAGTATGTGGTTCCTGGGTTCTTTATATTAACTTGACCTCCGAATTGAACTATGTTAATCTGGAAAAATAAGCCAATGCAATTTTGGCAAAATCAACTTCATTTTGCTATATGGTGTGCTACTAGCCATTGTGGGATTTCCAACAATGACCATCTATCAACAAGGAGGGGATTAACAAAAGCATTATTCACATTTCACGTTTATTATCAAGTTAGACGTATTTTAGATGTTACACAAGTGCCATTACCACAAGATAAAGATTGGAATGCTAATAATAACCCATATGATTCCAGAGCATATGAAAATTGTTTTTAAATGAATTTTCTCCAAAAGTTATTTGGCGTTTATGTCGAGGAAAACATTAGGAATGGGATACATGTTTATACCAGAGGTTGTTTCTAATACAGAGAATAGGATCCCAAATAATTATAATCCGGAAGGCTTTGTTTTTCTTAATTAAAAATAAAAGTATGTAATAAGAGGAGTATTGTATTTTGATAAAAAAACAAACAAGATATATATCCCATGCTAAACGGCAGGTTTAATTTATAAAACAAGTTCATCTATACTGGAAAACATTTATACTCAATGTTTCTAATAGGGTTCACTGCACCGGGTATTCAAAGATTAAATTAATTTATTAGAACTTATGTCTGGGCATTACTAAGTGCTCAGGCCCAAACTAGTATCAACTCCGTGGGATACTTTTATACTTGATAATTCTAAGGGAGTTATTCAAAGATTAAATGATTCTATTAGAACATATGATTGGGCATTACTAGGTGCTCAAGCTCAAACTAGAACTACTATCAAATCCGTGGGGACATCATTCGATGCTCAGAAACAGTTTGTAGCAAATGTGGAGGATGCAATATCCAGTCCAGTTGATCTCCCTGCTTCTATTGAAAGGTATTAAGATGTATTACAAGATGCTTGTTCCAAGGTAGATTAAGTTTTTGGGATAAGTGTGTATATGGCCCCTAGTGATATGAAAATAAAAATCGGTCAAGTGAAAGTTTATAATAATGAAATCACTTTTGCAAAATATAATAGAAAATTGGGTATAAATACCTAAATTAATACAACAGTTACACAGTTGTTAATGATGAAGCACCTACAAAACCTAAAAAAAATCATTTGTGTAACCCGAGCATGTAACAAAAAGTAAACATATACCCGATCAACACCATGAGAATAGAAAACAATATAATATAATTGGAGGAATACTTATTGGTATAATTATCATCTGGTTATTCGAGCTTCGATAAAAAACAATCATCAACCCAATAGCCACCATTATTGCCCAGAGATTTGTACTCAACCAAGATGCTGTTTTTGATAAAAAGTTAACAAGCCATGGTAGTTCCTTTTATGCCTGGTAGTGAAGCTGCAGCTTTTCCTGCTAAATTCGCTAATGATTTGGATATATACTGTAACCCTTCCTTGAGATTATTAGGTTTCTGGTTTGGTGTTAGCGGAGCAAGGGGCCTCCAGTTATAGATAGAGTCAAAGTTTATACTTGAAAGTCCTAATGCTGTTAAAATACTGGCAATGGTTATTCCCGTTCCCGAAACAAAGATCGAAGACACTCACCGAGGGATGTATCTTCCCCTAATTTCCTATCAATAGTCTGTCTTATACCCCGAATTTGTGATCGTAATACTTCTTTATTTGTTAAAGCAGCTTCCAAACGTACTGACCTTTCATCTTACGAATCTCTTATTGTCTTAATAAGCCGTTCTTTTTGTTCTTGGTTATTGACTTTGGCTAATTTATCTTTTTCATATTCTAGATGTTCATCTAATTTTGTTAGTTTGCATAGGTTATTTATAAGTTCACCTCTTTGAGTCCGCATTACCTCGTCAACCCCTCGCAATTCTTTTATACTCAGTTCTAACCCCTCAGTATTTAATGGTGGGTCGTTAAAAGTCTGTATGGCTTTGTCTATTGCATCCTTAGCTTCATTTACGCCTTGGATTGGATGTTTTACTAAATTAGCTTCATTTACGCCTTGGATTGGCTGTTTTACTAAAGTTTGTTCTGCTTAATATAAGTGCGACTTTGAACTTTGAAGTGTTTTCTGGAAGTTTGGGTTTTGGTGTACTTGTATAATCTACAAACCTTAAATCGTCACGAAAAACCTTTACCCTTCGTTTAGTTTGTAAAATTTTGAGAGGAAGTGCCTTGCCCTTTTTGTTCCCTCTTTAAAAAAACTAAATCAACATTTGGGTGACTTTTAGTTTAGCTTTTCCATTTTTATCTATAAAAAATTTTGATCGATCAATTCCCTTCCCAGGATTGCCCCATACCACATACAAACTGTCCACTGCTTCTTTAACTATTTCTTGTTGTAGATTAATTCCTTCCATATTTCTATCGTTAAATGAAGCCATTCTAGTACTTGGACTATTAATGGTGTATTCGTCATTCAAATTATCAATTTCAATCTCTTCCTCCTGCCCGTCCCCAACAGCTCCTATATCAAATTCATAGGTTCATACATTTTATCATAGAGGTTTTTCTATTAAGATTGAAAAAATAAATATATAAAATGTCGCATTATGGACAGAAAATCAATCCAGTGCGACAGCTTAGGGAGAATCTTGCTTTCAAAGATCGTGCGTTTGATCGTGTAGGTTTAAGGAAGTAGCCAAGATATGAGGATGAAGAATCTGTGTTCCTTTATATGTATCATACATATGTGGACTTTACACGATTATGTGCAGGTAGCATAAATCACACAAAAAACAAACCAACGGAATATTTTAGAAACTGTTATTCAGTGAACCAATACATAAGGCATGTTTGTACAAATGCAGTTATGATACAATAAGTAATATTCTTGCACGATTTATATCCATTCTGTATCACTCTCCTTAACATCAGCGGCACCATAATCCGTAGCCATGCTTGATAAAGTGTCACTTTCAATTTCGGTCATATCCAGATAAGTATATTTTCAGATGTGTGGAAGAATCCATGCCCCCTGTTTAGGATGGATATAAACAGAGGAGCCTCTTTAACTTTTTGGGAATAAAGATGTCTTGCATTATTACGCCTATCATATGTCTCTAATATCCGTTGGATGAAAAACAATTAAACTTCGCAATTCGTGCAATAAAAAGTTGACTACCCATAAGAACTCGTTCTTCTTTACACATGTATAGTTAAAAATAAACCTACAAGTAGTTTACATTACACGATAAATGTTGACACGGATGATTGCACTTAGCGTACCAAAAACATATCACCTTATGACCACGATGGCGTCATTCACGGTAGGTGGTCTCAGTCGCGTGACACTCTGACGTCGGTCCGTTTTTGGGGTTTGGAGTGACAGTTCTTTAACGACTGATATACCTTCCAGATATATATAAAAGAATCTGGACAGAGGAAACTGATGTTTCCTTTCTCGGAAGAAGTATTCCACTACACTTGGGTGAAGTCATTTCCCATTAATGGTAAGCTTCTAGAAATTGAAATGCCCGATAACCTAAACATTCATCAATCCGCATTCTCATTTCATTCCTTTATTTGTGCAGAAAAATAAACATTGGCATGTTCTGTTAGACATTTCGGTCAACATGCCAAATGTCACCATATATATGATCAGACATTACACGTGAGATCTATAAACAGAAACTGATAATGTACATTCTAAGACCTTTTATTTTACCAGCAAATCTCATTTCTTCTTTTCTATTTCTAGCTACATGTCCATATGTCATAATGGTGTTTTGAATGAATATTTGTTTCCAAAGGGTGTGACAAAATGAGGTATTGCTTGGACCAACGATGTGACACATGCGACCGTTGTATTCCATCAGACAAGTTGTACGTATATCAACTCTCACAGGGAGGTAGACAGTGCTTCAGTAGGTATTATTCTTATATATCGGATACATTTTAAGTAACTTTAAATCATTCAATAAATTCAGAAAAAAACTGTAACTCACTATTGGGCCGCTGTTACTTGCTTTTAAAAGCAAGCGAACCCCTGCAAAGGGGTGTCTAAAATGTGTCTATGATTGACAATTGTAGAAAATCATTCAAACAATGAGCCGATATGTGTTTTCAATAAACTGAAGATTACAGTTAAGACAAGCGGAGTGTTCGCTCTTTGTTTGAAGTTGTAGTCTAAATTGATCTCACTGAATTCAACTTAGCATGAGAAGCGAATTTAGATCAAAAGTTTTCATAAACAGGTTATCTTGCAGGATGTAGTAGAATCCGGAACTGTGAGCGCCAGGCCTGTGGACGTAGAGACAGTTACTGTGAGAAATGCGAGGACCAAGTGCCAGCTACATGTCGATGTAAGTCGTTTCTTTTATTCGTGTGTCATCATCCAACTATATGTTTATCCAGAATATCGTGTTTCTCAAGATCAATTATTGGAAATGTATATTCAATTTCGTTGTTTTCAAGTTACCTAATTAAATTGACGAAAATATAGAATCATAATGACTTTGAATTATCATAAAAAGGTACCTTCGTTGTGTTTTTATTGAGACGTTTGTCAAAGATTATCATATCGGAATCAATGACTTGCTTGATAATGTTTCACTATCTTTGTTAACTCATAATTCGTAATGAAGTAGAAATATATGCATCTGAAACCTTAATTGTCCATCACCATTAGGAAACACACTAGCGAAAATCATGTCTATCATCCGAATCATAGTCATCCAATGTCGTTTGTTTTCAAATCCCATGTTTCGAAAAGGTATATTTTCATTGTACGAATGGTAGTAGGGTCTTGTAGAAGCAACCTGTATTATATAGCTAGCTACGGCTAGTGTTGATCGGCCTACATGGAAGTGCATGTCATTCCATTGCTGAGGTGACCTATTCAACAAGTCGGGATTGCAGCTCATACAGTAAGAACTTGTCATTTACTTACTCGCAAGTTTGAGTGTACATTAGTGCCCCCGTAACTCTCCATTCTTAAGGGCCTTGGCTCCATTATTTATAGGGAATGACTTTCACTTAAAAGCTTCATATATTTCAACATGATGTTCTTTCCAGCTTGTAACCGTCAGGACTATTGCGCGAGGCAGTCGTGTGACAAATGTAGAAGTTGCATTCATCGTACAGCAGATCACGTGTACATACTAAAAGATCAGCGTTGTAAGAGTGAGTAATCTCTGGATCGCAGTCATTTAAAAAAGCATTGTAACATTTCATACATTTATCAGGTTTTGGCACTCTACTTCTAAAAGGTGAAAATCGAAGAAAGTAATCTATATTTTTAACTCATCCGGCTCATCAATTAGCTTAAATAGGTCTATGGTATAGACTGTTGTCGTGCGTGTTCTGTTAACCCTTCACATTTCGGACTTCTCCAAAACTGCTGAACCTCCAAAACTTAAACATGGGCGGTACTTTGCACCTAGGGGATCCAAGTTTGTAGATTTTGGATTTACCACCGACCCACCAATACGGGCGTGTCAGGTAATTTCCCTAAAAGCGTTTACCGACTGTTGGGCATAGCAAAGTCCAAATTTTCAAAATATTTTCTTTGTTACAGGGAGACTCAAGTGTGTAGGCTTGGTCTCGACTCCTTTCAAATATTGGCGTGACAGAGTGTCCATCCTAAAAAAATATCGTCTTTTTAGGACGAAGACTTCGTCGTTTACATGTCACTTCCTTACACCAATTAAAATAGGCGGTGGCGTTTTTGCAACCATAGGGTGGTTAACCAATATTTATCAGCTTGGCGTACGAAGCTAAAAGTTTTAGAAAAACATTGGTGTTACAGGGACATTTAACTATAAGTTTGTAGATTTGTTCTTGATCCTCCCTGAAATATGACCGTGGCATGGTGTACCCTCAAATCATCTCGTGTTGTCGTTACTCAAAAACTACTAATGCTAGGAATTTCAATATTTCAAATATTTTCTACTTTTTACACTTATATCTATTTTTGAAGATTTGAAGAAAAGAAAAATACAAAAACAGGGACTTTGAAATTTCAATTTCATTCGTCAGATATATATATCATAGATTAAATCATAAAACAAAAATATTTAAGATATACAAAAGTGAATTTCTCGATATTCAATATTGTGGCTAATACAACTTAAACAGATGTAAGAGCATCACAGAACTACACACTTATGACTTCTTCTGTTTCAGAGTGCCCAAGAATAGACAACTGCGACTACCATGATCACAGGTGCGGTTACTGCAGACAATGTGATTCGTCTGACAAGAGCAAATCTCTCTACTGGGTTTCGTATTTAAAGTCACAGTGCAGAGGTACGTGAGATCATATTATCAGACCTCTATTTGAATAGTTAAAAATATCGTAGAAATCTGTCAATGAGTTTTGCCGGACGTCATTTGAGTCTTATGACTGTAGACATCAATTTCAAATGTGCAATGTGTTACGCGTTTTGAGCGTGAAGTTTGAATATTTATTGAGGTCACCTTATCGTTATCCCCCAAACACTCAAGTCAGAGGAGTGCGCACAGTATGAACAAAATAAAGGAAGACCGAAATTTACGTCAATTGTTGCAAACAGACGATATGACGACTGCAGAGATTAACACGAGTGACAGTGATACGTGCTGTGAAGCTAGCTTTGATTGCGTGCCAAAGCCCTGTAGATTTGAACCATTATCGGTTGAGAAGTTCCCTGTTGGAAACTGTTAGGGAAGTACGTTCAATGTCATGTAATGGTTTGCATATTTTCAACCACGTGTTTTCATCTAGGCTTATATGTACGCGTGACAATATTACGCTTTTTGTTTTTTGTCGATAATATATTAGTAGCAACTTAAAAACATGCTTGATGCATAATTTAACTATGTACGATTGAGAAATATATGTAGATTTCAAATCAATCCCATATTACCACACAGGTAGGACAACCGTCTTCATGTCAGTTATATACACTCATATTTTTCTCAACGTCAGGTTTCATGATCGTATTCTTTTCCATGTAGAGTTTCGTTTAACACAATATCTAAAAATAGTTATATGTTTTCAGGGGTTTTTTCAAGCATATTCCAATATCGCTATAATTTGTGTTGGAGATAAACAATTTTCAGATAGAATTTCATCATTTAAAATCTGTAACTGTTAAACCATAAAATTGAGGCCATTTTTTATTAGTTCCCTTTGATCTATAATTTGTACAAATGTAATAAGTATCATTATGGAACCTCCAATAATCGACTGCGGAACCGTATTTTGTGAGGTTCTTACTAAAAAATTTTTATTGAAATATACCATTGAACTTGAATATAGATAACCATAAAACAAGAATTCATTCAAAACAATTTCCATATACAGTCAAATAAACTGCCATGCAAAAGAAAGGTTTCACTCATTTTTCAAGTCTATAAAATAAAAAAACATACGCAGATATGATAATTCAGACGATTGGTTTATAAACAGAAATTATTTTCCAATATTCTTTTTAAAAAGCATCCAAATATCTGCATTTAATTTGTCCCAATACACAAGGAAAGAGACGGGGTCGATATAAAAAATTACCCAAATGTGGAGTTATAGGATAAGTACACAGAAACTCTAAGTAGCCACATGAATCACGAAGTCTGTCAACAGTAGCGAGTGTGACCAGCCTGGGCATCAATGCAAGCATGTACACGCCTCCTCATTAAAGTTTTCACGCGTCGGATGAAGTCAGCAGGGATTCTGTTTCTTATATCAAACAGAGCTTGCTCAAGTTCCTGCTGGTTGTTTGGAGGTGACAACGGCTGTATTAAATGGCGGTCACAGTTATCCCAAAGGTGTTTAATGGGGTTCATATCTGGTGAATTGGCTGGCCACGGCAAAAAAGTGACGTTGGCGATCTCGAGGTAGCTTGTTAAGAATGCAACGCCAAAGGTACGCTTTTCAAAGTTATTATATGTTACTGTCCATTGCTGAGAGAAAAAGACCAAATTGGGTCAACCATGTCAAATATTTATTATTTCGCTATGGCTTCGGCTTCGTTTGGATAAGCCAAGCAGTGGGAGATCCCGATTATTTTGTTCATGTTTTTAGACAACGTGTTAGAGAATGTTCATATCAGAATTGGCATTCTTCTCTTGAAAGTGATTCCCTAAAATTTTATAATTCCCATAAGTCTTTACTTAGTTGTGAAAATTATTTGATAAACATAAGTTCGTGTGAACATAGATGTGTATTAACCTTATTTAGAAGTGGGTTTCTGAGCAAAAAAAATTTGTATAATAATGACACCCACATCTGTAAACACTGTTATGTACCACTAAGTGAAAAACATGTATTGTATGACTGTGTTTATTTTGCTAAAGAGAGAGAACGTTTCATCCAAGACTGTAAAAGCAAAACTAATGATAATGCTTCAAATTTATGTCTTTTGAATGATAATATCTTTCTTGTTGATCTTGCAAAATTCCTTAAACATGTATTTGAATGTATAAAACAAAAAATGGTAACTCTGTAACATATTCTTGCAATCTAATTTGTACTTTGGGTCTTTGGCCTTTCTACAAATAAAATATCTTGAATCTTGAATCTTGAATCTTGAATCTTGAGTTGGCTGGCCACGGCAAAAAAGTGACGTTGGCGATCTCGAGGTAGCCTCGAGCTCTAACAATTTGGGCAGTTTTATTGGCTGTTGGATGAAAAGAACGACGAAAGGTCTCAGTACCTCATCAGTGTATTGCTGGCCAGTCAGATTCCCTCGCAGAAAATCCAGCAGCATCGTCTTTTGGCCACAAAGCCCTGCCCATACCTTGATGCCTCCGCCTCCAAAACTGGTGAACCTTTCTAATGCAGTTTGGATAGAGACCCTCGCCCCTTCCTCGATATACTCACACCCTGCCAACGTTCCTGAATAGGCATTACCTGCTCTCGTCTGTGAACAGCACCCTCTCCAAGTAACGTCGCTGCAACCGGCGTAAAGTAAGTGTTCATCGTAATCTGCCTTGACGGTGTAAACGGGTCAAAGCGATTCCACAGAAGGCGACGAAGGGCTGTTCTTGTGTTGATAACATGACCGAATGCCGTTACCGTTGTTGGTGTCCCCGTTACGAATCAATTCGGATGTCAATCTGCGTGATGTAGCAATCTTCTGCTGCAGTTGTTACCCTCTGTCTTCCCGATCGTGGTTTGTCCTGTGTCTTTCCTGTCTTCTGGTAGCGTGTTAACAGCCTTCTGATGGTGGTTTGGCTGCAGTTGATGGTTCTTGCCATTTGACGTCGAGAAGCGCTAGCCCTCATTGTGGACATACGGATCGCTTGTTTACTTTGCGCTTGTGTAAATCTTGGCATACTTTTGGTGTTCTTTATGTTATTGAATGTCTGCATTTTCATACAAGGGTATTTATGTAACATTGCTGCACGTCCATCACAATCATGCCTCAAACACACGTTTTACACGCGTTTGTGAATGTTCAATTCCAGTGGCATGTAGAGGAAACGAAGCTATACTACTGTCATTTCCTGCTTGAAATCAAAGCCGTAGTAGCCCTCTTTTGGACAGAGAGTAATTTTTAGGTTTGTTTATTATTTTTGCAAATAGTTGATTATATTTTGCACTTGTGTACTCATCAATGCATTTCACATTTACTATCCAACATTTCACAAACAAAAGTTCTTTAAACTAAATGAAAAGTACCGTTAATGATAAAATTATTTTCAGTGAGGCATACTGTACAGAGAGAATTTTCCAAAATGAAAATAACACGAAAGAGTTAAAGTTGTTGAACATGTGACAAAATAAAGCTTAATTTGGGAAAAACATTAACTATTGTAGATGTTGCTGCATTCGTGTTAGTCATTCAATACGTTATTTGCAAATGGCCTTATTTTCGGTTGGACATTTGAGATTACATTTGAAAATATATTGCAGGGTTACCTCGAAAACAGGGTCACTTGTCACACTTTGAAATTACTACGGATCACGACTCTTCAACTACTCTTTCAATTACACGTACGTCATATGTCTACTCCCCTACACAACAATCAATATATTCAAAATGAGTGGAATCATAAATGAAAACAATGAAATTTAGTATAATTCTTTGACTCATCTCTAAAATTTTAGATTAATTTACAAAAATTATAATTATAATGCATTATTCACTATATTTTTATAAACATTAGAATTTTTACACATTTACATTTTTACATTTTGTCTAGAATCGTATTTAAAGCTCTTAGGAATTCAAATCTTGCACATTTCAGTTTAATCGTTGTTCCCAGTATCCGTTTCAGTGGTATTTCAGCCCTCAAGCATCCTAAGCTTTTTGGTAGTTTACTACGTTCTGAACCACGGACCAGTTTCAACTGCCTATTGAATCCTCGGAAGAAATAGTAATATCTGTGAAAATCGACCGGGCCACAAAAAGATCTCCACCAGTCACGCTTGAATGTAGGGCACTCTTCGTCCAGTGTTTCCTAAGCAAGCGAACAAATCGTTCCCTATTGGCCAAGATTTTCGGATCCTTAGGAAACTCGTGTACGCTAACACCGGTTATCAGGTTTGCTTTATCCTCTTGTAACAAAGCAACGATTTACAATGTTTGAATGTTACCTCTCAAAAATTTGTCAGAGCACTAGAATGCTAAGATACACGTCTTGCTATAGAGAGCGTGCTTAACCAGTCATGCATGATGGTGGTCTATTTGCCACAGTCGATGTCACTTTCACCTAAACTTAAGAACTTCACGAAGACAGTAGATTTCAATATTATTATTTTTCAATGAAAAAAACCAGGGATTTTTCTGACATATTTTAAATACGTAAAATCCATAATCCATTACCAATGTTTAGCTTTAATCCTCCAAACCTCAAAACTTTTATATAACTAAAAAGGATGTACTGTATTTTATTCTCGATATCTCAAAGACGAGTCATTCCAGAAATTACATTACCAAAATAAATGGGAAGAAGAATCAGACATATATATCACACTAGAAGAGTTGAAAACGTACAATTGTATACCTTTCCAAGCAGCCTTTAGCATCAAACACAGGTGGTTTCAATATAGAATTCTTCATAGAACCCTTACGACAAACAAGGACATGTACAGAAACATGTTGATGGAGCCTTCACTATGTAAATTTTGTCATGTTGAAATAGAATCGATTTTTCATTTACTATATGAATGTAGATATGTCAAAAGACTGTGGCAAGATTTACTCGAATGGATTGAAAGCGAAACAGGAACTTGTTTAAGAATAAACGCTGAAAAAATTATACTTGGTTTCAAAGACTGAAGAAATAATGTATTGAATTTTATTTTCATACTGATAAAAGAATATATTTACTCTCGAAAATTTGCTAAAGTTTTACCTTTTCTTGCAAAATTGAAACAAAATTACCAACTGCATAAATCAAACGCCTACTCCCAGTGTAAATATGATTCATTCATCTCATTCTGGTCATCTTGCCACAACTTATATATGTAGACGCGTCATACCAAATGTACTTTTGTAACTATGTGTGTTTATCAATGAAATGAAACCCTGCTGTACCCATAAAAAAGAAATATAGTGATAATTTTAAAAAAAATATGTTTAGCTTGGAACGAAAGTTGAACCACATAATTGGTTAGATTTTTATCACGTCTTCCACTTTAATATAAAATACAAAGAAGTTTATATTAAAGAAAATGTGGCTACCTTCTCCTTTGTCTACGTTAACAAAGTTACATTGGTTCCAGCTACTCTCTCTTTTGTCGATGTTAACAAAGTTACATCGGTTCCAGCTACTTTCTCCTTAGTCTACGTTTAACAAAGTTACATGGGTTCAAGCTTCTCTCTCCTTTGTCGATGCTAACAAAGTTACATGGGTTCCAGCTACTTTCTCCTTAGTCTACGCTAACAAAGTTACATGGGTTCCAGCTACTTTCTCCTTAGTCTATGCTAACAAAGTTACATGGGTTCCAGCTACTTTCTCCTTAGTCTACGCTAACACAGTTACATGGGTTCCAGCTACTTTCTCCTTAGTCTATGCTAACAAAGTTACATGGGTTCCAGCTACTTTCTCCTTAGTCTACGCTAACAAAGTTACATGGGTTCCAGCTACTTTCTCCTTAGTCTATGCTAACAAAGTTACATGGGTTCCAGCTACTTTCTCCTTAGTCTACGCTAACAAAGTTACATGGGTTCCAGCTACTTTCTCCTTTGTCTACGTTAACAAAGTTACATGGGTTCCTACTTTTTCGTTTACAAAGTTACATGGGTTCCAGCAATTTCTCCTTAGGCTACGCTAACAAAGTTACGTGGGTTCCAGCTACTCTCTCCTTTGTCGATGCTAACAAAGTTTTATGGGTTCCAGCTAACTTCTACTTAGTCTACGTTAACAAAGTTACATGGGTTCAAGCTACTTTCTCCTTTGTCGATGTTAACAAAGTAACATCGGTTCCAGCTACTTTCTCCTTAGGCTACGCTAACAAAGTTACATGGGTTCCAGCTAACTTCTACTTAGTCTACGTTAACAAAAGTACATGGGTTTCAGATACCTTCTCCTTTGTCTACGTTAACAAAGTTATGTGAGTTCCAGCTACTTTCTCCTTAGTATAAGATAACAAAGTTACATGGGTTCCAGTTACTTTCTCCTTTGTCTACGTTAACAAAGTTATGTGAGTTCCAGCTACTTTCTCCTTAGTCTACGCTAACAAAGTTACATGGGTTCCAGCTACTTTCTTCTTTCTCTACGTTAACAAAGTTACATGGGTTCCAGTTACTTTCTCCTTTGTCTACGCTAACAAAGTTACATGGGTTCCAGCTACTTTCTCCTTAGTCTACGCTAACAAAGTTACATGGGTTCCAGCTAATTTCTCCTTAGTCTATGCTAACAAAGTTACATGGGTTCCAGCTACTTTCTCCTTAGTCTACGCTAACAAAGTTACATGGGTTCCAGCTACTTTCTCCTTAGTCTATGCTAACAAAGTTACATGGGTTCCAGCTACCTTCTCCTTTGTCTACGTTAACAAAGTTACATGGGTTCCAGTTACTTTCTCCTTTGTCTACGTTAACATTAACATTGTTAGGTATAAACTACTCGTTCCTTTTTTCACGTTATCATAGTTACAAAGGTCAATACTATAAATATTTTTTTTTAAATGTGTTGTCCCAAATAATATTTCTTTTATTTCGGCACATACCAAACCCCCGTTGATGTTGTTTGTACCCAAAAATCTGCCATATAGTAGGGTTGATTTTATCTTTTTATTGTAGGGATATCATTTATCGAAACGCGACAAGCTGCACGTGCACTTTGCTCTCCACGATTTCCGAAATTTACAGTATGGATTTGTGATCAATGTCGGTTACGAAAACTTTTTTCTAAGCCGTTAAAGCAATTTTAACCCAGAATGCCGGATGGTAGAATGTCAGGGACTGTCAGTTCGCAGATTATTGGTCTTCTCGGACAAGGTCTTTCTTTCAAGGAAATTGCAAGAAGAACTGGATGCCATTACTCTACCATAAGTGGTTTAGCCAGTAAACATGCAGGAACCAATGACGTTAAGTTCGGCACTCAGCCAACGTATCACGCTCGTCAGAAGGTATCCTTTCGCTTTCAGTTCAACCCTAAAACGCCGATGGCTTTCAAACCGTCTGTTCAGTCCCCAAACTGTCAGAAATCGACTCAAGGCCGCTTGATTGAAGTTCAGGATAGTAATCAATTGCAAGCGATCGAGACTCAATAACAACCAAAAGCAGTTGCGTCTGGCATGGTGTAGAGAAAGACTTGACTGAAATTTAAGATCATGGAAGAAGGTTCATTAGTCAGACGAAAGCAGGTTCCTTCTGCACTATGTGGATGGCAGGATCAGGATTTGAGGCGTCCAGGAACAGCGTATGCACCACGAAACATCATGTGGACAGTACCTTATGGCGAGGGATCTTTGATAAAATGGGGATGCTCCTCGTTTGACTGCAAACTTGATCTTGTGACCATACAAGGTAACTTGACAGTAGACATCCTTGAACCTGATGTCGTGCCCCATTTCGACAACCATATACTGGCAATAAAACCTGTATTAATGGACGATAATGCTACACCGCATCGTTCACAAGCTGTGAGGCAGGCAATACAAAACATTGCCTTGATACACCCCCCATGGCCTCCAATGTGTTCGGATCTTGAAGATGTTTGGGAAATTTGTGGCCGACTGGTACAACACAGGGATCCTTTTTTCTTAGAAGTTGCATGAAATGGAAGCGGCATTACACGAGGAGTGGCAACGATTGCAAAAGAGCTATTTCGACATATGGTGAGGGGTATGAGGCGAAGACTTCAAGCTGTCATTAAAGTGCATGGTGGAAGTTCGCGTTACTGACTGTTTTTGTACCCCAATTCCCTGAGTTATCCGTTATACCAATCCAAGTTGTTATTGTTTCGTAATCACAATTTGAGTTATGTCCATACTTTTTGCATCAATTTGAACCCCTTAACTGAGAGCAAAATTTTTATATACCATTTAAAGTCTAATTCATAGTCAATAGAATGCTTTTCAATCTCTCCATCACTAAATTTCATGTGATTATACTGTTATCATCCACAATTACACAAACTATCAAACCTTATTAGCAACAGGAGGTGCAACACTTTTTTTGACTATGTATTCTTCTTCAGCGTAACATGATGATATTGTTTCTACTGCCTGCCCCCTCTTTCACGTTAACATCGTTTCACTGTTTTAATATACCTGCTCCTTCTTTATCGTTAATGAAGTTATTAACCAATTAGCTTCAGCAATCTGCTCCTACTTGGACGTTAACATGGTTGCATTAGTTTCAACTAACCGTTCTTAAGTTTACCTTAACATATTTTAATGATTTCTGCTTTCTTGCTTGCTGTGATTATCGCATTGATTATAGCTACCTATTCTTACTTAATGATATGTTTTGCTTAAGTACCTGCTTCTTGTTTCAGCAACCTGTTCATATGTAGAGGGAAGACGTTGTTGGCCCGGGCGCTGTAGCGTGTATCTTTATACCTGCTCGTGTACAAAAGGATTCCGTGAATCTTCGGGATCTTGCAAGTGTAAGGGACGGTTGGGAGTTTATTCGGTTTTTTGGTGGTTTTTTTCATAGTCCACATGGCGAAAAGTGGAACAATACATCAACCATAAAGTCTGTCTTATACAAATTTGTATGATATGATTATCTCAAACGCTTGGTGTCGAAATCCCTTATAATCACTCCATTAAAGCCTGCATTGAATATTTTTGCATTTAACAATATCATATACTTATTATATTCCACAAATGATTAATACATTATATCGATTTCTTAAATTCAATTTAGTGGCAAAAGATCAAATATCATGTTACTCTAAAGATTTGAAATATGCCGACTCTATTACGCCAAGGTATTTGCCTTTATGGTAAATGTTCATTAAGAGAACATGAGATCTAATTAAAGTTACAGAAGTGACATGATGTCATTACGTTAATTGTTTGGCAGTAAAGACAGCACCAACCCTGCTTACCTGTTCTCTTGAGGTGAGAGATGCACATGAAAACATAAAACACACTAAGAAAGGCAGTCCGACCTCTTGCACCAATGAAGAAGATGTCTACACAAACATGGAACCATCCACTCTTCGTGCTTCAATATCTGCTTCTCGACCCAACATATCTTTACCATCGAGACCACTTTATATCACAAGGACAAAGATTGGAATCGTTTATGGTCAGTTGACGGTTTACAGAAAGAGCGTAAGAGGCAAGTGATTTAGAGTTGTATACCATATAAGTTTTAAAAAATCAATCGATTTTTTATACATTGTTGCGACCAGTACACGATACTTTGCCCAAAAGTGAAGATCTGTAGAGACAAAAAGAAGTAAAAGTGTGTTGAGGTTAACTCATTATAGAAACACCAGAAATGATTCATTCTTTGTTTTTATGTTCTGTTAATGATATATAATAGCTGAAATGGGGGTCTATTTCACAAAATCGCTCGATAAATCAAATACTTGTTTACAAATTTTTTTATTACATTTTAACCGTATCTTGTAAAAACATGCATCTCTTACACATATAAGATGTAAACAAATTTTGTTCTGGTATATGTATATATAATTAATACTTTACAATTAACGTATGTACTATAAGCGAAGACGTACTTTTCTTCGGGATCTGTTAACGAAATTCAGTTCAATACTATTCTCATGAAAGATAATATATCCACATAGGGCGTACGATTAGCGGACATACTTCATAACACAGTAAAGAATACATATCAACAACTATTTAGGTTCACATCCACCTGAAAATAGCAGAAAAAACGTGTTTTAAAAACACTTCCGGAAAACAGACGCCAAACGTCTTATTTAGCCAATCAGGGGCTAGGGTGGTTGTGACGACATAGACAGGACTCGTTAACGACTGGCTGATCTGTGTCATTGTTTACATTAGAGATTCCAGCGGTCGTGAACGTATATATTTTCACTGATTGTACTTATAAAAAAGCCCCTAAGTCACCAAGGCTATTAATATCAATACATCGACATAATCTGTTTGACATTGATTAACTGGTGTTGTTGTTGTTATTTGTTTGGGTTGTTAATCTCCGATAATACCGATCCAGTGAACCCAAACTGATATCTGCCGCCATTGTTTTTTGTTTGAACACCTTGACAAATCGACTATCCCCCTGTGTAGTTGATTGACCATTGTATACGTAGAATATTTGTTACTACTTTGTGCCGTTTTAAAGTGTCAACTCAATATCGTAACTCCGTGTTTCTGCTTTGCATGACTATGACAATGAGATCTCGCTTTTGATGGACTGCCTCTCGGCAACTTCCGGATCTCGTCATTGGGATACGAGGTTCCGAGCAGCTGTTTTTGGCCTTTTTACCGAGTTATTAGTGATGATGAAGATCAAATCTTTGACGTGTTTAGTAAATGTACCTCTTTATTCGCGATTTGCCACCTTCATAAAAACCTATAGTTACGTACTAATGTATTTTGCATAGTAAGGATGCAGATTATTGTTGGTCAGTGTGTGAGATAAAGAGTGTGGTACTAATCTAGAGTGACGTAGGCCAATATTGTCAATAATAACACAACATTTATTGTTGATTGTGATGTAAGATGAAGCTTGCTTAGAAATGTATTGTAAATACTATTTCAACCAAATAAAAATATTTTCACACCAGACAATATAGTCATAAAGTTAGTACCTAACAGTCTACATGAAATGCCACACACTTGTACATTATGACAATTAAGCAATAAACTTAATGACCTCAGCACCTGGCACATTTCAAATAGGTAATACACAAGGCACTGATTAGTTATCTAAACTTTATCCTCACACATGATTAACAGCCTTTATTGAAACTTGATGAAGGTAATTAGGTTTGTCAATACGCGTGACACATGACAATACATGTTATATCTAAATATCGTATTTCATACTGCAAAGTTTATCAATATCAAATAGATTATAAGTTATCCACTGTAAGGCTACATAAAATGGTAAATGTTTCTCCGGGGCAACTTAATGACTTTAATTTTACTTTTTGTTGCTTCTAAAATGATGCTGTAGCAAGAAATTTAAATTTTTCATAAATGTTACAACCAAAACTGTAGTATCAATATACAAGCTTAGTGACGTGCCCACATTTTTGTATGTATCCAAAATACTTCTTGGGGTTTGAATTAATAATTTCTGCGACTAATCTAAAGAGACATAAATTTATAATGCAGATAAAAACTAAAATCATCATTTGTAGTCAACTTCCCAAAAGTTTCATGGTTATTTATTCCACCTCCCCTGAATAGAATTTGAATTAGCCTATCTTTCAAATTCCTTACCCTTTTATGTTCCCTCTTCTCAAAGTATTCCGTCCGTTTTCTCTTCCGATATGGTTGACTGTCATATCTCGCTGGACAGACGGGTAGCGGGCCTTTTATCATCTTAATCTCTTTATCAACTGTTGGCACAGGGGCATGTATCGCCGAAAATTATGATAATAATTTAGTGAAAATAAAAAATAGTATATCTACTATATAAATACTATAGTAGAGATACTATTTTTTATTTCAATCATATATTATTATTATTATAATTTTCGGCGATACACGCCCCTGTGGACAGACCTGTCATTGGGACTCCATTTCGCTTTTTTCTGACTAAGAAGCTTTTTCCAATTCGCGAATTGGACAGGATCCTTCGGAAACTGATGTAGTTGAATGTCTCCTGATTTCTTATTAGTACAATTGGCAGCAACGCAGGAAGAAGGCATATCTCTTTCGCAATGAAAACGTAGGCTATTGCAACCCATATCTGCATTGATACATACTTGTTTAAAAACAAACGCGGAGCGAGTCCTGTCTATTAGGTCACATCCGCCAAAGGAGAGCTCAGGCCACATTAGGGACTTTTGTAAATTGGGCTTTCGAGGTGGCCAATTTCTGCGCACTTTGAACCGTTATATCTTTTTAATTAAAGGACGCATCAAAACTCTGTTTGCTGTTTTATTCACTTGAATGTATTGTCTTTATGAAAATGGGGATAACGTGAAGGGTATAACACTAGGTCGAGTAATCTTATCTTAACTGTTAAAACATACTTCATAATTGTTCTAAGGATCAACGTATCAAATAAGCAATACAAACAAGATGGATGGCTGTACAAGATTGAAATCATCAGATCCAAAGCATAGCGTGACTTGCCGGAAGAAAAACAGAATTCCAAGACGTCTCTCAGATGGGGAAAGGTGCGTGCGAGTCACGGTTATTGTATAAACTTTATATTCTTCTCATATCTCAACTTACTCTGATCATCGGGTGACTTATACTTACACAAAGGATCAAACATGATCTATAATCAGGCAGAAGGTATGAATCCTTCACTGTCAATTATATATCTGTGACCTAGATCATCGATAGGAAAAATAAACAAACAAAATAGTAATAAAGCATCCCTCTCAAAAGTGTCCCCGCAAGCTTTGCACGACATACTAATGATTACCCTCCGTACGTAATTCTGTAAATCAGCGTTTTCGAAAGGCTTCCAATTAGGTTCAATATCATGAAAGCCGTTCAACATTTTAAAACAAAACTTAATATGTGGTTTGACCTAGTGCCGTGGTGGTGGTATTTTTCACAAATTTATGTTATTCTGATTTTTACACTTCTTCTGTTTTCCATGTCAACATTTTGAATACGGGGGATAGGGACCATATGCTTTCATTTCCGGGCTGTATCTCAAAAGCTGTTCAATATGTTTATATGTCATAACAACTAGTGCAAAAGTGTAGCATTTTGCGTCTTCGGTTATTTTGAACGTTGTATTGTTTCTGGTTTACATGATTACAATTTCGATTGAGCGCAGAGGTTCCCTTTTTTGTTCTCCTTGCAACTTAAACTTTGACCATTACGTCTCTGAAACAGAGATGTAAGCACACCAAGCACCATTGTACAATACATTCATTAATGTATTGAGGGAAATACCATTCTTATGAAATTCATTTATAAACTGTTTGGCGTTGAGGGACCGATATCTTATATTAATGTGACACGCTTAACTTTTACCTTTTTGATTGATTAATTGCCACCTATATGACTTATTGGGTTAGACAGTTGGATTGAAATAGGTTTGATTTAAATTTGGACGGGTCACTGTGCAACACAAGCACATATTTCCACTAACAATTATATAGTGATGATAAGACACTAATTAGAAGAAGGGTATTTTATGAAAGATGACGCCTCGTTACTTGATGATACTTTATTGGTGAGGACTTTTACGTATTGAGAGATTTTAGAGATAGGCTTTTATTTTCACTCTCTTACTTTTCAGACTGTGTGCAACATTTAGAATGTCATTGGGGGGATTTTTCGGCTACTCCCATTTCAGCACCTATGAGCGGGGACAGGATTATTTCACATCAGTATCTAAGAGTAAGACGTTGTGTTTTCGTTATGATAACACACCTCCAGTCCACTGCTCCGAGGACTCCTCCTGTTCCACTTCTCCGCTCCTGCTGTCCAACAGAAGGACTCGTGTACCCCAGATACATGTCAACGTGTCGGGCTGGGTGGATCCATACCCTAAAGAGAGGGACCAGGCTTCTGGAGTTGCCTTTTACAATTTATTTGTGTATGAAATGTTTGAAAAAGGTGCCAAACTTGATGTAAAGTGGATACCAATAGTCAAGAAGGAAAACCTTACTGGATCTGACCATACTATTGGGATAAGTGTTGATGACGAGCCTGTCCTGTATGCTGTATATCTCGAGGTCCATGACGCCGCTGGGAATGTTCGATATGCTCGACGCTTCTTTCTCTATGACAACTCTTCTATGGTTAAGGTGAAGGAAGACAAGCAAATGTTAACAGTATCTGGTTCATCAAAAACGAAACATGAATGGCAGATTAATCATGGCCACATTTTGATTAGCTGGGTGGCTCGCTTCTACAACAGCTTTCTGATAAACACTAGCTATCTCATGACGATAAAACCGGATACCAGCCATACAATGAGTGGCATATATGAACAAACCTCTGGGATTTTACCTGTGACCGGCACCCCAAACGTTCATGGAATAACAAGTTTCAAGTACCAATATTCACGGAACAACGGGACGAGAACCAAGTTGCAGCTGGTGCCCAATTTCATGAGTCAAAGGTTAAGCTTAAATCTAACCCTCAGGGATGGGGAAACCTACGAGATTTGGATTGAGTCCGAGGACATCATGCTCAACAGCTTCACCGAGTCCGTGGTTGTCCACATCGACAGTTCACATCCACGTATAGACGACAGTTGGCTTGTGAGAGAGGGAACCGCAAAGTTGTTTGTCCACAATAACACCGACCTATCTAAGATGATCATCCAGTTCAAGGCATTTGATGTACACAGTGGAATCCATTCAGTACTTTGGCAGTTGGGTGTGACGAAAGGTTCTTCACATCTTGGCACAGGGTCACTCCGGGTGATACGATTAAAACAAGCAGTAGGTATACACTTTCAATGAAGCAGATTAGTTCGATTAAAGAGAAATAAACTGTAGTAATTAGGCGATAAACATATTGTGCGGAAATCAGAGGCATATACCAGAAATATGTTTGGCTCTTGATTTAATTCAAATTGATAATTTAAAGCTATCATTATTCCGTTATATGCCTGTGATTTCTAAACACAGTATGTTTATCTTCATTCTGCCCTAACAACGATTAAAATTAGAACTTTATTCTGCAAAAATTATTCTTTCGCGTTGAGTCGACTGTGTTGTGTCATCGATGGCCGTGTACGATTTCCATTGACTAACATTCATTCAGAAATAACGTTGGTGTTATTTATAGCAAGCCTCAGACATAGCCGACAGTTCCCAATTGATTTAAGCGTGGCTCAATCTATAAGTTTTTCGCAACCGGTGTCAGCGTTCGGAATAATTTCTAAATATAGTTAATAACTTGACGTCAGTATTATGGGATTCATGATTGAAATATTTTTAAATTTTCGGTATGATTACAAAACTGTTACAAACTCTAGTCCTAACATTGATTTAATGAATGCCTTCTTTCATTAAAAGTAATTTAATGTGAACTGTCGGATTTCTGCTGAGTGTGACCGCGGTTAGCATTTGCATACTTTGATTTGATTAATAATTTGATTAGATAAATTTGATTTATATATTGTTCCACGTGGATATTAATACGGTTACCTTTTGTGAAAACGTCTGACAACCTTGGATTTTTATATAATATTGTTGTTAGGCTGCTAGTGAATTCTTTCGCGTTAAACGAAGTAAGCAGATGCTGTATAACCAGGTTATACCCCCTCTAATTTTTCACAGCAGGCATTCAGAATTGGGTATTTCATACGGATATGGAAGAATAGAATTATGAAGTCCAAAAAATCCCCTAATTTATCAAGCCACTCACACAACTGATCATGTAAGGCAAATATATAACCAAAACACCTTTGACAGATTTATATTTTCACTCATTCTGAAATAAATAATAGATACAGTTAGATTGTATTTTCTTTAAAATAATAGCGTCAATTTTAATACTTGAAATAGTGATTTTAGGACAGTGTTTATAAGGTAAACAGTATCATTTATGTATTGCTATCACTGAAGTATATGTACCAGAGGTGAATGTTTGTATATTCACAACTACTGTTGCAGGAAACTTGCCCAACCTCTGTAAAAAGTGACTGCTACTGTCCGGATGTAGGTCCGTGTGAGTACAAGAACTACACCTTAACATTAAACAGTCTCATTGCACGAAGGACTGACACGGGCCAGCACAACAGAGACTATCACTTCACGTTTCATGTGACGAACATCGCACTCCTGAAGAGCACGGAGCACCTGGAGATTCTTGTGGACGAGTCCCCTCCCGAAGTGGGCGTTCTACAAGAAGGAGCTGCAGGAGGGCCAGACATCGACTTCACCAGTGAATGGAACCTGATTCTTAGTTGGTTCGGCTTTGTGGACCACGAGAGTGGAATCAGGGAATACATCATCGGAGTTGCTACAAAGTGTTTGACTGCCTCAGAGCTGATGAATCAACAAACAGGAGAATACATTAAAAAGCAGACACGATTTGAAACTGTACAGATTACGTTTCCGTCAACAGGAACGTATTTTACGTCAATGTTGGCTCTAAATAATGCATTGGAAGCATCTAGTGTGGTATGTTCGGATGGAGTGACATTTGATCTGACTCCACCCATCATAGAGAACATCGAACTGCACCAAGCTAGGGCTGAACAGAGCATACTTTGTAGTGGATCGAATGTTTGGCTTGTCCATGCAAATCTAACCATGACTAAACTGCCACCAACACCAGCATGTTTAATGAAATGTGATTCTTACTTGCCCATGTCTTTTCCCAAAATCAAAATTTCACAGCTTAATAATAATACATCAACAAGATTATGTAAAACTTTGAGTTATTTCAACGATTCTTTGACATATATACCACATGATAGGATAATACTGAATTGGACAGTGAACGAAAACAACAGCCAGTTACGTGACTCCTGGGTTGGATTTGGAAGAGATGGATCCCAAGTGAATTCCCCTAATCTTCAGGGTTATGAGTCAACTCAAGGGAAAGATGAATACCGCCTTCACCGAGCTGGGTTTGGAGGAAGTACGGAATTCTTCATATTCATCAAGGTAGAGAACAAGGCTGGACTGGAGACAACCGTCACTCTGGGGCCCGTGTTGATAGATGACACACCTCCTGTTGTGAACGGTGTTCTGAAGCCGGAGGTGTTTGGGGCAACTGTCAGAGTAACCTGGACACGGGACACGTTCATTGATCCAGAGCAGAGTCAGAACACTTTCATGATCACATATCGTGCAGGTAGGAGTATGATTTTAATACAACTATAGCTATTTGTTCCATTAGATTTGATAGTGTCCGATTATTCAAGAAAACATCAAATTCTTTAAAGATTTTTTTTTTTAAATTTCAAAATGAAAAGGTTCTGTTCATTAAATGTAAACTAAATTATGCTAGATTTGAATATCTTTTAACAATGTTTTTTTTTAAATTTCAAAATCCAAATGTTCTGTTTATCAATAACCAGATGTTAACTCATTTATACCAGAAAAGTCTGTCAGTTTGATAATCCAAAATTGATACAGAAAACCTCTCTTCCAGTGATGGACAGCATGTACGTTTCACCACTCGCAACAAAGAAGATTTGCAGCAGTAAGGATCATTTTGATTGTATAGAACATGCACTTAGCAGTCTTCAGGAACAGGATTCGGAGCTTGGAAAATCCCTGCTATTTGAGATGCATGTGTACAACTCAGCCGGACATTTCACCACATTGAGAACAGAATCCATCATCTTACCAACCAGATTTCCTCCTGGAGCTGCCATTGTTCTTGACCTTGACCCTGATACTTTGGATACTCTTGAAGATGTTGATTTCCAACGCAATTCTACCACTTGTATTCACTGGTTTGGTTTTCATCATCAAAATGACGTTAGTCTTGAGATTGGTATTGGATCAACAAAAGGCCTTGATGACATCGTACAATATCAAGACATACCAGATACCCATACTGCAGTCACATGCGTGTCGTCAGAACGGATGAAACCCTTCAAGAAGTACTTTACATCAGTACGAGCAACCAGCTCAGGGGGCTCTACCATCTCCTCCTCTGACGGGTTTGTGTATGTGCTCCATGTTGCTGATGCTCTCTTTGTTAAAGATGGACCCGGATGTGATCCAAGAGAATTGTATTTCATTGACGAAATTTTAGCAAATATTGACACAGACTATTCCTTTAATGGTATAGAAAAAATTCCATTCGATATCGGCACCTCATACAGCTTATTGATAAACAAAACAACTGATTGTGAAGTAAATGTGACTTCCCAGGATGTCCTCACAACTGGATTTCATACAAATTCTTTAATAGACATTGAATTCGTTCCTCTGTTGCTGTATCCGACATTCAATGTTTCAACCAACTGCAATTTCCCTTTGAAATTCATGTTTTATTCTTGTGTCAAAGACAGTAATTACCAATTATCCTCTTCTACTTATTCTATAAACTGGAGTGTCTTGGAACCTTATTCCAAATTCGCAACCAATTATCAGGTTGAACTTCTTGAGAGGTTCTGCAACAGGTCAAACGACGATTGCCTCACAATTATCACAAAGAAAACAGCCAATGCATCACAGAATATGAATGTGAAGTTCACTGAGCTTCAGCTGCTACCAGGGCGTCTCTACATTGGGGCCGTAAGGCCATGCTTTGGAAGAGTATGCTTGCGAAATCACTTCTCAAATGGAATCGTTATCAACGATGAACAATTGATTGGAAATGTTTTATCAACGGTACACAGTGAAACAAAAGAGTGTACCAACATAACTCTAAAAATCTCCGATTTTCAGTGTGTTGAACCAGAGGTTGGTAGAAACCTATCTGCAGTGCAGCTGGCAATTACAAGATCTGAACATGACAGCAGTCCTGTTACACCTTGGAAACTTATTCTTCCATTCGACTTTCAGGTAATTTTTAGTATATTTATTCATTCTTTTTTAATTGCCATTGTTAAGATTCTCTTCAACGGTTGTTTAAAATATAACTGTTCATCTCTTCCAGACAGAATCTTCAGTGTGCATCACACTCCCTATCCACTCATATCAAAACCTGTTTTCTTGCGTCCATGTTTTTTGTGCATCTGGGCAACTCAAACGGAAGTGTGTCTTACTCCAACTTAATCCATCCGTTGACGCCTACCACGACCACAATTTGTTTGAGCTGCCTCTGGATGACCCAGGACTTGTTGATCTTGAATTGCTCCTGCACAGCAAACACCTTGGCAGCAGCCTCAAGAGACTTCACGCCATGGACGTTGACTTTATCCACAGCAACAGCAGAATAAGTGGTGCCATCACAAATTCTTATGGCTTTACAATCGCTTGGTATCTGATGAAGGATCGGGACTATGTGCCAAGTGATCCATGTGATGAAGATGTTTCTTGTGTCATGACAGTTACAACAGACTCAGGTTTTGTGAGATTTGATAGGCATAAGTTTGATGATTTTGCTGTATACTACATTTGTGGTCAATCAACAGATGGTGGAAACGAATTCAGACTTTGTGGGAATGGCTTTGTTGTGGATGATACCCCACCCATTGCAGGCGAAGTGAAAATTGCTAGTTCAGTGTCTGGGTTCATCACAGACACCTCGACATTGTACATCACTTGGTCTGGCTTTAGAGACGACTGTCCAGAGCGTGCACGTGGCTACACTCACGGAATCAAAGCATTTTCTGTAGCAGTAGGTATGTGCATAATCTATATTTTCAGTTTTCTGTTGCCTATTTTAATTACAACTGGTTCAGGATACCCCTTAATTGAGATAATATATAAGGTATTGGCGATTTTTATCGTAAACTGGGTGTAAATGGACATAGTTCCACAACGAAAACATGCATGCGCTTCTACAAGTTAGAAGTCTGGAGTAAGTCAGGAAGTTAAGAGTATGTAAAAGCAGTTTGTTTTCTAGTTTCATAGACGAATGTTCAATAAATGTGCTCCCAAACCGTCTAACTTCTACTTGGCCCAAAAACTTTGAATTATTGGATATAAGAAATTAAGTTACGTATCGTGCATTATCCTACAGACAGTTAGGCATTGTAAATATTCAACCTTTGATATGAATAGTGAACATGGCTACGAACGATTACAATTTTCATGGGTATGGGCACAAACCATTTTTATCAATCGATCATTTGGTTGATATATAGGATGTTTATCTATCTAGCAGCTTAAATGGTGACCTCTCATGCGATATGTTATATTTAATATTATATATGTGTTTGCAATAAGAAACAGAGAAAGAATCCCAGACGACGACGGGTATGCACGTGCATTAAAAACTGCGTGCGTCAACTTTTGCAAGTTTTTCAGAAGAGCGCAAGCATGAAAAATAATGTTTTAGATGTGGAGTTTTAAATTTTACGCCCCGTTTATCGCTTAATGGCCGATATTATTTCTCATTCCCCAAAGAGTAGTGCTTGTAATGAAAGGGCATTATCAACTTTCAATATTGTTTCACTGTTTCTATCACTTAAGACATTTATTTGAAAAACGTTTATGAATACTTTATTTGAATATCACCCGTTTCGTCTTTGTATTTTGTAATGAATGACATTAAGAGACTGTACATATGTGAAGGGTCTTACCCTGGTGGGGAAAACTTGAAATCGTGGACGAGGGTTGGTGATTCCTCGTCTTATGTCGCTCGAGGAGTTGAAATTCGACATGGGAAGCAATATTTTGCTAAAGTCAGAGGTAAAATATAACGTTTTTGTTTTGTTAATCTAGTTTACACTAATATCCTTAGTGCCAACACAGTCCAAACGCAGTACCAAACCAGTGGATTTCGTTTGAATTTATTCTTAATATTAGTAATTAGTAATATTGCGAGTAAACTAAAAATACCAATTACATGGAGAATGATACTCTCACAATTATCATTAACCGTAGATGTCTCTTTAGGATTTGAAATAATTCCATGACTAGCTGTTTACCAAATAAAAATGATGATTGTATTCGTGAAACGTCATAACTTCAATGATAACATCATATGGTCAGCCACATTATTTCTCAGCTGAAGACTATGCGGGCCACACGTCAGAAAGCGTGTCACCTGGGGTTGTGGCTGATCTTACACCTCCTGTGTGTGGAGAGGTGTGGATAGAGGAACTGCTCCCCTACCAGAGCTTCCTCTCCACGACTCGTCTCCACATCCACCTGCGAGGGGTCCACGACCCGGAGAGCGGTGTGGCAGCGATGCATCTCTTCATACCCGCACTGTCTGATACCAGGGCTGGTTACAGGCGAATGGAAGAAGGAAGAACCTTAGTGAGCATAGAGGTTGATGACAGCTTTGATGATTTTCATGAGTATCAGATTCAGATTCAGGTATGCGTGATAAATTGGATGTCTTTTTATTTTTAAAAGAGTTTGAAAAGTGTTCAATCCAAATATGTTATTGTTATCACAACAATAGTTTCAAATTTCAAATACAATATATGTATAACAAGTTAAGAGCTAAAAATCAATTTAAATACATAATTCCAGATGCGTATTCTAAACAGTGCGAAATAATAATACATTATCTGAAAGCGCCTTTATTGACAGCTAGGTTGCATACTCCAGTGGAATGAAAAGGGGGAAAGGACGATGTTTGAGCTTTGGGGTGTGCTTCCTGCGCTATATAAGCATCCTCCCTGACCTTAATCCCCCACACACGGTCGATGGTATATAGTTACACTAACAAGACCGTCCCTCCCTCCCTCCGAAGACATTTTATGCGACCTATTTTATGAAAAATATTCTTCCGATTTCGAATTATGCACCTATCGTCTTACCTTAGTGGAAGGCTGCAGAGCAAACTTACGAGCAATTTCCTGAATGTTTGAATTTGTTAAATATATTTACGTTTTGTACTTACTCATTTCTGAAATCAGAATTTGTCAAACCGATTGCAGAAAAACTAGAACAAATTATTTTCAGATTTTGCTCGTATTTGCAACCCTATTTATCATAATCACACAACCGTTATTATGTAATCTGCGGGTGTTTATTTAAAAAAAAATTTTCCCCCAAAATGCATATAATTTTCAGTGTTTCACCTTCTTTTTTTGTGCCATGACTTTATCCAACTACTACAGACATTGATAGTCTTTCCAAGATGTGTATAAAGCATGAGACATATCCCGAAATCACTATTAAAAAATTTGGAACTCATCAGCAACGTTTGTAAGTTTATAATTTTTCATGTGGCTTATAGAAAGTACCAAAACAAACTATTGCACCTCCCAAAATGTGCCTCTTTATCTCAAAAATGTCAAAGCAAGATAATATACGGCAATATAAATGTTGATGCTCTACTTTCTCATATCAGTGACATGTATATTAGTGAAACGACCTACCGACCCTCCTTTGTCTTTTTATCTGGTAGAAATTAAAAAAAGGTTTTCGATC
The DNA here is from genome assembly GCA_921293015.1 of Phorcus lineatus. Classification (NCBI taxonomy): domain Eukaryota; kingdom Metazoa; phylum Mollusca; class Gastropoda; order Trochida; family Trochidae; genus Phorcus; species Phorcus lineatus. Next base: position 61,539,132 of record OV121084.1, read on the forward strand.
ATAAATTGCTATTCTAAGCCTGATTATTATCGCTGTACTTACCTGATAAGCAAAAGGATTAACAACAAACCAGCACTACCTATATATATACTACAGCTGCATACTCTGTCCCTTTAAGTACGTCAGTGATTTAGACTTTTCTGAGTTATGCCGTTTGGGAGAACCTGTACTCGTTTTGGGGATCATTTCTGTGTTTTAGGCATAGTTGTTAAATAATATAAGATGATCCTTTTTTGCTAAACAAAGACATCTGTCAGGAGTACGGTCGTTAGCATTGGTGAGACGTCATTCATATAGGAGGTTACCAGTAACTCAATACTCAAGGATGCACGGTCAGAGGTATTAGTAAGACGTCCATGTTATAGGAGGTTACAAGTAACTCCATGGTCAAGGATGCACGGTCGTTGGTATAATTTAGACGTCAATAATATGGAGGTTACCAGTTACTCAAAGCTCAAGGATGCACGGTCATTGGTATTAGTGAGACGTTCATGTTGTAGGGGGTTACCAGTAACTCAAAGGTCAAGGATGCACGGTTGGGGATGTTATATTATTTTTTGTTTCACGATAAGGTGACCAGTCGGGTGGGACTTCATTCAACGTGCAAGTCGAGGAGTTTCAGATTAGACAACTCTCCACCAGAAGCAGGCACTGTCAGAGACGGAGGTTTACTCGATAAGGTACGATACATTTCTTTCTACGTAGTCGGGTAATTTGATTAAAACTATTCCTGCTTAAAATGCTCATGGGTGATTTGTGAAGAGTATCGGAGCATGAAGCCCTAGGTGACGATGATTATAAACAGGTGTTTCCTTCACTTGGTTCATAAATATGTTATAAAACGGGAAAATGTTTAGAAATCTCTGTAACTCTTCCTCCATCAGCTTTAAATAACCCAGTTTTGGGTCTCTCATGAAATCTTGCAAAACGAGGCATTTATGCTGTTTTATCATTCATATTTAATGAATCTTGTTCAAACGAATGAAATTACATTTTTACTGTTTATGTCTGATGTCTTTTCAAGGATGAAGTGGACTACCAGACTGAGACGACCAGACTAGACTGCCACTGGACAGGCTTCAGCGACGCCCACTCAGGAATACATGAGTACAGAGTCGGACTCGGAACTTCTCCGAACTCCCAGGACGTGCAGCCTCTTCACCCAGTGGGCCTCACCACAAGTCAGTGTCATTGATACGGATAAAAAAAATGTTTTTTAATATAACGAACTTAGATTAGAGTCTTTCTAGTTTCTGTTGGCCAATAAACCCCAGATCCATTTCAGACTTCACATTCCTGGGTACGTTTGTTCCTGGTGTGAGGTACTTCACCACAGTGGAGGCCTGTAACCAAGCTGGACTGTGTGCAAGAGTTTCCTCTGATGGTGTCGTTATAGACGCTTCTCCTCCAGTAGCTGGTCGTGTTCTTGTTGGTCACTCAGACACACATCACGCCTACCATGGTCACAGGTACGATATACATATACTAGAGACAAAGGTGAGATTCCTTTTTATTACTCAACCTTGGTGAGATCACTCATTAGATAGCAATGAGTTGGTAACACACATGTGTGATACCATCTGGGTCGAACAAACGGAACTACTTTTTGAACGTCACATGACATCGTCCAATCACTTGACTTGTACGTTAGAAAATGGCGAGTTTCAAATTTTGCATTCTCAACGAGACCTGAATATCCAAAAATATAAAATATCCAAGTGTCAATAATCACTCTCATATTTCTGAAAACCAGCAATATTTGCATAATCTTTTGGTCACTTGCCCAACTTCTGTGCTGTCGCAAGTAGTGTTACGTTCCGTCCCCCCTCTGCCGGTCGTTCTACGCCATATCTTTGTACAACAAGCACACAATCTGAACATGACATCTTGCAACTCCCGTTGCCTTATTTCAATATTTGCGGGTCCTATCAACAATTCTGTTATTCATGTTATGTTATCAATCCTCCTCAACTGCAGACGCTCTTCGTTACGCCAACTTTTTAAAACTGAGTGACCTAGAAAGAGGTCACATTCCGATGACGTCACGACTCACGTATCAAATGCACAATGGCATGACATTTTTCGTTGCTTGTAAGCATTTGTTATATCAATGAATTTATTAAAAATGAAATACTTGATACAACAAAATTTCTGCTCGGGGACCCAAAGGCAAACCAATTGACTAACCACATTTTTATTATAACAAAAGAGTTTGTAAACAAAGCAAGGTTTAGCACCAACGATTTGAATTTCAATGAACTTATTAACTTCATAGAATTTCATTTTAAGTTAGAAAAATACATTTTTTCGGAGGATAACCCCAATTTTCAAAGAAAATGGTCGTGTCTGTACCAAATAGATAATGTAATGTGAGTCCCCACTATTTCTGTATCTTTTTCACCCTTTCATTCTCGCCTATTTCCTATCCTATCTACCTTTCTTCTTCTGTTCTGTTTTATTTTTGATGATTTATGGTGAAACTGAAAAGTTTTCAACAATGATTGTCTGATTGTACCATCTATTTTTCTGTTAATAAAAATCTCTTAAAAAAAAAAAAAAAGAAATACTTGTTCACCAAAATGATTTTTGTTTCATGTTTTTAGGCCAGTCACTTATGTAGATACCCAACAACTAGCGAACTATTTTGTTCTGTGTTTTGTTTGACTGATTGATATTCTTACGCAGGTTACCCGATCAGCTGTCTGTTATTTTGACGATTAATTTATAAAAAATATTGATACGTTGGGATGAGTAATAAATATAATACTAAACTCATGATAATGTGTTAACATTTCCATGCAACTCGTGAATGGAATTTGGTATCAGACTCACTTTCGTTCGTCTGATACCAAATTCCATTCACTCGTTGCATAAAAATGTTATCACATTACCATTCGTTTAGTATTCTCTATATATCATACCGTTTCCATTTGATAATAACAATAAATATAAATATACAATGAAATATTTCCAAAAATATTTTTTAAATTCATGATTTGATATCAAATATACGCCCAAGAAATGTTAAATGATTTACACAGTATTTTACAGTGGCCCAGTACACTGTTGTAGGAAACTGAAGTGTTTCTGCATTTAAGTATGGTTTACCTAGATATTTCCATTCTGTCCTTTTGGTCCTCCTCCGGTCATTTTATTCAAAAAGTCTTGATTATAAATTAACCTTGTTAACTTGTTAATTAAGACCGTTTCTACAATATGGACATGCAACTTTCGAGAATTTAAATTTTTTTCGTTTCCATGTAAACGTTATTTTTCCGTAGTCAACAAAGGGGACAACTTTTCTACACGAGCCAAATTTGTGTCGTTGGTACCTTTGATGCAAGTCTTGATTGACTTTGAAAGCCGATTCCGAAAAAAAAACATTTGACTAAGTTATCGCCTTTTAATGTTTGAATTAAATTATTGGAACTAATAGATTTGATGTTCCAAAGATTTTCTTGGAAATTATTAAATCAAGTTAAATTGAATTTTGGTAGTTTAAGCCGATGATGCTGTTGACAAAATCCACTTCAGAATTATTATTTATGATTGAGTTATGGCCCTTGAATGTTTTATCGAAGTAAGTTCAAATGACATGACTGATGGTCCGATGGGAGCAAATTATTTCAGAAACTATTACATCTATTTGAGAACTCTTTTGATTGGGGTACACCTGATTATGTTATTGATCGAGTTTGATTATGTTTGATGGAGTCACATTTCACATATGGCTAGTTCTGAAGATATTTATTATCGAGTTTATAATCTGTTTTGTAATTCAGCTTTCTTTTTGGCTGATTGCTCTTTGCAGATAAGAGATTGCCATGGTCACTTTTGTATGCTTCAGCTCCTACCTGTACAGTCACTGGGTTGGGTTTGAAGATCCTGAAAGTGGTATTCATCACTTCGAGTGCTGCATTAGCCTCAGCAACAAATCTTGCGAGGTTATGAACGTCACCAACACTGCTCTATCTGACTATTTCTTTGCAACCAATCTCAATCTGCCATCTTCTGTTCCACTATTTATTACTATCCGAGCCTTCAACCCAGTTGGACAATTTGCGGAGTCAACTTCACCCAGTTTTCAAGTGGACGACACACCACCAAAAGTCATCACCTCTCCAGTGTTTGTATCTACAGCTTCAGATGAAGAGTCCAACATTACTGCCCAATGGGAAAACAGCCTTCTGCGTGTTAAATGGAAGTTTGCTGATGATGAGAGTCCAATTCAAGAACATGTCCTCACCTTCAAAACACATCACCAGTCAGCTGTGGCAGAAGAGGCAGTGACGCTTGGTCCAGTGAATAACTATCTGTTGATTCTTGATAAGGAAACTTGTCTGCAGAACGGTGATAAATACGAGGTGTCCGTGTCAGCCTGTAACACAGCAGGATTGTGCACAACAGCCCACAGTCCTTCTATCCTCATCGACTCAACCCCTCCACTCATCGGGGGTTTTACATCACCTTTGACGTGGAGAACCTTCTCTGAGAATGCTTCTTCTTCCGTTAATCTTACATGGTTTGGGTTTTCAGATACAGAATCCAACATAACTGCATACCATATATCAATTGGCAGAACGTATGAAGGTGCAGAATTAACTGCTGGTGCAGTCATCATCAGCCATGATCCGACTAAAGGAAATCAGTCCGCTATATTTTATCTTAAAACGTCAATATCTCAGTGGGATTCTTCAATTGTTCTATCAATAGTTGCAGAAAATGCTATTGGGCTATTCAGTGCTGTTGCTAAGGTAACAGTGTCAGTGGTGAGCACTGATCATATAGCCCATTCAGCTGGTGTGCTGGAGATACAGCGCCATTCATGTGACGTCCACTACTGCACCAGGGATTGTACATGTGCTGTCATTGGTTGGAAGTGTCAACCTCCTTCAGAGCCTCTAACCTGTTATGATGTTACAAATAATACGTTATATCCTAATGTCCTTGTGCATCATGGGACCTTACAGCAGTCTAGTTTTACTGAGAGCCCATCCCTTTCATGCTTAACTGCCCATTGGGAAGTAAGAGATCACAATGTCAGTATAAGACGTTTTGAGTGGAGTATGGGACTCGCTAATGAACCCTTTGGAGCTGGAATATTTAACACTGTCGAGGAGAGCGTATGGTATGATGTCGGTAAGCAGACCTTTACCGTCCATTGCCTGCCGTATCATCATGCATTAGTTCACAGTGAAGACTATGTAGTCTATGTTCGAGCCTGGTTCTCAGAGACTCACTACAGCATATCCAGCTCTGCGAGTGTCCGAATAGACCACTCACCTCCAGCAGTGAGACGGGGCCGGGGCGTGAAGGACTCAGACAGGGGTTGCCAGGAAGACTATGATCTGTTCAACGCCAACCAATCCTCAGTATTCGCATGCTGGGACAAGGCGTTTCAGGAGAGCCAGACTCGCATTGTACAGTATGAGGTTTGGGCTGGTCTTACAAGGTTTGGTACGTTGAATCTCCTCTTTGATTGAATTGAATATGGAGAACTCTATAACTAAAGTGACTAAGATAATATGTCACATTGTCACATCCTCGTAAAATGATGTATCATTATTTTTTTAATTTACTAAATGCCATTAAAAGAATGCTGAAATCCACGTTATAATTTGACATTGAAAAGAGCTCAGAGGAATCTTTATTCTATTCCAATCTACGTTAATCTAGACTATAGACGTCTTCTCTTCAACTGTAGCGCTCAGGCCTTTCAGAGTATATTGGCATATTTTACATAAGAGCTATTAAAATCCCTCATCGAATGATTTGAATGAACGTTTACTGTATGCTTATTAAATATGTATTAATTTAAAACCTAGGAACTGAACTTCTGCCTCGGACCAAAGTTGGAACATCAACATCTTTGGTTCTTCCTATGTCCAAGATAGTTCCTGGAACCAAATACTACGTTGGGGTATGTGCAACCAACTCAGTGAATATGGCTACAATAATTGTCTCTGACGGCTTCATAATGGATGCAGATCCCCCTATTGGCGGCCATGTGTACAACACAAAGTCTCACCACAACAGACTGGCTCAGTCTGACAAGGCATCACTTGGTGTGTCATGGAATGGTTTTCAGGACCATCATTCGAGCGTGAGAAGGTACCATGTCAAAATCACAGAAGCCAAGACATATAAAACCCTCACCGAGATCAACGTCACCCTCCTCAATTCTCTCAAATTCAAAGAGCTCAGTCTAGATCATGGTAAACAATACATCGCTGTAGTAGAAGCTGAAGATGCTGTAGGTCATACCAGCGATCCAGTTCATTCTCTCCCAATCATGGTGGATGTTTCCCCTCCTTCTGGATTCAGTTGTGTAAACTTCAGTAAGGTCATCTCAAACATCACTTCTGTATCCCAAGTTCAGGATCATGGTCACTTTTTGAACCAATTGACAATTCTATTACCGGAAAACGCTTCCCACTATCGTATAAAGGTATCCATCAGCAAAACTGACTTTGAACATGAACAATTTGAACTCATCATAAGTTATTATCGCGTAAACATTCCAATGCGTTTTGACAGTAAAAATCAAAGGTACTTTGGTGAGCATGAGTTCCGATTAGACCATGTGAAAAGCCGAAGAATTGCTGTTAGAGTACGAAATGATGTTAGTGTGGAAGATGTTGATGTTTCGACGGAGGTTTGTGATGAAACAATTCTTACTCAAGATCCACAAGTTATAAAGGTCACTCAAATCCAAATGTCCCACATAAGTATATGTGCACATGTACTTGACCTTGAAAGCGAACTCAAAAGTGTTCAGATTGGAGTTGGAACTACCATGGATGGATTCCAGATCCAAACGCTCAAACACACTATCAGCAGATTCCACGAACTGGTTCCTGTGAATGTTCCTCATGGAACTCCGGTCTACGTTTCAGTAGTTGCAGAAAATCATGCAGGACTAAAAACTTATTTTACCTCAAAACCATTGATAATTGACAAAACCTCGCCCACTGTAAAGGATCTTCAGGCCTCTCTGAACTACTTCAAAGAGAATACCACACACCTGTCCATACAAGCATCATGGTTGGTCAGCGATGCAGAGACACAGATAGCTTACTGTAAATGTGCAGTAGGTTAGTAATTTAGCCTTCTGCTTACGGATTATCATTAATGTTTTAATGAAAATGCCAAATGCAAACAGGCATAATCTTAAATCATATCCTTCTTTATCAGGGTATTGTATCCAATTACCTCATTAATTCACTGATAGCATTTGCAAGAAAACGGTATGCATCTTATATTGATATAAATTACAAGCCAATGAAATGATTTACAATCCAGCAATATTAGCAGTGTCCGGATAAGATTACCTGTTCTTTGTTAAAGTGTTTTTGCATTACGTACATGTACAACATTGGTAGAGCATTGGCCGACAAAATATGTGTTATGTATTGCGTCATGTGTCTTCATTTGTACGGATAAACTGCAGTTGATATCATTTGGTTCAGGGAGGATAATATTCAGACTGTTGCAAGAGTCTTTCACGTTTCGTGTCTTTGTGCACTTTTTGATTTTTAAGCATTCCTATAACATTTTTTTAAAGTCCTTGTGTATAGATTATGACATAAATTCAAATATTTAAAACAGTTGTCAGCACTGAATGTGATTGGATTTAATTTCAGGTCATAATAAGGGTATGTCAGATCTCGTAGAATGGGTGTTTAGCAACGACACAGCTTCCTGCGAGGTTCCAATAAAAGGCATACCCCATGGTGAGCTAGTGTACATTTCTGTCCAATGTTTCAACACCTTGGACATGGACACTGTGGCTTCTGCAGACGGACGCCTAGTCCTGTTGAGACCTCCGTCAACCAATGGGAGTCATGTCCATATCATCTCTCACAACAGGTACAGTCAGCGTGATGAGGAGTTAGTTCAGTCAACCGTGTCCTCCCTGAGGTTTGAGTGGATATGGGGCGATCACGTGGGTGTTGATCACTTCCAGTGCCGAGCATCTGGCAGCAGTTGGGAGACGGAGTGGAGGAATGTCAGTCTGCGGTTCTGTGAGTTCTCCGACCTACAGCTGACGGATGGGGGGACTAACACGGTGGAGGTTCGTGCTGTGAACAGGAGGAAACAGTTGAGTGGAGTAGTTTCAGCAGCTGTGGTCTCAGACAGCACTACGCCATCGCTAACAGGTACATGTTCTGGTAGAAACTAAACGTGTACAATATGTTTATGTTAACAAAGCTTGGTTTTCGTAATTATTGTTGGTTACTTGTGACTTTAGATATTTTCATATTCATTTGATATCCCACCGATGTCTACCCAAGTAATTGGTATCGTCACGAAGTTCTTTCATCGTTTTCTTAAACTCAATTAATAATACGGTTATCGACGTTTCCATGTACAAAATCTATATTTTGACCTTACTATTTATTTCATATCAATAGTTAGCCATTTTGTTTTTGTTTTGATGACCCTAGAATTTACAACAGGTAAGATAAATAGTAAACTGAAATGTTGTGTACAGATTCCTTAGCCAATGCTAAGTAAAAATTGTATATTTTATTTTTCAGCCCAATTTATCATATTTGAGATATTATTATATATCAGAATCATAATATATTGATGAAAATACTGATTATTATTAACTAAGGACCAAATGGCTGCTTGTTACAGAAGGCAGAGCGGAGGTAACCTGGAAAGACTCCGAGGTGATACTCGACTACAGTTCTGTGTTCCATCACCTATCTGGCCGCTTGCACTACACGGTGAATGTTGGCTCTTACTCCGGGTACAGTGACTACTTGAGAATGCACAGAACAGACCACGAGGTCCTCTCCATTCCCCTCCCCCAGAACACGGCTCAAGTCTTCGTGTCGGTGAAGGCATGTGCTCCTGTAGGCACGTGTATTGTTTATAGTGATGTCTTCAACTTATGACTTTCACCAATGTGGAGCGCAGGGCCAAGTGTTCCTCTTGGTGCTACATACAACAAGGTCATCAGCTGATAACCTTCGACACATGTTTGTCAATAACGTGGCAATGTCCCCCACCGCTAGCATTGAATTGAATGAGATTAATCTTCTAGCTTTAATGATATTGTAGGAGGAATGGTTAGCAATAGCGTTGTGTGAACTAGTCTGCTGTCAAAGATTTGAATAAAAGGTACTTTGCCCGAGATGTAGCAAAAATTAATTTGTCAGTGTCTGTATTACCCCAAACGTGGTTTGTTACATTAGTTGGAGCCTTCAGGTGCAACTGTTCGTAAGACGTAATGTCGACGTCAAGGTTACCATTACTAATTGATGTCTGTAGAATCCGAATAGACATAGGGTGCAATGGTTCATGTGATATTGCCTTCACAAGAAGTTCAAAAGAAAAGTGCCATGATAACCTCATAAATGGTGACGGTCACCCGAATTGATTGGTGTCTACGTAATCTACCACCTTTAACTTGGACCAAATGACGTTGAGTGTATCGGTTCATGAGATATCGCGTTAACAAGAACCCGGAACTAGGTTCGTACATGCGTACAGACGCCACTGAATACAATGTCCCTCATTCCGAGCTCCGGCGCGAGACGATATGCGCCCACAAGAGAAGTTTCCTTTGTTTAGTTATGTCGTCAACTATCGATATATTTATAGGGTCACCTGTAGGCCTACTGTAAATGGCGATGCCTTTAAATATTGTAACTGTTTAGGTTCTGCCTATGAATAGAAAATCCCACTTAAGAGTCTTCTGATATCAAATGAAACATCCAAAGTTGAACACTTGGACATATCTGAGACATGTCGATCAGGCGAGGAGAGGCGAGATTCTAGTGATCATTCATACTAATTCTTCATTACGTGTCAATGTATTTTAACACACCACTGACAATATCCTTAGAATTTTGTGACGTCAGAGAGCATTTATGTCGTGGCAATGTAATGTCGGTATTTGATGATGTAGTTTCTGATGCTTTGGCAATGTGTAAAACTAACTTAGTGTATATAGAGAATACTAAACGATTGGGAATTCATTAATGTGATAACATTTTTATACAACGAGTGAATGTGATTTTCCATTCCATTCACGAGTTGCATGAAAATGTTATCACATTATCATGACTTTAGTATTTTATTTATTAGAGAAAATGTTTATTAAAGTGTCACGTACTTTAGAAATAAAATACAATACTTAAAACATATACATACATTAAAATAGTATCTGGCCTTAAGGCCTATGAGACACTGTAGTCATTAGATAACACAACAAAACAATATAATATTAAAATATTTAAAACAGATATAAAAATTTACCTATGTTCTACAATAGCAATATAAAACATTCACGCACAAGCACGCACACAAAACAATCTACTCAACAAATAACGCACGAGATCACGCAAATACTATCTTTAATATCACAAAAACATTCACTCGTTCTCACCTTCATAATCACATACCTCTACTTAAACAATAGCTTAATACATTCTCACGCGTACGTATGTAGACATAAACGCCTCTACACTTATACACATATCCACATACCAGCTTGCATGCGTCCACACATTCTCACACACACACCCATACATACACCTATACACCTATACATACATACATACACCTATACATACATACATACATACATACACCTATACATACATACATACAACTATACATACATACATACACCTATACATACATACATACATACATACACCTATACATACATACATGCATACACCTATACATACATACATACATACATACACCTATACATACATACATACATACACCTATACATACATACATACATACACCTATACATACATACATACATACATACACCTATACATACATACATACATACACCTATACATACATACATACATACATACACCTATACATACATACATACACCTATACATACATACATACATACACCTATACACCTAAACATACATACATACACCTATACATACATACATACATACACCTATACATACATACATACACCTATACATGCATACATACACCTATACATACAAACATACATACACCTATACATACATACATACACCTATACATACATACATACATACACCTATACATACATACATACATACGTACATACATACACCTATACACCTATACATACATACATACATACACCTATACATACATATATACACCTATACATACATACATACACCTATACACCTATACATACATACATACATACACCTATACATACATACATACATACACCTATACATACATACATACATACACCTATACACCTATACATACATACATACACCTATACACCTATACATACATACATACACCTATACACCTATACATACATACATACACCTATACATACATACATACACCTATACATACATACATACATACATACATGCATACACCTATACATACATACATACATACATACACCTATACATACATACATACATACACCTATACATACATACATACATACACCTATACATACATACATACACCTATACATACATACATACATACACCTATACATACATGCATACATACATACATACACCTATACATACATACATACACCTATACATACATACATACATACACCTATACACCTAAACATACATACATACACCTATACATACATACATACATACACCTATACATACATACATACATACACCTATACATGCATACATACACCTATACATACAAACATACATACACCTATACATACATACATACACCTATACATACATACATACATACACCTATACATACATACATACATACGTACATACATACACCTATACACCTATACATACATACATACATACACCTATACATACATATATACACCTATACATACATACATACACCTATACACCTATACATACATACATACACCTATACATACATACATACATACACCTATACATACATACATACATACACCTATACATACATACACCTATACACCTATACATACATACATACACCTATACACCTATACATACATACATACACCTATACACCTATACATACATACATACACCTATACATACATACACCTATACATACATACATACGTACATACATACGTACATACCTACATACATATTTACTTACATACATACATATACAAATTTGCTATATTTCAATTTTCACTTTATTACTCAACCCCACGTATCAATATTTTTGATAGATTAATCGTCAAAACAACTGTCAGCTGATCGCGAAACCGGCGTTAGAATATCAGTCAGTCACACAAAACATAGAAAAACTTAGTTTGCTAATTGTTGAGTGTGTAGCGTATTTAGCAGAACCGTCGATTGCATAGCAAGAAACGGGTCTGATGCCCAGTTCAGAATCGGCTTTTGAAGATTTCGCCATAAGCTGAACAGTTCTACCCATGGCTACATTGGATGCATAAGTGACTCGCGATAAAACTAAAATCACATTAGTGAAAAGGGTTTTCATTTTTAAGAAATTCATTGATATGACAAATGCAACGAATGCAAAAGCAACGAAAAATGTCAAGACATTATACACTCGATACGTGAGTCATGACGTCATCGGAATATGACTTCTTTCTAGGTCAGGTCAGTCAGTGTTAAAAAGTTAGCGGAACAGTGTCAGCAGTTGAGGAGGATTGGTTGATATTGTGGTAGTAGAAGTGATCGTCTCCAACCAAGCTTCATGTCGTGTTATAAGTCTTCCTATGACTATACAAATAAAACACATAACATAACAGATATCATTGACATGAATAACATAATTGTTGATAGGACCCGCAAAGATTGAACTGAGGGAACAGGAGTTGAAAAATGTCATGTTCAGATTGCGTGCTTGTTGAGGGGGTAGCGACAGGTTGCATGGAACATTTGATTGAACGGCCAAACCTCCAAGTCAGGGCGCCTTCCCTTCGAGTACCCTCTACGGTAGTAGCCCTTCCTTCACTAGCGGGGGCATTGTTGTCAGGATTCTTGACAACAATAGGAATTGACGTCATCGATAATCTCGAACCAAATTGTTATTTTACATACAAATAAATTTGTTCGAGAGGGTGTTTTAAACGTTAGGCGTATGAAATTCTATGAATATTACAAAAATTGGTGTAATTTGCTTCAAATATAATTTTGTATTTGATGAGTATACACCTTTCTTTTCGCAACTTCACGGGCGCCGCCATCTTGGTGTCTCTTGACCTTCCGCCATTAATTAAGGTGCTGAAGAAAACGTCAAACCGCCTGACGTCAGTGTATTGGTGCGACGTAAAACCGAACGCTTTATCACATCTCACAGACGTTTTAGATGAAAACCCAACGATATCCTTACTTTAATTTTTGTTGAATATGTTTAGTTAATGAAATGAAAATATAATTAAAGAATTATGTCAGAAAAACATGATATAATGAAATGAAAATATAATTAAAGAATTATGTCAGAAAAACATGATATAATGATAAATTCTAGTTTTTGTCAACACAATGTCAGCTATGGATAAAAATCATAACTGAATAAATCATATTACTTTCATTAAATTTTCACGCAACATGTAAGAAAACGTTTTTTTCGTTTGTTTTTATTCAAATATTTGACTAACATGATTAACGTCACTTATTCAAGAAAATCGTTAAATATCGCTCGCATTTAAATATTGTAATTGCACAGACTATGAAATGTAGATTTATTTTTTTTAAAAACGCCGAAATACCAATCTAGTTAAAACTAGATGTATTGATCCGTCAATACGGACTTCGGGACGTATTTTATTACAGCTAGTTTTAACTAGATTGCCGAAATACTGGCAATAAATTTAAACAGGTTTAAAGTTTCAACTATCATCTACCGAACCGTGCTACTCAAAATTAATGCGAATGATAAAAGTTTTGCCATGAACTTAAATATTAAATTAGTAAGGCATAAATAATTTTCTTGAACTACGCACGTTCTTTTTGGATTATTGGAGAACTTTGCGGGTTGAACTCGTTTTAGCTGGAAGAACATGATTTATCTGTAATTATCTGATTAAAATTATCTGTTTAAAAACTATTGTCATCACTTTAACAGATATATATGTACATAATCAATCACCGATATAAAAGTTTTTAAATCATAGGCAAGGGAACGGGAAATATTAATAACTTCGTATATAGTACTTATATATTCACATAACGCATTTTATTAAGTTAAATGTGTTTTATTTATACGATTTGGTGTTCACTGATAAAAACATTGTGTATAAAAACTTCATATACGTACAAAAAGCTTATCATTAAATTTATTAGGCGCAAATAAGTTATCTACCATATTCTATGTATTCTAATTCTTCCGCAGAACGAATTTCTAATTAACTCTAAATATGACATTTTGCTTTGGGTTTTAACATGCTTTCATTTCTTGCAATTCGTCTATGCAAATTTAATTTTCTAACCAACACAAATTCACGTACTTATGAACATGTATACATGTTGTGGTCGCAGACGTCTTTCAGGATAATCTTCATTAGCTGAGGTTGAGGTTTTTCGATGTTTGGCGTCAAATAAAAAATGTTTTTAAATAAACTGGAATAAAAAAGCATTAAAACTGGACTGATCTATAGACAGCAAATTACTTTCTTATGCAATTCCAAAAATATGGGCTACGGTCCGATGCGTTTCCTACTTTTTGGATTGCTTGTTTCGCACTTAAATACTGAAATTTTCTAATTTGATATGATTCGATATAACATTGACCCGTACCTAAATTAGGTGTAGAGCAAATTTGAAAAAAAAACCTCAATTTTTTTCGTTACCTTATAGCCCTTATATATTAATGACATACACCGGTTAATATAAATTACTTCACCAAACCACTATGTTTTCATGAGATTTTAAAAGATTAAATCAAACCTCAAACACTATTTAGAAAAAATGACTATTATTTTCCGAACTTATATCTTCTAAACCACTTTAGATCATACACACACGGCTTTTGTAAGTATTTAATTTCTCTTTTCCTCATAAGGCTTATACGTACTATTGTGTAATATTTTTTTAAGCATGGGGGTTTTTTTACTCCAAAGTCCACGTTTTTCAAAATTTAATAAAAATCGAATTCAAATATTAAGCTTCTGTCTTGGATTTCAAACGTTGTTAAGTATAATATAATAACCTAAAATAATATTTATTATAAGCAGTAGAGGTCTTTTTCTTATTATGACATTTATTTCAGGACATTTCTCGTTTATTTCAAATTCAACCCGTGTTGTTATTGTTGAAATATGAAATTTTACTGGATTTAGTAACATTTTTAGGCCATATCCCATTTTTATTCAATCATTTTCTAACGTTTTCCCCTTGTGTGTGCGCGTCTGCCTTAGTATGAACAAGCCGTCAATCAGCACCTCAATGGCGGCCGACGATAGCGCCCCTACCGAGCAAGAAGGATAACTCTAATCATTGTGTGAAATAGAAACGTGTTAGCTCCAGACAGCGAGTATCCGCTCCGTGACGTCACTAATATACTTGCTGCCATCAGAAGGCTTCAAGGTGAAAAAGCTCTAACACAGCGCGTGCAACCGACGATTGATGTCACGCTCTAAGAGTGAAGC
The DNA here is from genome assembly GCA_921293015.1 of Phorcus lineatus. Lineage (NCBI taxonomy): Eukaryota > Metazoa > Mollusca > Gastropoda > Trochida > Trochidae > Phorcus > Phorcus lineatus. The sequence continues at coordinate 61,554,703 of OV121084.1, forward strand.
TCCTAACTCATAGGATTCACAATGCAACTCCGAACAACGACTCAAGAAATGAGTACGACAAACGAAACTTTTTGTTATTTTATTAAGTTGTCTTTGAATTTTTGAAACGTAACAAATTGTACACCATATACTCATCAAATAGGACATTATATTTGAAGCAAATTCCACAAACTTTTGTAATATTCATAGAATTTCATACGCCTAACGTTTAAAACATACTCTCGAACCAATTTATTTGTATGTAAAATAACAATTTGGTTCGAGATTATCGATGACGTCAATTCCCATTGTTGTCAAGAATCCTGACAACAATGCCCCCACAAGTGAAGGCAGGGCAACTGCCGTAGAGCTTCTCGAAGGGAAGGCGCCCTGACTTGGAGGTTGAGAAACGTGTATATGGTGGACAATTCGTTATGTTTCAAAAATTAAAAGACAACTTAATAAAATAACAAAAAGTTTCGTTTTCCGTACTCATTTCTTGAGCCGTTGTTCGGAGTTGCATTGTGAATCTTATGAGTTAAGTGCTTCACTTTTAGAGCGTGACATCGATCGTTGGTTGCACGCGCTGTGTTAGAGCTTTTTCACCTTGAAGCATTCTGATGGTAGCGAGTATATTAGTGACGTCACGGAGCAGATACTCGCTGTCTGGAGCTATGGAACGGCCGGAAGAGAAACGACGTACGTTTACAACGAAACGACTGACGGCAAAGAAGTTGTGCGATTTATTAAAAGACTGATTAATTTTTGCTAGTTTTAAGACATATGAGAGAAATTATTGACACTTGATATTTCATATTTTTAGATATTCACGTCTTGTCAGAATGCAAAATTTGAGTCGTCATTTTCTAACTTACAGGTCACTTGATTGGACGATGTCATTTGACGTTCGAAATTAGTTCCGTTTGTTCGCACGAGATGGTATCACACGTCACGTTATCCAATGAGTGATCTCACTATAAAAGCCTGGAATATGTCTTCATGAAAACTCGTCTTGTATGATTCGGTTCGTATTTTGTGACAGAAAGATAAAAACGAACGTATCAGGATCAGTTGAGCTGTGACAACCCATTTCACTACCTCCAAATTTTAAAAAGTGTTCACACAAAAATGGTTACCAGTGCTTTTTGCTTGTTCCAGTAGTTGTCATAGAAACGAAAACTCCCTCCTGGGTTTCCCTTAAGGTACTTTCTCACTCCCCACCCAGGGGGAAACACCAGTCATTGTACTTGCTTTTAGTTGACACTCAGTGTAACGACAGTAGTCATAGAAACCAGACTTCCCATCGGTACTTCCCATCCTGGGAAACTGAAACCTTCATTTTAGATGGTATCACACGTCACGTTATCCAATGAGTGATCTCACCATGGTTGAGTAATAAATCTCATGATCTCTTGTTTTTGAGTATGCAATGTGAGTACAAGGACACGTGAACCCTGCGTGACATGGTATTGAGTTGACGATCTATAAAATGGTGTAGAATTATTTACAATTATCTAGATGGAAATCAGAATCATGAAATGCGAATTTCAATTTATATGGTAAAATATTATGTCTGAATAAAATTTGTATATAGAAATTGAAGTTAGGGGATAGTTATCACGATGTTCGTTTCTTAAAATTGTAATAAGAGAACTATAAAAGCCTGGAATATGTCTTCATGAAAACTCGTCTTGTATGATTCGGTTCGTATTCTGTGACAGAAAGATAGTATAGCTTGCATTGTTATGTTATGTTGGCATTCTGTAAATCATTTGTGAAAAAAGGATATGTTTGGGGTTATACTGAGCTTATTCCAAATGAACGTAACTATGGCCAATCCATTAAAACGATCTTATTGTTTTATCTGCTCTAGTTCCTAAACTTACATTGATTTGAGATTGTGTTTCACCATGCAAACAATGCAGCTTCATTACTGTTGTCTGTTTGTGGTTCTGGGAACTAGACGACAGGCTGTTAAAAACAGAACAGGGACCGACATACACCTCTACCAACCTGAAACCCTCAATCCCATATCCCCGTATTCAAATATTTGCCCGTGTAACATAAGGGAAGCAACTCTGTCAGTAAAACTGCAATTTATCCTTCAAAGATGTGTTCCACAGGAGATATCAATTAAACTCATGAAAGCGATATATCCGAGGAGTAATCGTTTGGGCAGTAGATTTTGAAGAATGCCCAGCTAACGTATAGTATATGACATCACACTTGTTTTACATCATCAAGCAATGAAATCACAATGCTAAACATGTCGGAGTCACAATGCTGTAATACCACCCCACTGGGTTTCTGAGAGTTGTGCCGTATTCAGAAATGAACATTCATCTTGGAAATGTAAAATTGTAATATATATCGTGGAAATATAAATCTTGGATGATAAATGAATTTCTACCTCGTGTCTCCTGATATGAACTATATCAACACTCCTTGGCAAGCCTCGGATTTGTAACTTTTATCAACTCGTGTTGATATAGTTGAAATCAGAAGACACTTTATTGATATCATGTATGTCTTTTCTGTTTGAGATCACCTGACACACCCACGAAGCTTGATGGTTCAGTTTGATTCGAGATATATTCTGTATCCGACTGTGTAATAAACTGACAAAAACAAATGTCCAGAAACGATTTCCAGAAAAAAAGGGGAGATGATACTAAATCATCCCTTTGAATTATTTCGTTTTGGTATTTCTTTTGCCATACGGTACCTGATTTGTTTAACTGTGCTCTTTTCATTAGATTAGAGCAAATTTGTATCTCTATTCAACTTATTGATTTGTCTGGACTTATCATGTCAATTGAGGGACCGGTCATTTATTACAGGGGGGGTGGGCCGGGGGTTTTCATGGGAGGGTCAGAAAAAAATATACAGCCACCAGGGGAGGGTCATGAAAAAAAATACGAAAGGTTGGGGAGGGTCATTTTGAAATAGACAGTTATAAAACCATCCTTCTTTAGCAATTGAAAGTGGGGCTGAAACATTATCATTAAGCCTTATCAAATGAAAAAAAATTCCAGAATGTGAGAAAGACTGGTTTATATTCTTAAAAACACATGCTTATATTAAAAAAAATCACCATGAAATCACTGCTCAATTCATTGTTATTTATTCTTGTAGAACAAAAAGTAGAAAAGTAGTTCTGTTGGACTGAGGGTTTATACGAGCAGTTAACAGGTGTTTGCTATATTTTTATACAACAAAGATGCATATTTGATAATAGACTCATAAAGTTAAAACAGCATATTTGATAATAGACTCATAAAGTTAAAACAGCTAGTCAAATTATTAATTTCTTAATGATTATATTAATCGTTCTCAATGATACAAAGTTATGAAAACGTAACACTTTAGCAGATGTCTTGATTGGTGCAAATTTGTTAATATAGCCATACTTATGAAAAATATCTAAATGCATATTTAGAAAAACAAATTCCAATGTTGATATTCCAAAAATTGGGAACATTTGCTATATTCATACTTAAGCTTCCATACTTTTTAGGTTTTAAACTTTATTGTTTAAATATAATGTAACATGTAACCAATGTAACATATGTAATTTCTGTGAAACCTAGATGTGCCTATATAATCCTTATGTTATGTACCTTCAAAATTGTATAGATTTTTGTGCTACAAACTTAATGTAGACGGTTAAATTTGTTTTAATCAAACTCATACACAAACAGTTTAAATATTATGAAATTTGATCATTTAATTCCTATAAAGTAAAGATTTGACATTTTACATTGTTTGGTCCTATACTCTGAAAGTGTTTGTAGATAGATTTTTAATCTTTTTTTTTTATTTAAAGAAATCATTATGTCAAGAGCTTATCTCCCAACGTGCAACCTGGTCCTTCCATGGTTTTATCAATTTATTAATTCATTGTTTCAAGTTTTCAGTGGAATAATGTGGGCAAGATATTCATTTTGATGGAATTTTTAACTAGTGCAATATCTTAGCTCTTTTTATCTCTGTTGAAAGTAAATTCAATGAATGTCCATAAAAAAATTCCTTCTCTTCCTCAGTGCTAACCTATTTGTTATTTAAAGATAAAAAAAGACATTGTGATTTGAATTTTAAAAATAAATAAAAAATGAGCCTTATAAGTAAGATAAAATTAAAGATAGAATTTACATTATGTTAAACATACGTGTGTATTATAAGCAATGGTATTCGAAACCTATTTTGATATACAGTTGATGTAAAAAAAAAAAAGTTCTAATAAAACTGATTTTAAAACACTATAGACCATTATCAGATATCATGTTAAACCCATCAGGGTAAATCTGTTGTTTTTTTCAACATTATTTTAAGCGTTACTTAAAGAAGTTTCTCTTTTGGAAATATATAAAAAAAAATTGAATGTAGAACCGACCATAAATCTTCAAAAGACCAATTTCAAGAACTTTCGTAGAAATGATTTGGGGGAGGGTCATGAACAAAAATACGCTTAAATTGGAAGGGCCATGAAAAAAATTGCGACGAGTTGGGGCCACATTTTTAAAGACAATCCAAAGAGAACTCCCCCCCCCCCCCCCCCCCCCCCCCTTTAATAAATGACCGGTCCTTGAAGGGGCAGTAGTACGTTTATAAGAGAAATTAAGTGATCTCCTGAAAACTCAAATGTTTACAATTGCTGGAAATATATTAAAATCAAAAGATGCAGTTTTAAAACGAACGTATCAGAATTAGTTGAGCTGTGAGAACCCATTTCACTACCTCCAAATTTTAAAAAGTGTTCACACAAAAATGGTTACCAGTGCTTTTTGCTTGACAGTTGATAATTTCCTGTACTTCTACTGATGATCGGGTTGAGTATTGAGATATATGTGCTGTTGTCCCTTTGAAAGAGCATACAAAAGTATATTTTTTCAAAGGCTTCGGTGTTCCAGCAGTTGTCATAGAAACGAGAACTCCCTCCTGGGTTTCCCTTAAGGTACTTTCTCACTCCCCACCCAGGGGGAAACACCGGTCACTTGCTTTGAGTTGACATTCAGTGAGGAGAGCATTGTAACGACAGTAGTCATTGAGACCGGACTTCTCATCGGTACTTCCCCTGCTGGGAAACTCAAACCTTCATCTTAGCTTGCTGTACATGCAATCAGGAGAACTTGTCTTCTTTGTGTCAAAGCAAGGGTCTCGTGAATCTTCTAGACTGTTATAATGGACATTGCCGGTAAGTGCATTTACCAGTGAATGATCATGCATGTGTGAATACATGAGAACTTGTTGACAAAATGACCAACTTACATATCTTTGAGCGGATTGATTGCGATATCGTCTTCATGTTTAAGGAAGGACAGTTTTTCGAAACGTCATAACAATTTTCTGACATTGTGTTAGGTTCATCGACACGAAGACCTTCTTCTCACGCATGGCCTATATTTGCGTCAGCCAAATGAGTTGTTTAGATAGGCCTTGTCGCATGTTGCCAACTGTTCTCTGCTTGTCGGACGGACTGCTGCAACGGATCTCGATAGTCGAATGAGAAATCAGATGAGAATTTTTTTCGCCGAAGAGGGCCCTGCACACGAAACACGATTTTTTTCTAGTCTCGAGATGGCTGAAACCGCAGATTTATCTTGAGCCTTTTGAAACAATTTTGCCGAAGCGACCGAAAAAAAACCCAACCGAATGATGTATCAACTGATTACTGCAGGAATCAGTAGATGCAGAAGCACACGGACTATACGGTAGTTCTACTTGGTATTGTTACAGGGTTGAGGTCTGTTCAAACGCTGGAGAATTTGGATTTGACCGCGGTCATACATGGAACTTTCTCTTGATGCGTTATTGTCATGGACGACGTTTTTTATTCTATTTGTCGTCTGGTCGTGATAGAATGTTTTGAATACAATTAGAAGAAACTTTTAACAACTGTAAATTGCTAAAAGTACAAAGGTATTACGCGTACGTAGCGAGATGTTTACATGTATGAGTGCCTCTTTAAGGGGCATTTTCAGATTATTGTTTATGATTTATCGAGGAAATGATACTTCTGCCTGAAATTGAAACTGTTTGCTGCAATCTTTTTAAACATAAAAAGTTTCAAATTTCGATGAAAACAAGCTAAACTCTCACATAAAATATCTAATACTCGACAAAGCTATCATAACCTTAAGTAGATAGGTGGGATAGTTCATTTGATTAATATTACGCCCCGAGCTCGACAGATCATTTGGACCAGTTTTAACTAGTTTAAATAGTTAATTCAGCAACATCTGGGGTGGCTTGCCGGATGGGTGGGTTACTTCTGGGTGTTCTTCTGTTCACCCAGCAGTACTAATTGGGTACCTGGTGTAGATTGTGTTGGAGGTGACCTTTAAGCGCTGTAATCGGCAGCTTGGGTTAGACCAGGGTAATAATGTAGGGAGCGTCTTGAGCATGCATTCGGTATTGATATGTGCCCTATAAAAAAAATACCCTTATCATCATTATTAATTCGAACTTGCGAGTTCAATTATCGCCACTTAAAGAGCCACTCCGTGAGTTGTTGGAGTCATACTTGCCAAACTTAATCAATGGTGCCATTTTATCGCGAGGTATCGACTGTTACCAAAAAAGACACATTTTACAGCATATTGTTGTTTTGCAGTGACAATAAGAAGGTAGAACGTCGAAATTATGATCGAAAACCGGACAGTGACGCGCATCAAATAGTCAAACGTAATTTTGGAGACTTATCTAAAATAGCCAGGAGGACAGTTAGGAGTTGATAGCGTTTGTTAGGTCATATAACTAGTATTCATGTATATTGGACGTGCTACCTACACCTCTGTGCATGTATAAGACGGTTGTACATTTTCATGGAAAAACCATGTCTTTTGGACATAAAAGGTTAAAGTGGGGCTCCCGGGTAAAATCACCTTATTTAACCAAGCCAAATTGTACACTTATGTGCATGTTTTCATAATATATCCTTCTTGAATTGATTTTACGTCAGGTTTTAACAAGTTTATATAACTTGATTATGTAATTAATTTCGATTGAAAAAAGGATAGTAAATTGCCTTCCCGATCGTGTTGTTCCGTGAAATCAACCGGATGTGACGTCAACTGTGGAAAACACACGCGACGTAGCCGCCATAACAAATGTAAACAACACCACATTTCATAATTAGGTGATCGTGTTCTCGTAGCTATTGAAAACTCAGAACGTTTTAGGGTGATTTTTTTAAAATATAAGTGCTGTACGAAAATCAAGAAAAAAGGAAAAAGCCTTTTGATGACTTTTATACGTTATTATGGAAACAATTCGTATGATAAATTCGCAGTCTCAAACCACTGCTTTATACTGTGTCTACACGGGTAATGCACCCAATTAAAAACACCGGTGAGTGACTCCTTGTTATAATTTTCCTAAAAGATTTTTCTTCGTCAGTTTACTGTCGAATGTATCAATATCACTTCGTTTTTCAGCCTCAAAGAAACAGCTGATTTGTCATCGTAAGTCTCTCGAACGCAGCTCTCGTCATTCGCCGAGTTTTGTTTATATTTCGCTGCCGTGACTTTCGAAAGGCGGCCTCAATCTACATCAGTACATGTGTATGAAAAAAACATTTGAACAATCGGTGAAGTTAAATTTGTTGTACTGGGGATTTTGAGTAAATTACAAAATCATATCTATGATATGAACAAAGATAATTTGTTGTTGATATTAGAATTTTCTAAAGGGTGAAAAATTACCAGATGACACCATTTAGATTTTAGTCTTTCAACTCTAAATTTCAAAATGATATATACTTTAATTATTTCAACATTTTTTGTAAATGAACTATAAATACAAGCCAAAATAAAATGAATCAAATAAATTTTATTATTATTCAAACAGAAGGGATTTATAAAATTTAATTTATTCAATCAGATTCAATATCAAACATTGCTTAAATTATTCTCCATAATCAGGAAATTAAATATAATTTTTTGCAAAGCTTGGAAATTATGTAAAGCCCAATTATTATGTGTGCCAAACTTGACTTTCAAAATTAAGTCAATCATCTCAATGCATCCCCCCCCCCCCCCTTAATTTCGAATAACATAACATTAAGACTGACATACACAAATATATGGTTTATTCTAATTTTGTAATATGAATCTTATCACATGCATTTATAATCTATATTTTATTAAATTGTCAAAACAGTATTCACTTGAGCAATATTTTAATGCTGTGACAGAATGATGACAGTTTATGATATTTGGGGTGGAGTGTCTGGAAACAAAAACGCTTTTTTGTACACAGAAGATGTCTTTAGATGACTCAACAAAAATTGTATTTTTTTTTTATTGAATATGCAATATCATTAGTTAAATATCTTGGTTACAGACATCAATGCATGAATTTATTCAGCATCCATAGCAGTTTATTTTATTGTATAAGGCAATGCTTAGTTAAAGTTAATATTTAGAAGAAAAATAGCAATTAAAGCAAACAAGGGAATTTTGTGTGCTGTTAATATGCAAGTAAATAACATCACAAACAATACACTGTGCTTGAGCATTCTTATTTATTATTTGTAAACTTTATATAATAATTAATCTATTTTTGTTGCGACACCAAAAAAGAAAGAAAACTTAATTGCACCAATTTTTGGAACATTATTTCACTGTATAGCTCTGTTGTCAATACATTGTTTGTAATATCATATATTTTGATAGACTTATTTTAATCTTTTTTTATCCTAATTCCTAGTGAATAGGTGAAGGGCGATTGATCAGCTTATTTCCAATTCCAACAAAGGTAATATGAAAAATGGACGAAAGAATGAATGAAGGTTCAGAATATTTGATAATTTTTGTGTTTGGTCAGAAAAAAATAAAGACTGGTCATGGATTTTAAAACATGGAAAGCTTACAATAAAAATTCCATATCGAACATCGGCCATGCACAAATTATTCATTTAGTGAAATTAGCAAATAATTGAAAAAAATTGCTAGATTCAACCACCAGTATGCATTCGTAAAATGTTATCATAATTTTCAATTTTATAATAAATAAAAAGTATGCAGCTGGTTATTTCATTTTGAATCTGTCCACAATACATTGAATTATTTCACACTCGTGTATTTTGCTGCGTTGTACGTACGTGCAAGTTGACTTACGTAACGAGCGGCATTTCGCCATTTTAAACGACAAAAATACAGTTACACAACATACGTTTGTTTGAATCATCATTGTCCTTACATTGGCAAGGGCATTTGTAAAAACACGTACGTTACCCGATGTCTTTTCGACCGAAATTAGTACTGTTTTGACGTTCGAGTTCAACATATGAGGAGACTCACTTCCGGGTTATGTAATGGACATTTATTCAACTTAATCGTCATTTAAATTTTATTTCCCATTTACTATTGCGTCAGAAGTTCATAAGGAGATATCTTGCCAATTTTTATATGAATTGGTCGACTGGTATGGCTGCTACAATCCGCGCTATTTCATTGTCTGACAGTGTAAAGATACGACAGTGGCCATCTGTTTTCCACAGGTGACGTCACACATTCCATAGGACGAAATCGAGGTTTTCCCGGTGTTTATCGTAAAGTAAGATGGCCGACACGTCAAAACAGTGACGTAAACGTTAGAGTTTTCAACTTCTTTTACGATTTTCTAAAAACATCCTTCATCCGAATAGCTAAGGTATTTGTGATATTGATGACTTTTAACTAATGAATGTGTTTTTCACGTCTATTAGATGTACTTGCGAAGCAAAGTGTATATAGACGGAAAATTTTGGAGCAAAATCACCCGGGAGTTGCACTTTAAGATGCTTTGATTTTTATATCAACACATTTGACATTTAGGTTCGTATCAAAGGTAAATAATATGTAATGGGGAAAATCACCGAGTGGCTCTTTCAGTCAGCTGTTGGTGAACGATTACGTTATAACTTCGGATCGCAGTTATAATAATATCACTGCGTCTGGATAACAATATCTTTATAGCACATTACACTTGCTTTATATCACGAACAAATCGTACCGGTTTTGCGACGGCTTCGAGCATATAGTTATGACGAAACGACCCTTTCATCCACACTGCTATTCACTGCACACAAGTGAGATCTTTATCATTAACTGAACTGCCACAACCACTCTGATCCGAAATTTGAAGACGCTTTCCGCGTATACACTCATAATTTCGGATCAAAGCCACTGTCAACGCTGGAGTTGCACAACTGAGTCCATATTGGGAACTATTTCGAGACCGATTCAACAACTGCATGTATAGGTACTGGATCCGAATACAAGAATGCTGTGCGCTCAACTTACTCGGGCTGGTAGAAATTCATAATCTCGGACGCAAATCTAGGGACGCCATGATTACCACTAGAATCAAATTCTTTTTTCATTCATGGGGGGTGGGGTAACGGCGAAATAGTCAACAATGTCACGTGACACGAGTATTTGAAACCTGCATGGGTCTTTCTCTATTGTTTAGGATTTTTTTTGTTTTTCCGTCATTTAAATAAATTTTAAGACCTCATTTTCAATGGTTATTATATTCAAACGTCAGACCTATACCCAAAAGTCAGTTTAGCTTAAAAATATGTCCAATCTCCAAGGTGGAAACGGACTCGCTGACCTTAGGCTCTCTAACCACTAACCTCGTCGGCCAGCTAGATGAACAGGTCATGTTTCAATCTATTGAATGAGGTTCGCACTGAGGCAATTTGCTTGCGTTGATACAGCATTTAAATATTCCATTACACTAAGATACACTTTGAAGAGTATAAATGCATTCTGCATTGATATCTTAAATGTTGTCAAACAAGTGGATTTCGCATGCACGTGCTTTTCCTAATGTTGCTATAAAAACGAGACTAGTCGTGTCTCCTTTTAAAGGGTAGTATTTCTTAGCTGTTTTCACATTTTTGCAATTACTTATGTCATGATCTTTCCTACGATTTATATGTAAAACAATACACTCGAGCTCGGTTATGCTTGGAATTATAAAATCCTCGGAAAGAAGGCTCCTCGGAAGTAGGACCGCAAGCCTACATTCCAAAGGCTCAACAATCCAAAACTAAACCTTTCTCAAGTGTGTTATCCTTACATGATAATCTATTTTTGTATATTTGAATGCAGATGTAACACTCTTTGAAATTTCGCCTCATGTAAAGGTGAATACGACGTCTAAGTGCATGTAGATAGACCGAATGACTATGTAATTATTAATCATTTTCATAGATTCCTAATTATTATATAATTGTATGAATACAGCAAGAGTTACACAAAACATAATATTTATAGGGCATGGTATTACTCAGAACTCAATTTTATTAACAGAAATCACTATCACAGAAACTTGTGATTTCACTCCATGTAAATGAGAATTTTAAATGATTTTTCATGAGTTAATTCTGGTCTATTTCGTGGTCTTACGTTTCGCTCACTTGGATGGACACGATATTTTCGATCAAAATGATATACATTTCTCCTCTGATTTAATTATCACCTTCATTGTGTTGATATTTCAAACCACTACATCAATCAATCAATCTTTATCCAGTACTGAAGGGGCCACAGGCCTGTATTACATTACATGTCTCATGAGTAATAAGTCACTTATCAGTTATTTTCTAATACTATCTTTCTTCTTAACGCCATTGCAAAATATATGTACATCGACAAGTTCTGTAATAATAATGTGTTATTAGCTGTTAACAATGAAATTGAATTTCGTTCACTAGGATTTCTATAGAAATATGATTTGAGATATTTTTTTTCGTAGATCCGTATAGACAGGGCATATAAGTAGGAAATGTAATTCATTTTCTATATTATTTCTGTTACAAAGTTGACATATTCTTTTTTTCTCTTGGCACACCTGAATATCTACCAGTTTCAATGTATAATTCATGGGATGAGCAACGAAATCGGGATAGGGCTACTTGAATTTTTTTTACATTAACTTTTGATAAGTAGTTTTCAAAACATATATCAGATTTCCATTGATTTAGTTGACAGATGCAATGATTCGGACCGTGATTGTAAATATATATCTTTGGGTAAATGATGAAATAAATTGGCTAGGGAATTGAATATTATTATCGTTCCATAAATAACCATATCCCGTTTTGTTCAGCAATTCACATAAGCACTGAAGATTTATTTTCTTAAAGGGAATGAAACTGTTGTGTTTGTTGTATCAACAATAGATCAAGGTGTATCAAGGATACATTGAGATTGTTTGCAGGAGGTAATTGAGTATGCCCTGTGAATGCATATTAAGATTGAATCTTGCACTGATTGTATCCCAGGATGTAATCATATGGTTTATATAGTTTAATTATATATTGATACAATAGATACATTATTAGGAAATAATAATTGAGTTTGAAATTTCATTGATTATCCAAATGATGTCTAGGCAGATATTGTTAAAAATTCAAAACACTTTTCTTGACAGTGGTAGCAGCATAAGAAGTACTGTATTCTATGTAGAGGAAATTTCAAACGATTACAAGTTATGGTTTAACCGTGGTACTAAATATACTTTTATTTCATTTGAATATCAAGAAGAATGTCATTGTAATATTGCGTGTCTGATCTACTGTACCATTCGTATAAAATTTATCCAAACAGAATATCATGTGGTTAAACACATCTAGATGGATTTCGTAGTCAATGTATTTAATGTATCATGACAAATATTGAAACTATTGACCTATTTGGGAAGAATAGCTAAGCATATCTACCTTTTAAACCATGTCAACATGCTTCATTTATCTAAATTGTTTTCTAAAACCCAACTTATTTTCTGAACACCTCATGCTTTCACTATACCTGCATATCATTACTCACTATACCTGCATACCATTACTCACTATACCTGAATATCATTACTCACTATACCTGCATATCATTACTCACTATACCTGCATATCATTACTCGCTATACCTGCATATCATTACTCACTCTACCTGCATATCATTACTCACTCTACCTGCATATCATTACTCACTCTACCTGTATATCATTACTCACTCTACCTGTATATCATTACTCACTATACCTGCATATCATTACTCACTATACATGCATATCATTACTCACTCTACCTGCATATCATTACTCACTATACCTGCATATCATTACTCACTCTACCTGCATATCATTACTCACTATACCTGCATATCATTACTCACTCTACCTGCATATCATTACTCACTATACCTGCATATCATTACTCACTATACCTGCATATCATTACCCACTATACCTGCATATCATTACTCACTATACATGCATATCATTACTCACTATACCTGCATATCATTACTCACTATAACTGCATATCATTAAGGAACATAAATGCCGTTGTAGCATGCGAAAATTAATGGAGTCAACTGTTTAGGGGATTCCCCCTCTGTACTTTGACATGCGCTGCTGATCACAACTTTAACCCGCCGGACCGCACCCCAGCAAATTCACGATAACAGAGTGGCCCTCTATGCATCCAGGTTTTTCTCTGTGGAAATAATGCATTTTACCAGTAAGAAAACTAAGAAACTTATTTGCTGTGATAATGATTTAAATTCAAAATGTTATTATTCATCCAATTCTCTATTTTTGTCAAATGAACTGCACTGTAATACCCCGTACGACTTAAATAAATGTTGTACATGTTGGAGCGTTTATGATTTTAGGGGAAATCATTCATTCTCAAACGAAAAACATCGTCATTGTGGTATGTACATTTTTCCGTTGAATATTCTGAATGGTTAATTAAAATAATGTATGCTTACAATGTACTCCCATTATCTGTATATCACATCCCCTTGCTGTAACGCTACATGGTTTGAATAACGTTAAAGAGAATCTCATTCAGTATAAAAGGAAAGTAGATCATATATGATTATGTATTTCAGATCAAATATGTCTGAAACCTTTTAATTTTGATATGATCTTCAAAGATAATTTGAAAGCTTTTTTTTGCATATGTTATCAGCATGTCAATGACTAAAAACATCATTATTGATGATATCAAAATGTATTTCTATCCTTTACATTCGTCCTCGATAATTCAACATATCTGAATCATTTGTCTGGAACAAACCCATTAGTTATATTAGCAGTTACCATTTGATATCTAAAGATAAATTATTTATTGTATTATGATATAGATAAATATCATGTTTGAGTCCAAGACATTCCATTTCTGCAATAAAGCAAAACCTGCAAGTAAAACATATACATCACAAACTCAATGCTATATATAGTTTCCCTGTTTGTAAAGTGAGATAAAAGCCTGACTCATGCTTATTGGCCGTCTCTGTGTACTGTTGCCGCTCCGATGTGCATCAGTGGCCGCTCCGATGTGCACCAGTGGCCGCTCCGATGTGCACCAGTGATTTGAGGAACATATCTTCGATCGATTATTACTACAAATTCTTTCTCATTTTAGGTTAACTACTGCTCGATTCTTTGTAATAAAACGAATAAACAGGAACACTTAAAAATTAAAGGGCCTAGAAGCTGTAGATATATATGTAACTGATGTGCTAATTTATCCTCTTGAAGTTATTCGTTGTTGCAAGAGTCCATGCGGAGATGACATAATATTTCTATAATATTTCTCAACCATTGTTTTACTACATTTTTGAATTTTTGAAAGAATTTTCATATTGGGGTGTTCCCCGATAACTGGAATATTGGTATGAGTATTCCATTGTTTAAATTTGAAAATTCGGAAGATACAAAACATTTACAGAGGTATATCTCCAACAACCGGCAATCGCTTTTTCTTTAGTAAAGAGTAAGATTATGGACGGAAATGAACGACATGACCGGATTTAGGCAGGACTATTCAACTACGGACAACATTTATGTTCTACATGTTCTTGTTTCAAAATAGTTATGTAAACCAAAAAGAAGAGTCTACGCTGCATATATAGACTTTTAAAAAGCGTTCGATTATGTCGATGAGGAAATGACTGTGTGCACTTCTTCAAAATGGTTACCTTGGTTTAATGTATGCTATTCTTAAAGGAATGTTCACTTATAGATTCTGGTAAAACGGATTTGTGTGCAAAAACTCTTTGGGTTAGACGAGGTTGTGTGTTAAGCCCTATCTTATTTATTTTCTTCATACATGATCTTTTCACTGAAATGTATAAATATTGTCAAAATCGTGTGATTATTTCTCAGGATATTGAGGATTGTATTATGTTACTAATTGCAAATGATGTACTGTTTTCTTAGAATGTTGTACGTTTTCAGACGCATTTAAACATCTTAGAAAAGGTCTTTTTGAGAAAGGGTCTCCAAGTTTACTTTAAAAAACCTAGAAATTACAGTTTTTAGAAATGGTAGAATTTTGAATCGCTTTGTGAAATGGTATCATAATGAGAAAAAAACTGTTTCATGTTTAAAATATATGGGTGTTAATAATTTCTTTAACATTGATTTGGATAAAATCATGTGAAAACCTAGCGGCACCGACGGTTGAGGCTTACATTTTCTTTTATACGTAAGGTAAACTTAACTGGGAGTCTGATGATTAAAATTGCTTGAATATGAAAATGGTTTTTCATATTTTTGGATCTGCTAAAAATGTTGGTGATGTAAATATATTTATATATCAATTTCAGGAGAGGCATAAATATATTGCTTCACAAAACCTGTGTGCTTCAAAATAATAATCACACTATTGTTGTGTCTAATCTTTGCTGAATGCAGAAATATATATTGTCGTTTTACAGAATTAATCTCTCTCAAAGAGCTTTTTATTTAGAATTAGTTTACACAATTCCTACGTAAAGTCATAACGTAAAAATCGTTTGGTTGATTAAAGGAGTGTATCTTAATGTTATGAGAAGGGCTGCATTGAAAATGAATACCATGATATCTTTAATTGTAATTATTCCAAGCGAGCGCTCTATAGGAAACAATTGCGAAATGTGCATGTTGGTTATATTTCACTGCCAAACATCCAACATTGCCAAAATGAAAATGTAATTCAATTAACATCTATATGTCTATGTACGTTATTTAGACTAAGCAACATATTACTTACTTTATTTTCAACTTCATTGTTATATAGGCCTCATGGTTCACTGAATAATAACCTGTCTGTCTGTATGTCTGTCTGTTAATATTTACTTATATGAACTGTAATTTGTATCTTTACATTATCAAATTTACCTACAACTTAGTAGGTGAACTCTGATAGATCAAGACAAAAAAGAACAAAAACAGATCCTAACAAATAGGGGGATGCCTAGGCCTATTGTCAAAGTAAATCAAAATCCGATTATATTAGGGTTTACTCTCCGTTACTCTCTGTTACACATGCGTAACGGAGAGTAGCAATTTAGATATTATTTCAATGAGATTGGATAGTTCCTCAATGAGACGAGTCTACTTGTAGGTAATTTTCATTATGTTCATTATCATCAATACAGGTGAATAAAAACCTTTAGCAATTATATATTTGCACAAGAATAAGAGTAAGTGTCCCTTAATTTGAATCCATAAAATATATTTGTGTACTGAAAATAATTATATTTAATTCGCTAGAGTTACATTCATTGGTATAAATGTATAAGGTAATGAAGTATGATAAATTAATATTAACAAGAAATCATTTGTTTACAAATCATCTTGGTAAAATATAACAAAAGTTTCTCTAGAAGTAAGTGTTTTACTTGCAAACCTCTACATAGAAATAAAGAATAAGCTCCACACACCTATTAGGAAAGAAAGAACCGTAACCGACTTTCAGGCTAGACGTGTATGTAGTGAAAGGGAGTCATGCTATGTACATCCTGTCATTCAACACATATCAAATGATCATACAAAAGTCTCGAACATTTTGAAACAAACATTCTTTTTCGAAAATCTTAATTGTAAATAAGTAAGAATATGTATTGATATATTCATGCTAAATAAAATCCCCTAAAGGATCTTCCAGAAAGGGGATTCCCCAAATGGAAACTCCTGACAGAGTCTTCAAGGCTCTGCCCTTCACACACCATATTCACTGGAGTTGAGATGTTCACAATGGATGCAGGTAAACTAAATTTGTCTTTCCTTTGGGACATTCAAATACTATTATGTATTTCATGGGAGTGCAGGTTTGAATCTGATAATCGTTAATAGTACACTCTATGGACTATGTATCTATCTATTTATGATCAATCCAAAGAGAGTATTCCTGTGGGTATATCAAATTGCAATTCATATCCCAACAAATAATTGCAATAAATCTGCTAAAGCTTTCATTAAGAGAGTTTGAATAAATCAAATACAAAATATTTACTAAATTGATATTTGTTTGACGGTACCTGGTCATTTTATTCATTAAAATTAATATAATTAATTTCTGATCTATCATTGCTAAGTGTAATACATTCAGTTTATTTTAGAATAAACTTAAATCTTGTACATTATAAATACTCTCTTAAGAAGTGTTTTGAATACTACATCATATAAATAACATATTTTTCCAATCATTTCCCTGATCCATTTTTTAATTCGTATTATGATCAATTGCACGTATGCAGGGTTAAAGAGCCACTCCGTGATTTTCATAACATATTATTTACCATTGATACAAACCTAAATGTCATATGTGGTGATTTAAAATCAAAACATCTTAACTTTTCATGTCCAAAAGACATATATATGACAAATACTGGTTTTCCATGAAAATCTAAAAACAGCCTTATAAATGCACAGAGGTGTAAATATCACGTCTAATTTACATGGATACTAGTTATATAACCTAACAAACACTATCAACTCCTAACTGCACTCCTGGCTGTTTTAGATAAGTCTCCAAAATTACGTTTGACTATTTGACGCGCGCCACCGTCCGGTTTTCGATCATAATTGCGAAGTTCTACCTTCATATTGTCATTGTAAAAAAACCAATAAGCTTTAAAATGTGTCTTTTTGGTAAAAGTCGATACTTGGCGATCAAATGACACCATTGGTTAAGTTTGGCATATATGACCCCCTTTCATGCCAGGTGAATCACTGACCCTTTACCCCGACCGGATCCTAGATACACTGTTTGAATGAATCCCGAAGGGTCTTCCCCTCATGAAAATCCCCGTCTGCAGCTTTTTGTTATAATGCTCGTGTCGCTTTCAGCATGAGGATCTCAATCAGTACAGGTAAATTCATCTTACAGAGGACATAGATACTGATTTACAAGGTGCAGAGTGTGTTTATTATTTTCCCTCGAATTCGAAACATTCAACAAATGATTTTCTTCACACTCTGCCTTTGTCTGAGCGTTAGATTCATGGTAACATTTTTATTTCATTTAAAAAAGAAAAGTTGAATTGATAATGCTTCTATACTTATTGTGTAATAACTAACTCTAATGGTTTTATCAACATTTTTCTGTATCAGTTCACCTTCTGACCAAGTGATAGGAAAGCTTAGCTTAAGTTTATATTAAATTAGAATCCTGTAAAATAAAATCAAGAAAATGGAGCTGTGATTCACAAACTGTAGAATTATATATATATACTAGTATTATGATCAATTATATATTTTATATTATATATATAGAAGGATATATTGTTTATATTGAAACTGTCTCAACCAACCATTGGTACGATAAAATATCTAGTTTTGTCTGGCTTTGTTTGGATCTGAGCATGCTTAAAATGATTGGGGAAATAAATATTACTATCTTTCTCAACATACATTGTATTCGAGGCATATTATATATATTAATTCCATAGAGGTGAATTCACTCGCTAGATATCTTAGCAGAACGTCGTTAGACATCAAACGTTATCACAATCGCCTGATCTGTTTGTAAAAAGACGAGTGTATACGCCGGAATGCTAACTCATTTTATGAGGTATGCCCTTGTACATTATGCAACTAACCCGTGACCTGATGTGATAGATGATGTACACACGTTTTGCTAAAGTTCTTTTATTATCATGCAAATATAAAATCCCCATCCGGTCAGCCCATAGGGGATTCCCCTCCAGGAAAGTCCACCCAGATGATGCGAATATTTCACCTTTGAAACATGATAAATTATCATTACCACGAAATATTTTGTTTACAAGTCATTTTGATAAATTTTAGAGAAAAATGAAATACGTCTCTCATGTAGAAAGTATTTTGCTTGCAAACCTTTACATATGAATTAAAAAAATAGGCTCCACACAACTATTAGAATGAGGAGTACCTATACATTGACCGACGGTTAGTGGTGTAAGGGAGGTAACTCCAAATTATACTTTGTACATGGGTTCATTCAACAAACATTGATTGATCATACTCTATCAAAAGTCTCCAACATTTTGAAACCACAAATTTATTTTTCGAAAATCTTAATTGTTAATAAGTAAGAATATGTAGAGATATCTTCATTCTAAATAAAATCCCCCACAGGATCTTCCAGAAGGGGCTTCCCCTAACGGAAACTTCTGAGTGAGTCTTCAAAGGCTCTGTCCTTCATACTCACTACATATTCACTGGAGTAGAGATGTTGACAACTGATGCAGGTAAACTGAATTACCTTCATTTTGGGATACGGAAATATTTATTTCATGGCAGTGCAGTTTTGAATTTGACCTTTATTAGCAGTACATTTTATGTAGCAGTCTGATCAATCCAAAGAGGGTATCCCTGTTGTTACATGTATATCAAACTGCAATTCATACCCAACAAACAACTGATATTAGTATGCTAAAACTTTAATTGAGATAGTTTGATAAGCAAATACAAAATATTTTCTTTATTGTTATCTATTTGACGACCCTGGGTCATTTTTTTAAATTTGAATTATTTCATTAATTTCTTATCTATTATTGCTCTAAGTGTAATAAAGAAAATTGAAAACCTTCAATCTTGTACATAAAAAAATTTCTTATAACAAGCGACCGGACCCTAAATCCAATGTTTGAATGAATCCCAATCCGGTTTGTCCAAAGGGCATTCCCCCTCACGAAAATCCCCATCTGCAGCTAGCTGTTCAGCATGAGGATCTCTATCAGTTCAGGTAAATTCATATTACATAGAGCATAGAGACTGATTTACCATGTTTTGCAGACTGTGTTTGATATTTTCCTTCGAATTCATTACAATGAGCAAATGATTTCCCTCACACTATGCATTTGTCTGGGCGTTCGATTCATGGTAACATTTTTTTATCTCAATAATGAAGAAATGTTGTCAATACGAATTATACTTCTCGTGTAATGACTAACCCTAATGGAGTTTGTAAACTGTTCTGTACCAGTTGACCTTCTAAACAAGTGATAGGAAAGCTTAGCTTCTCTAAGATGGTCGTTAGAGATCAAGCGTTTACACCTCCAGGAAAATCCATCCAATCGATCCGAATAATCAATCCACCTGTGAAAGATGGCTACTTAAAATCCTCATCCACCATTCAGAAAGATTATTACATTAATTGAAAATATGTGTATATAAGGTTCTATTTATGCTGAATTCAATTCCAAATCCAAAAGGTTGTAATGAATATGCAATTAGGGGATTACTTGGAAATCAGTATAGTTTAAAAATATGAATGTTTACACAACACAAATATATCATAATTGAAAACTAATAAATAGCATACACTAATCTGCAGGTCGAACTGGCTGTAAGGTAAGTAGCTCAATTAAGGCGTCAATGTCAAAAACCAAAAGGGTTTAAATAATACTATCCTTAAAATCAATTCTTGTACATTAGGAGGAAAGGCTTTAAACACATCAATATTTCAAGTTGTAAGAAAAATTTGGCGAAATTCTCATGCAAGTTTTCTCCATAAATGAGGAATTTCCCTTTTGGAAACTCCCAACTGAAAGATTCTAGAACCTCGCTAAATATTTATTATCATTTATAAAGGTTGGGTTTTTTTCAATCAAAATTATTGACCCATTGTGGTTAAATTAATATTGAATCTACCTTATTGATTGCTTGTACCTTACATTGTGATCTAGTAATGATTTATTTCTTTGCAAATGTTTTCGATTTGTTCAAAATGATACCCTTGAGAGTAAGCTTCTATCATATAACAGGTTGTTAATCAATATATTTATTTGTCATATCTCGCAACAATTTGTACATAATTATATTAAAAAAACGCACTCAAAATAAGTATATGTGTATATGTTCTTTGCAAAGTGTGTATATTTAAATGTCCAAGGTATGCGGGTTTAAATGACAAATAAATCCCAATCTGGTTTGTCCAAGGGAATTTCCTTTAAGAAAATCCCCAAATGCGGTGGTTGATATCGCCCAATTCATGCGGCTCGTATCGCTTGCACTATGGAGATGTCGTTTTATTACAGGTGAATGCATTTTTTATTGTAACCTCTTTAAAATTTATCGGATCGGATCACAATTAAAGGCATAAAACAAATAAGTTAATTCAAACTAAGGTTTTATCCCATGTTGAAGTATTCGTCCACATTGTTTATATGGTATATGAACGTTTCATTTTAACATAACATTTTCCTTTTAATCGAATGTTGAAATGCTGTCAATATGAGTTAGATAATGTTTCTACTTGTATCATTTGATCATTGATAATTTCATGACAGTATTAGAACAATCCACTTTCAGAATAATTGATTGTAAAGCTTTGCTCCTTTGTTTCAAAGACGAGATATCAGACACACCAGTCTCTACGCTGAATATATGCTTAGGTATCTAGTATATAGTATATTTCCAGACGTACATTCTTCACCTACCCAGCACGTACGGCTTTTATAGTTTTTAATTTACATAGGAGATGTATGTCAAAACAGACTGCATACGATGAGTTCTAGGTAGACACATTTTCATAGTGATTCTCGACCTAATGAATCTGAGAAGCGTTATCATGGTCACGTGACTTGTTGGTTTATTAATAGAGACGAGTAGAGTTCAGTCAGATATGTTCTTACTGGTCTGAGCGTTACTCTCTCTATACAGCACTTCTTTTACAACAAATAGATATTTCTGGACAAAGAGCTTTTATAGAATTTCACTATTTCAATGATTTGTACATATTGTATTGAGCTATAAATCTGTCTCTAAATTCGGTTATATGTAGTTGAAAAAATTTCATAATTGTTATGTACTTAAATTATTAATTGTTTAGCTTAATGTATTTATTCTAAGAATCAAATAAGCTAAAGTTCGCGGTACCCTTAACTTGATCTTATCATTCATATGAAAGGATTTACTATAAATATTGTTGAACTGAAACTATGTCTGTGATGATATCGTTTAGTACTAGGGAACGTTTTCATCACTTCACCAAGGAAGCATTATAAGGACACTCTGAAAGTGGTTATATCCACGTGATAAAGAAAGAGACACGTGCACTGCACTTTATGTCATGTGGGGATTGAAGGCAAATCTAAATTATCTATAATTTTGAAATATATTTAGTGAAATATTGAAATCTAATGAATGTTTCGCTGTTGTATACATCACCGTGTAATAGTCAAACTCTGTTTCACTTATAGCACTTTATCTCCTCTTGTCTTGTCGTGAGGCGAATGCTTAGAAACCAAAACAACACTCAGTGAGGAATACTGCCTGAACTCCTCACAAGTAAATTGTGTATTTAGTAGGGATCTGTATATTCCAAATTATATACATCCATCTAAGGAAAATGTAAGACATAATTTGTATAAAGACAGGTAACAAACCTTCTGTTCTGTATAAAGACAGGTAACAAACCTTCTGTTCTGTATAAAGACAATCTGAGTATATGGTAAATCCAAACAAGCTCAACAACACAGGACACTAAACGCGCCGCTGACCTCGTTCATAGTGGAGCTCGTGTCATGGTGACACGCACTACTTTTACATGCAGTATCGTTTATCAATAGAATTACAACACCCGTCAAGGTCGATAAATTACAACGCATTGAAGTTGTATGTTAGAGAATGCAAAACGGAAGTTGCTAGCTGTTTTTATGTCAAAGAACACAAATGGTTTTGAAGCTTAAGATTTGCATACAGGACGGTGTTGATGAGTACAGTTGATAAAGTTGTGGTTCAAAGTTTCATTTCTATCTATGAAACTTCGTACTTGAAATTGAGATGAGGTGATATGGGGTTTAACGCCGCTTTCAAGAGTATTTCACTTAGATCGCGACTGCTAGTAATATTGCAGGGAGTAAACCCGCAAAACCATTGTGGCTATGCAATGCGGTGCAAACTGAATGTGTTTTTTAAGAATGAATGATAATGCAAGATACTATTGCCAAGAAGAAAGATCAAACTTATAAAAAACATATTTATATATACAGGTATATCCATCAAAGTTCGTTTCTACTGAAATTCACGGATATGTTTTTGTTGCCCTCTAATTAATGTCGCTCAAAGTTCAAACTTATTTTTTTAATGGTTTCGTCTTTTATTGTTTAAATACTTTAAGGTAAAATGTCACAGCCGTTAATACGATATTTAATGTTTGAGCAGCATTCTAAAAGTTGAAGTTGTATGAAGTAATATAAGATTTTTATGAATATCCAACTCCAAGATTGAGACGTTTTGGTAAGCGTCCTTATACCGTTTTCAATCAAAGAGTGTGTTAAACAACTGCGAAGTAGATCTACAATCAATCAACTGTAAACTAATGAGTACATGATTCCTTTCCAGCAGTGATAACGGCAGTGCTGTACTGCCTGCTTGCCCTCAGCACGGCCGTCGCGACCACACCAACCCTGGTACTACGCTACCCGTGTGGCAAGGACAGATGTGTTGTCAATCAGCAGTATTGCTCACACGAGGACAGTCCCGACGAACAGGACTGGCTTTGTCTCCCGTGCAGTGAGGAACGCCACCGGTGTGAGAAACAAATCACCATGATGCCGCCAGCCTGCTTTGGGTATTGTGAGGGTAAGAATAGAGAATAGTTTGTCTTGATAACACGATAAAGTTTGTAAAGACATTCTATTAGTTAGAAAAACCGTCTCACCTGTTTGTGTTGCGCCATAATTGTCCTGTCCAATATGAAATTTATCATCCAAAGGCAAGGTACACAGGTAGTTGTTGGTTTGTCAAACATGATACCATGGTAACTCAACATTAATATATACAGTTAAGAGCAGACCGTTCATACCGTATTTCCTCGAATAGACGCCCCCGGCGTCTATTTCGGGGGCGTCTATTTTTTCAGATCCCTTTTACCCCCGGCGTGTATTCGAGACCCGGCGTCTAATCGAGGCCGGCCTCTATTCATTTTATTGTAGGAACTTTCGTTCAGAGGGAGAATACATTATTTGCATTCAACTACGGGAGCATCAATGAATCAACTTATGACCCGGCGTGTATTCGAGACCCGGCGTGTATATACTTAAAACAGCCAAAGCCCCGGCCTCTATTCGAGACCCGGCGTCTATTCGAGGCCCGGCGTCTATTCGAGGAAATACGGTATTCTCCGATCATATGCCATGTGTAACGGGTCACCCATTTGTTGGTCAAACCTGACCATCATTGCTTTACTTCATCTAATATCATCAGCTGTTCTGTGACATGGTAAGATCGAAAGCATTCCTTCCCAATAAGACCAATGGTTTATCTCTATCTAAATCAGGATGACTGTCAACCGAAAACACCTGGCTCCAATACAAAATTCAAGCATCAGTGCTCAGAGATCCAAATGCATGGAGCTAAATTGGAGATATGTAATTGACTAAGAGACGCCTTAGCGTTGAATTTGTAGACTAATAATAGAACAATAGGGTAGACTTAGGACTGAGATAACAGTGGCATGGGGTAACTTTAAAACTGATGTAACTTGAGTATAGGGTAGTGTACGGCCGAGATAAGAATAGAACAATAAAAGAACCATAAGGCTGAGATAACAATAGAAGAGGGTGGACGTAAGACTGAGATAACAATAGAAGAGGGTGGACGTGAGGCTGAGATAACAATAGAAGAGGGTGGACGTAAGGCTGAGATAACAATAGAAGAGGGTGGACGTAAGGCTGAGATGACAATAGAAGAGGGTGGACGTGAGGCTGAGATAACAATAGAAGAGGGTGGACGTAAGGCTGTGATAACAATAGAAGAGGGTGGACGTAAGGCTGAGATAACAATAGAAGAGGGTGGACGTAAGGCTGAGATGACAATAGAATAAGGTAGCCTAAGAATTGAGATAAACTTTAACTTATGGCAGCTTCAGCATTTATATTTTCATCGCCAGACTACGTACTCAGGTTTGTTGCTTGGGGTTTCAGTACAGAGGTACGAGGCACTGTTGGAAGCAACGGTGGCCAACTTGACCAGAGAAAATGTCGCCAAGGAGCAATACCTCGAAGCAGTAGACGCAGCTCTGGAAAAGCTTCGTAACAAAACTGAAGAGTATGCTCACCTCAAGAAGATCTCCATCATACCAACTGGTAAGGACTGATAACATCGAACATAACTCGCAACATTATTAAGGAGTAAGGGTGGTTTCCCATTATATGTCAAAGAATTTGGAGAAATAACACTCTGAAAACAATTGACTACATGATTCTGATTAAAGGTTGTATCACAGATTACTCGTAACATTCCTCCTTGTAGTTGTAAGCAATATGGAACATTTAATACTTTCTAAAGAATATTTATTTCGATATTGTTTACAGGAGCTTTAGACAATTTTCTCGCAACCTCTAGACGACATATTGGAGGCTTGGCTCTATTTTCTTCTGGAAGTCTTGTTCTGTGCCTGTTGTATATAGGTCTATATCTTCGGAAAATAAGACGGAGGAAGAGAGCCCGAGACCACGACGAGGTTGATCTGAGCGAGGAAGGTATGGACCTAGGCCAATTACCGTCCTATTAGTTCAGCGCATTTGTATCCACTTTATTAGTTCAGCGCATTTGTATCCACTTTATTAGTTCAGCGCATTTGTATCCACTTTATTAGTTCAGCGCATTTGTATCCACTTTATTAGTTCAGCGCATTTGTATCCACTTTATTAGTTCAGCGCATTTGTATCCACTTTATTAGTTCAGCGCATTTGTATCCACTTTTCTCCCACAAGTCAAATATCTCGTAACGTTGACGGATGTAACGTTCAGTATGTTATCTTTTCAGCTCATTAATAGTCAATATCGCGAAGCTATTGCCTGGGTTTATAGATATATGTCGTTCCTTGACTGGTTATTCAAATATAGAGTCTTACGAGTTGTTTTTGCCTGATAGATCCTTGACTCGTATTACTACTAAATATTTCGACACGTTAATGTAGAGTCTCATTGAAGTCATGTAGAACATTGACAGTCGCAGAACAAGAATGGTTTGAATGCCTTTGTGATAATTGCATATACCAGAATATACAGTATTTCAAAGGCAATTACGTTTAACGTCGATATCAAGATGCGATATTAACTCAATACTGCCTTTATGCAATATGTACCGAAGATGCTTGATGGACTTTCAGGTCTCATCAAGCCACAACAGGAGATGCAGAAGGTTGCCGGTATGGACGAGGAGACCCAAACAGAGCTCAGTGAACTGGGACGCCATCAGAACACAGCATCAGCGTTCTCTCAGCCCAGCGACACACGTGCTGAAGGTCGTCTAGTCCTGCCCAAGGGGACAGATCATGTTGGTGAGGATGGCGGGGCAGGGGTGGACGACACAACCTTCCTGGACACCGAGCCGCCTGCCAAATCCTAAGTCAACTCACGTATTGTTACACAAAGTTACACAGAGTTTGTAACATAAATTTGTATGTGACTGAAGCCAAAATACCATACCATAAGGGCCAAAATACCAATGTTTGTAAGATGGTAAAATTATTATCCAAGTAAAATTACACGGGGTAATGAAGGTTCTTTGAGTAAACGTGCAAACACATTGGACCCAATTGACAATGTTTATTTTATCTGGAAATTACCATTTTAGAAATTTAAGATTTATAAACAGCAAAATTTGGATTAAAACCAGGAGCTGTATCTAAACATGCGACACCTCTACCCACGAGCTTACCTGTCAGCTGAGGCACATTTTGTTGTATCCTGTTTGAACTGTTTTTCCCCTGTATATATTCATAGGTAATATGGTTTGTCTATTTCTAATGTAAAGAATCAAATATCTGGCTTTAAAATCTCAAGGAGGCGTGTATAGTAAATAGTCTATAGCACTCCTTCATACTTGAACATCAAACCGCAAAGGGTCAAAAAACAGTAAAACCTTAATAAAGTCATTGTATTTAAATTACTTAGTTAAGCCGAATAATGACTCGATTGCTTCTCGTCTAGCGCTTTGAGCATGTTATTCAGCCTGGAATAGCGCTATACAATAGACACATCAACTCTGCTCGGGCTTCGCTACGAGTTTATTTGCCATAACCGCTGGGCACCGGGTATTATTTACTACGTAAGCAATAGTTTAAATATAAGTTAGATTAAGAGCTGTAAACCAAAACACCAAAGTAGTGTGTGCACCCTGCTTAATCA
Organism: Phorcus lineatus; assembly: GCA_921293015.1. NCBI lineage: Eukaryota > Metazoa > Mollusca > Gastropoda > Trochida > Trochidae > Phorcus > Phorcus lineatus. The sequence continues at coordinate 61,582,075 of OV121084.1, forward strand.
GCATGTATTGTAGATACCAGGGTATTGCTTTAAGGAAACAAATACGGTAACAGGGTGGAGTGTTGCTACTGAGGCTTCTCCCTATGAACTGTATGTATCCATGATGCATAACTTTGTTTCAGGTGTTTGTATTGAGTAATTGTTAATCATGCGAATCTGCGGCGGTGAAAGGAATCTAGGAGTGATCCGTATGTTTTCTTCATTATGTGGAAAGTTAGAAAATACTCAGAGCCACGCACAGCTCTTACTGTGATGAAATATTCCCCCTTCGTACGTTAATCTGTGCCTTGTCAGAAGTACAAATTTAGAGTTGCCTATATAAGTTCAATTAAATAACTTTGAAACTTCAATGCTCTCTGTCTGCCTATTATAATTTCCAATATTGCCGAACATCCTCAACAGTGTATACAAAGCAGAACAGATAACTATCAAAGTCGTTAAGGAAAAGGAAGGCCAGTTTTACATTATCTGAGTACAGTGGTTCTCGCGTACATTACTTGATAAATAAGGGCTTGCAGCCTTTATACGCAATAATTTGATCCTTGCCAAAATGAAACCACTTTCCAAAGCTTTTTTATTGCTTAGATCAAGTAAAGTCATTACCCTGTCGCTCTTCAGGGTGTAACATTTTCCTAGGACCGTTAATAGGGGCTATTGGGTCACGAAATCCAAGAAAATATAATCCTAACTAGTCAAGGAAGATTTCATACTTCTTGAGTCACTAGTTATAGAGAAGAAGTCAAAAAAGCAGGAAGTTGAAGGACATAAGATAATTCTTTATTGCCCCTTAGGGAATTCTTTGTACTTGAGAGTATGCAAAATAGGAAAATCAGGACCAATCTAAACTTTACTTATGTTATATATATATATATTATGCAGTTATATAAATGTTTTTTATGACACAAATGGCTAAGATTTGAAAATTTCTAAAAGGTCATATACTTAAATGGCATTACTTTTAACATATAGGAGTAAGAGAGACGTCATTATAACATGTATGTATATGTATATATCATATTTAGCGTCAATTAATCATCATTCTGTTGTGGTTTGTTTCATGTTATGTTGCTCAGTGTATGTTTTTGAAAGATTGTGATAACTTTTTCATTCAAAGCCATAAATATAGAATTTAATTGCTTGTCGATTATTTGTGACTTATAAACATTTACGGCAACATATTATTATCATAATGTTAAGGTCACAATTTTCGTCATACTACAACGTAAGGTTTATACATTGCTTGAATTCAATGTTATTTTTAAACTTTGTAAAATGAATTAATGATACAGATATAGAATTCCCAAAAAATTTGAGATACAGATTTGGAGTAGTTGTGTTTACAAAATGACTTACCATAACCCTTGTTATTTAAACTTATGATATGTTATTGTTTGTGTCTGTATTGTTGTTAGCAAGGCTTTATGTGAACTTACCATAATAGGCAGTAACGCTTTGAGTACACGTAGTAAAAAGTAGATTTCGCCCCCGCCTACCTAACATTTACAATAATTCATAACTTCAATAATCACTTTATGTTCATATTTACGCGTTTTTTTAATTGAGAAGTCAAGTGTCCCTTATATGATCTCATATATACATGTAGGGCGTCGCAGCTGATCTCATCAAATAAACGCAAAACTGTTAGATGTAATCATTATGAATGACGGTTACGAAAAAAAAGAATAAATTTTCAACATCAACTACATCTAGCTTTTATTTTGAAACCTTTTCACAAATGACACCTTAACCGTGCGTAGGTAAGTGTCAAGTAAAGCCACCACACACGCATATGAATTGGGAAATTCGCAACCCTGATCATTTATAGAGGAACGATTGTTCTATCATATTCGAGTTTTAATCTTTTAAAAAACATATGGGTAATATAAACAATAACCAACTCGTGACGGGAAATGACAGATTATTTTTCCCTCGTTATATTCATGAATTGTGTAATTCTCTGGCCAAGGCACGAGAACTTAATAAAACTCGGGAAAGATAATCTGTCTTTCCCCGTCACTCGTTAGTTATTGTCTATGTAATTACCAATTATTGAATTTCCGTACCTGCTTCTTTCCATACGTGATTTCTGCTAACATTCCTAGTAGGATTCGCCACACACCTTCCATCGAATACCATCGATACCTCAGTAATGTTAACAGATATTTGTTTTATGCTGTATAAACAGAAGGGCCTGCCGAATTAATTTTATAAAATTATAATAAATTGTTACGGTATATTTTCAAAAAATTTCACATTATTTGTGTAAAGATGATTGTTTTACATACTTATCTATTTCTATTACTTACTTCTATTGTATATTTTGGGAATAAAAGGAAATGACAAGATGTAAAAATTAAATTTTGATTTGAATCAACTTATCATTGAATTTATTTGAATAAATGGTATAAAATTCTATGCGTTTCTCTTGTTTTACACTGTTAGCGGAAAAGGAAGCACCAAGTATATAATCCATATCAGCATCATGATTTCACTCAAACAAATCTTCTTATTCCTTTAACTGCTCAAGGGTTTTGACACAACACTAAGAGAGTCGCATGAATGATTCCACGGCCATGTATACACCGTCACAGATTACGTGTATATTTCTTGCTTAAAGATGAAACTGCCCGTCCGAGAAATCTCCTAAAGTTTTGTTTCAACATGTCCAATCCTGCCCTTAATATATCCGGACCTTAATTGTTCAAACGCATTTGGTATTTTGATTCAATACCCAACCCTTGCTGGTAATCCTGCTGGTATACATGGTACAACAAATATCAAGGTCCTCAACAGGCATTGAAGAAACCAACATATCTCTAATCTTTGTCACTTCCAGCACAGAAACTGTGCGCAACCACAGTGCAATAAATCTTTTTCCACATATCATGAACAACCAACACAAAAAGTCAAATATCTAGACCTACAACCTTGCAAGGGAGATAACTCTTGTAGTGTTCTTGATGACACCACTTGTCCTAACAAGAGATAGAAATTAGAATAAATGCCTCGATCGTGTCTCGGTGGCAATGCAGCTTGAACTTCGTCAATCTTAACTCACGGTGAGGAATGTGAAGGTTATGCGAGGTGCGATCAAGTTATAAGGTGATGAAATGTTGATATACATTTATATGCCAATGATTACAAGTAAAGCAATTTTGTCGGTATTCATTTATTGTATGATAGCCATTGGTTAAGAAAACAAAACACACAGCAGTTACAGAAAGTTAAGTATAAATTGATGTGTGTCATAATTACATCTGAATGGTAAAAGTTGTTGAAAAGAATTACGTGATGTACTGACAGGGAAAAAAATCCCAGAATTAGATAGAATAACTTTTTTAAATAATCGTACACTTGCTTACTGCTATTGGAACATCTTTCAAACAACCAGTGACATGAGAATTGAAGGTAACGCAAATATTACAAAACATACCAGATCACGCGATTATAGTATTAGGGTCTTTGCTACCACGTATTTCATGCTATAATGTGTGCGTGAAGAATTGTTTGTTTAACATACCCGAGCCAGAAAGTTCAATTGAATCCAGATGGCAGTTTGTGAAGACACATACATTGAGATATTAATAAAGAAGTCTGATCTGAATCATAATAAACATAACATAGTAAACATACATTAATAGTAAACAGCAATTTAACTGAAATATAATCAATTGGCCAATTAGTATACCAAATGACGGGTACATGTGTTTTTAAAAAGCAGACAGAGTCGGTTATATCCCCATATGCCAAAAGGATTAACAATAGCTATTAAACTGTATTCTTTACAAATCCTTAATAACTCATATATCAGTTGAAAATGGATCGCTGGTAATGGATTTATCTTCAGGGATGATCCTTTAAGATCTTTAGTTTCATTGCGTTAAAGTTTTCAGGTTATACCTTGGAAACGTCCAAAAGTAAATTTCGAATTCGTTGAAACCTATAAAGGTAACTCTTTAAAAAAGACACGACTTAAAATGATGAGTGTTACATGTCTCAAGTTCTTATGAGCTAGGCCTTGGGTTTCCATGGAAACGTCGAAAACTGAAGTATGAAGAAGTTGAAATTACAATAATGCACTGATACACATGATGATTATCTTATTTACCAAATTACAATGAGCGAGGTCTTATAGTATCTGAATTCTTGTCAAGAAAAGAACAGCTGGCACGCATAGACGGAAAGAAAGATGGAGGTCAATTCTATATCCCCGGAAAATTTCGTTTGGTGGGGGATAAAAATGTACAAATTACAGGTTGCTTAAGCACAGTGGTTGATTTAACAAGTCAAGGGTTTCGTATCTAAAACTATCATAATATAGTATCCATTAAATCGGTTCTTGTAATGTTTTCATTGAAATCTATTTCGGCTATTGAACATTGTTACTTTAAATTTACAGATGTCGAGTAGAGACATTCAAGTCGGGGAAATCATATTATCTATCAGTCAGTCTGGCGTTCTACCTGTTTGTCCAGGTGAAAATACAGGTAATCATCGACTGATCTGAGCACCTGCCTGAGACTGATGAGAACAGGTATGTCTATAGCTTGATCCAGCTCTGTTTCCCCCTCGTAGTTCTTCACGGGCAGCACGTACAGGCGGGGAAGGCCGAACATCTGCGCTACTGTGTCCACCAGGTCGGCTACAGTGGAGTTGTGGTAGAGAGTGGACAGGTCAGCGTCCAGGGAGGGGCACACCTTGTCTATCTTGGTCAGTAAGATCACCTGGGGCACACCTGGACGGACGAGTGAGATACATTGCAACTAAAAGTTGATTGAGGGGATAATGGAGAAGGAACCAAGAACATGTTCATACTGTGCTCAAGAGTTTGAGGTACTGAAGTATGTCCTCAAAGTCGACAGTATATTTAGAGGAACCTTTTACCTTTTCATACTAATTTAGAATGGCAAATAATACATCTGACGTGAATACGTGCGCGTGCATAATTTTATATATTTTGTTTTTGTGAATCAAAATGTTATCAAATATTTACAGCTTTACAAAATTGAACTATATGATTATTTTCCATGGCAGAACAAACATTATATATAAAATTCATGGAACAAGTGAAGCAAGATTGGACCGGGTTTTCTACGTGTTCAAAGTTGATATACTCTTGATATATTTTTCACTGAGATTGATAACATAATTGAAATGATTATTCCATTTTTACCTCTGAAATTAACAGTCTCCTGAAATTCTTTGATGATCTTCAGAATTTTGTCTGAGTACACGTCCACGGTCGAAGCATCCACCACAAACGCCACACAGTGGACCGTGTCTCCAAAGGTTGGGTTCCTTCTGTATCCGGGCACGGATTGGTCAAGCTTTCCAAAGGGATTGAACTGTAAATAACGTAATTGGAGAGTGTTTTGGAGGATTAGAGTTATTTTCATTGTGTTTTTCTTTAAAAATTATCAAATTTATTCATGAACATTTGTTAAAGGTACATACACCTTTTTATACCCTTATTGATGAAAAAAGTCACTTTTCACAAATCTTTTTGATCGACTTTTCGGTGTTTGTAGCCATGTATGGTTCTGACTCGCAATTCAAGATATCATTTAAGCTTATCAAATGTCAAATACAAAAGGATAACCAGAAAGGGGCATGCATGAGTTTATTATTCCGAAACGAGTGCGAGATTTTGCAATCACGAGCGTGAGTGAGATATGTACCAGAACTCCAAGAGTTTCTAACAGAGTAATATATTCTGGATAATCAATTCATTTCCATTTAGAAATGGAAATATTTAAAGTTTCACTAAATCGTAATAAATAATTTGAGTAATAAATCAGACAAGCAGAGTGGCTATGTCTCCAGTGGAAAAATGTGTATCGTAAACATGTGATAATGGTTTGATAAAGTCAAATATATCATCAGTCTAAAGTCACATAACTGGTGTTATGTTTTTTCTATCACCTATAGAAATCATTAGTAATAAAGAACTGAACGGAGAAACGAACGAACAGACGGAGCCTTTTTCAATAATAATTATATATATATATATACATATTGGAAATATATGCAGGCATGGCTTCCATACCCGGAACCCGTTCTCGAGATGTCCATCAAGCACCGCCACCAGATCCTCCGCTCTGATACCCTTGTCTTCCTCCAGACCCCGTGTGTCCAACATCCGGAACTTCATCGGGCTGCCCTTTCGGGTCCGTACTTTGTGGGACATCAACTTTGATTGATCAAATTATTTCATTTCATCAATAATCTTGGATATGATCTCGCACAATTATTGATAAGACAATTTGACTCCATCAATAACCGTAGATATGGTTTAAGAAGAAGATATTTGTTTGTTGTGTTGGCATATGCATTCGAGATATTGGAATTCACGATCCAGGACGATAATATGTGCAAATTCGTACAGATAGTTTATTGACTTCATTAGAGTCGGACATGTGAGGTGTGTTGTCTCTTTGAGTTGTTGGTATCCTATCAGGAAAGAAACAATATAACTACATAAAACCTTGTGTAGGTAAATGCTTACGATTATACATCATACTTTTAGGACCCTCATCTCCCTTGACCAAGCATACATTTAATCATTATCAGGCTTTCCTTTCCATAGGCAAAAGAAGTGGAACCCACTGATGACGTCAGACTTGTTGACGCACTTCCGCTCCGTGCCTGTCCGGTCACGTGGCCTCTGAAGATGGAGTTGATGGTGTTGAAGTAGCTTGACTTGCCCGCCCCGACTGCTCCCACCATCATGATGTTCACGGAGTTCAGTTTCGCCTCTTGGATGGGCACGTAGTCTTCAATCCAGGAGACTAGTTGCTTCAACAACAACCTTTCAGTTACCAAATCATTTCAATTAACATTGTTAAGTTTTAGATCACATTATCCTCAATAGTACCAGCTTTATACTTAAGGGATTGTCAAGGTCAAGCCATACACGAGCACTAGAACTAACCGTTCACTCTACAGGTCTTACAAACGGTGGTTTAGCTATCACTGAATGCAATCGAAAGTCTGTAATTGTTTTATTTATTTAATTAGTCTTGAATTACCATTCTTCTGGTATTTCCGGTAGACCGGAATTTTCGAAATCTATTTTTATCCAAGGGAGGTGTTTGGATTGTTATATCAACCTCTCGCGATCCTGACAATTTATTCGTGGCCCAGACACGAGTATTTCATATCAATTGTACAGATAGGTTACCAAGCAGGCACATATATAGATAGGTTATGTTAATGTCAGGTCAATTCAGGAGTTGCAAAAACCACGTTTATGTAAAATGTAAGGCGATGATGTGACAGAAAATAACTATAAAGGTTTACCTCAAAGTCAGTATCACCAAGTTTTCTCCATGGTTCTTTTAATTCTTTTTCTGTAACAAAACAGTCATAACAAGAACTCGGGTCATACCAACCCTCTTTGACACGGAGGTGAGAAAAAGACTTTCGAAATATTTCTAGCTGTTTTGAACTGAATCAATGAATATAAATTTCGAGTAAGTATCACTCGCATTGCGAGGTTGTCCTTTATTGTCTGGCTTACGTTCCCTATACAGATATTCAACAAAAAGTGTGGTGAAAACGTGAGATTTAAGAATGATATTAGTACTTCACTGTGACTTTATATTTACAGATACCATTATTATTTAGTACCAATCATTCTAACTTTAAAGATTAATGTCTCGACATACCAATAACTTTGAAGACTTGGATGTCCGCAATGTCGGTGTTCCCTCCGTTGATCTCTGTCACCGTGTCTGACTTCAGGTCGTATGTGCCGCCGTCGGTGACCTTGGCCTCACAGGGGAAGTAACCGTCCTTCTTCTCGAAAGGACCGGCCCCACACACAAGAAACTCAGATTTCCCAAATGACGGGCCATGTTTAGCGTCGTTAACAATCGCATAGGCTGCATCCTTCACCAAATAACGTTTCGGATCAAAGTTTCCATTTTTGATTAGCCTGAATAAGAAAGCCTTATCGTCATAGGTTTGGGCAGTTGTTGTGTTCCAGTTAGACTGCGTGTAACCCCCGAATACATATCCGGCTCCGTTTCTAACGAGTACGACTGTTGGCCCCTTGTTGTCGCACTTGGAGTGGAAGGCGGCTGCGGAACAGCCATCAGTAGAAGCGCTGTAGAGGAGTTGGAATGTCCTCTGTCCTCCTATCCAGCGAGACAACTGTTTCTTCTGGTCCTCTGGTAACGGCAGCGCCATCGTCACGTGGTTGTGGACTCTGCACAAAGTATAACATGTTATCTTTGTACAGCATCTCTAAGTTGTTGAGGGAGGAGGAGAAGGGAGGAGGAGAAGGGAGAAGGAGGAGGATGAGGAGGAGAAGGGAAAGGAAGGAGAAGGGAGAGGGAGGAGAAGGGAGAGGACGGAAGAGAAGGGAGATGAGGAGAAGGGAGATGAGGAGAAGGGAGAGGGAGGAGAAGGGAGAGGACGGAGAAGGAACAGGGAGGAGAAGGGAGAGGGAGGAGAAGGGAGAGGGAGGAGAAGGGAGAGGGAGGAGAAGGGAGAGGGAAGAGAAGGGAGAGGGAGGAGAAGGGAGAGGGAGGAGAAGGGAGAGGGAGGAGATGGGAGAAGGGAGAGGGAGGAGAAGGGAGAGGGAAGAGAAGGGAGAGGGAGGAGAAGGGAGAGGGAGGAGAAGTGGGAGGGATGAGAAGGGAGAGAAGGGAGAGGGATGAGGAGAAGGGAGAGGGAGGAGAAGGGAGAGGGAGGAGAAGGGAGAGAAGGGAGAGGAATGAGGAGAAGGGAGAGGGATGAGGAGAAGGGAGAGGGAGGAGAAGGGAGAGGGAGGAGAAGGGAGAGGGAGGAGAAGGGGTGAGGAGAAGGGAGAGGGAGGAGAAGGGAGAGGGAGGAGAAGGGAGAGGGAGGAGAAGGGAGAGGGATGAGGAGAAGGGAGAGGGATGAGGAGAAGGGAGAGGGAGGAGAAGGGAGAAGAAGGAGGGAGGGATCAATGACGTTTACCTATCTACAAGAAGAGGGGATTTAGTGCGATTAACCCTTTTGCATTATGAATGAATGGAGGGAGCATCGATTATTGATGTTTGCTCGTATCTGTCACAATTTTCTATGAAGGCTATTATTATCATATTTTTGTAAATTGCATTCAATTCCAGAAAGCGGCATATATGGTATTTTGGAAAATATTGACTTAAAAAAGTCATTAAAATTACTGAGTGTCTATTCATTATTACTATTTTGATATTTGAGAGATTGAAACAAAAGTTGGTGAAAACGGATCTTTAACTACTCTTTCATATCACATGATTAAATCATATTTTTGTGTAGGGGACTCAAGAAAGATAATTTGAATGCTTTCTTTTCATATTTTCCTTTTTCATAGTTAAAACTATAATAAGTTTTTTCTTGAATTATTTTGATTGTGTGTGCTTGTATTTGGGTGAATAATTAATCTTGTGTATTGGAGTTTGTATTTAATTAATTATTCCATGATGCATAGTGAGTAATGTTATTGAAACTATGTGTCCAAAAGTCACGATACTAGCAGTCTGAAGTGTTCAAAATGTCCAATGTCCGTCTTTTTCTAATTCAGTAGACGCAAAATAACAAATCATTAAAATAAAAGCGTCAGTTTAAAAAAAGAAATGATAACCCTATCTTCCTATAAAACAAACAGTGATTTCTTTTTAAAGTATTTCCAACAAATTGTATTGGCAGCTATTAACATGTATGATAATACAGAATAGGGGGCGACGTTTATGTTTAGTTTCGATTTACTAAAGCCCCGCATGAGCATTATTATACATACTCTGATAGACAAAAAACATATTTTTTTAATATTATGTCCGGTTTTATAATGATAATTCAAGATATGAGAATATTGTGACGTTGCGGCGTTGCGTTTTGTTTTTTGGAAAGTACTCGTAGGAAGTTTATTCAAGCTCAGTTAACTCTCATAGATATAACGGTTACGAAGTATTTCGCTCATTCGTACATGTATGTATCATACTTTTGGGAATTAGAAACGAAACGAGAGGAATGTAGTCCATGCTAACATAGCTATAAACCGGTGAACGAGCGTACAACGAACTATGTCCGGTTTGCACTATATGTGATTGTACACTGTGTAAATATACCAAATATGCAAGATATATTGTGTGATCTATCGGTTTATACTTGCTGTGTGGTTTAGTTCATATCAACATTGATTGACTGAATATATGATAAATAAAACGTTTAAAGCGCATATATATTACCGTTAGAATTTACATCTCAAATACAATCTGTTCAATTATTGCTTTGTCTAGACAGAATCTTGGATGTGTTTAGAAGATTGCGCACATAAGCCAATGTAAAGTATCAGAACTGGTCTTATCCAAAGGTTAAAATACAAGTATTGATAACGAAAACTGATAGATACTGATTAGATAATTCTTACAAGCGATTACATTCTGAATTTGTTAGTAACGATAAATAAGATTTGTTTCGTGCTAATTTCATACTTCTGAGGTATACGTATACATTTTACAACTCCCAGCAGTTGGTTGAACAATGGTCAGCATGATATTTTCCCATCTCTTTACTATTTGTCAGTTGACATTACGTTGACTAATTATCTCATGTCATATGTATAATCAAAACAATACTTCCGGGTTACGTCATAATAATAGTCATCCCGTTCTTAAATGTCCCTTGCGACCAAACACATTATTTTGCCATTTAAACGTTACTTACCAGAACGCCTATTTGTGTTTTCTTCATGCAGTTATTCCCTTGAAAACAGTCGAAATGGTTCCGTACTTGTCAGTCATATGACCTCTTTTCTAAGTAAACGCATTTCCCCACAAACAGTTTGTTTCTATGTTGATATCGCTAACCAGGGGAGATAACCCAAACATCTCTCTGGAACAGGTCGACTGATATTCTAAACAAGCTCACAACAGTCTAAAACGGTTTTCTATATTTCACTCTTGTCAGGATGTGCCAAAAACTCTTGCGGAATATTTGTATAAAAAGCTTTTAACGTACTGTTGAAATTTGCTAGTGTTTAGTGGGTCACACTTGCACTTGTTTTCATAGTCTTAGCTAGCAGTTTCTAGAATCATCTATTCTAGAATGTTCTATCTATTTCTTGATCGCTTGAGTTTGATATTTCTTATTGGAGTTTGTCATGGAACTTTAAAGAACATTCTAAAGGTATCTAACCTATATATATATAGGCTGGCAATAGAACTCTTACTCATCTTGATTCTTAAAATCAACTTTACGATCATCTGCCCTGCCACTGTTTTTGGATACCTTTACAAGCCGGATTCATCTATCCCCTATCAAGACCCACTGACTGTTCTCTAGATTCATCAACTGTGTGATCAATAAGGACTGGTGAATATATTTAGTAAGCTAATTAGTGTGACTCATTTGATATTGTATTATAGCTTTTGTTAGCTTGATATTGTAACCTAGAACACTTTGTTTATTATTTGACTGATTAAATTGTAATTAATATACAATTGTCTTGTTATCTTTTGCTGGTTTGACTAGGGACATTTCCCTATTCCAAATTCATTCGTAACACATGCAATATTTCAGCATGTTGAGGGTTCATAGCAACACTACATACACAAATAACATACATTTGTATGCCGGAGACAATTCTGGCATTGTCCAAGAAACATGGGTTTAAAAAAATCCGATTTTCATATTTCTGCATTGAACTATTAATTGAACACAATACCGGAAAATTTTGACAAAAGTGGTTAACTATGATTTAAGTAATTATATATGTTGTGTTGTTTACCGGGAAGCATATTATGAAATGAAAATATAAGTTTGGGGTTGTTTTTAGATAGCATCAATGTTTCACAGAACCTTGCTAAATGAGTTGTAGCAGTTTTATATGAATATTGTTTAAGTATGTGATTGGAACATGATGTTTCCTTATGTTCTTAAAAAAAATTAGTAAATGATTGAACGATTCGAAGTAAAGAGACACATTTCTACGTAAAATGTTCACTAAGTTTGCAAGAAATGTATCATTCTTTTGTTCTGCAGATACAGTGTACAAGTATAATTTAAGTGTTCAAATATGGATAAGTGACTGTTAAAGCATATCCGAGGCATGTTGTGAATGGGCCGGGTCTACCTGAGAAACAAATATGATACCTGAGGTTTCTATAAGATGACATAGGGCTGTGTTTCCTCCAGTTGTGAACTGCACCTTGTCACTGGTCCGAGTGAGTAAACTACGAGAAATATAAAGGGTAGTATCCTTCTCCCTGTTGTTATTCCACAATTTGACCATCACCCTCCTCTCACTAAACCGGCGTTCATGGAGTGCACGTGCTACAAACATTTCCGAACATCCGCAATCGGATACACGTCATTTTTAAGTGGAGTGGCCCAAGCAGGGTTGTGGATTGTGGATTGTGATTGTGGTTGTGGTTGTGGCAGCAGATTCCTCAACACGCCCTTTACATATTGCTGCTTAACATGTCGATATCCAGTAATCAATGCTCACTGATCAGACACATGCTATGAATATTGAATGTTATAAAGTCAATAAAATGTAGGGGCATCCACCTTGTCCTGTCAAGTAGACACATTGCAGGGGCGTAACTAGGAAAGTTTCAGTTGTAAGCACAACTTAAGGTTGTGATATACCGAACTGACTAAAACATCACACAATTCAAATGAAAAGATACCATCAAAGTTATCTATGGTAAGATTAACGCAAATGTATTATATTATGAGCAAAAAAATATATCCATTTATGTAACATTAAGCAACATGTCCCACATCTTGATAGGTATTTGGTTATTTTGAAAGATATTGATCATGTCGAAATGTTTATTGCAAAAAAACAAACAATCTGCGCAAACATGACAAGAAATTATCATCTATATTTGCATCCGATAACTAAGAATCAACTATAGTACCTATTTGCAATATCTTGGGATATTTGTGAATACTTGAATGTATTGTATTCATGTATGACAATCCGCTCTTGGAAACAATAAAAAAAATATTTTTAAAAAAAACATTAACGCAATGAACAACTTGTAACTACTTTTAAACATTAATAATTGAAACGACCAATAATCCGACGAACAATAAACCAGATCTCTAAGAAATACAAGAACGTTATCAACGAAAGAAAAACAAGACAATTAAACTATGAACTTCTTTGAATATCAGCTTCAAATAGAGAAAAGTGCCATTTTTCGTGTTTTTCCCTCTGCGAAATCATCCACTACCTTATCAAAACTGACATCAAAATATATGGATATGAAAAAGTGCGAGCGCATTTAGCCGTTGCTTTACCATTGTTGACCTGAAATACGTTTTAACACGTCTCATTGCGTCCAGATGGTTTCTTCTCTTCAGGAACATATTGCAAACGTTAAGCCATCATCTGATCTCAACTTTGTAGCTCATGTACGTGGGTTCTCGTTAAGCTTACCGAATAGGCTAAATAGTATACTACCCATCTCATCTGTAATGTTATGGATCAGAGTAGGCAGAAAGACTTGGCTTTGAATCAGCCATTTGGACAGACAAATGTGTTTCTAATTGCCGAGCCATGTGAACAAGCAAAGGGAAGAACAGATTCCTCTTTCCGTATTTCCAGGTGTGGATGCTGGGGCATCGTCGCGCATTGTTTGACGGCTCACACATTGGGCTTAGAAGGAATATTGTCATATTTGTTTTACATACGAACTGCCTCACTGAACAGCTCCTCCCATACTGTGCGTTTTGACGACTGTCACCCGTATATTTTAGAGAAACATTTATTCAAGAAACGTAATGGCAAATACTGTGGAGATCTAGACTATATGACGTTTATACTAAATGCTTTTATTGAACTTCAAAGTGTAAGCACTTGCTTTTTGTGCTACAAGGTAGTTACGCCTCTGTCTTGCTATCAACATTGGGTCGCAATTTTTATATGTCTGTTATCAAAAAATGAATGTGAGCTGCCTTTCTTTTGAGAACTTTACTTTGAAATCTGGTGGTGCCTCAGGGAGCATTCAACGTGTCATTTTTCATATCACAGCCAAAGGCAAAAGCCAGAGCGCTGATATTTTGGGTATGTTATGAAAACTGAATTTTGTAATATTTGGCTTTCATACTATTATTAATTGATAAGAATCAAAGTATTTCAGAATTTCGTCTCATTGCAAAACATATGACAATAAAACATTTCCAATGAAGATAGAATGGCAGCTTTATATGTTCGAAGAATCCAAAATCTTTTACCTCATTAACATGAGTACTAGTTATAGAACCTATCAACCATCCGATTTACATGAATACTAATAATGCAACCTATCAAACATCCGATTTACATGAATACTAGTTATAAACTACCAAAAGCAAAGGCCTGTTGCCTTTTCATTATGGAAATAAAGATTGAAACTACCAAAACCTAAACACTTATAACATTTGAAAACATTTGCCAGTTTTTGATAAAGCTCACAAATGTTAATTGTGTCACTTAGCTGAACCGTATTTCTCTACTGAATATCACCGTTGGAACATATGACTCCAAATAATTTATTGAGTACCTCTTAGCTGTTAATGTGAAGTACCTTGCAGTAGAACATATAATAGTATATATAGCCTTTTCTATAAAAGCTTTTAATTCAGTTTGTACCTTACCTTGAATTCAAATCGGATCTGCCTCCAGGGTGAGAGGTTTGGGTTATCTCCCCTCTATAACAATATTAATATTACCAAGACAACTTTGTTTGTGTAGAATATTGTTTATTTATAAAACAGTATCACATGACTGACATAGCAAATATAGACCCTATCTGACTTCTACTAAGAAAATACAAATAGAGGTTACAGTTTAGTTGAAATTTCATAATCATGATGTGTGGTTATAAATGATTTTTCCATTTTAATCCTGTCTTGTTTTGAAACCTGATGCTAGGCAACACATGCCGTTGTCTGATAGGTACAAACATCAGCATGACTCCTGCTTATGGAGGCGGCTAAATAATACAAAGCTACATTTTTAAAATAAAGAAGGTTTTAGGCATCTAGAAGGTAATTTAGTAAATATTAATAAAGTTGCATTGTTCTGTGTCACATTCAGTCAGAACACGTTCGGAATAGGTTTGTCCTTAAAAGTATGCTAGAAGGTTAGAACTGTTTATCGAACACAACTGAACATCAGAAAAAATATAAGATCAATATCTGATCAATATAAGATCAATTTCAGATCCCTATCAGACATTCAACATTGGAGAGTCAGTCACTCGTCAACATCACTTAATCAATGTCCTGGTTGTTATTTATGGCTGTACGTATGCTGCAGTGAGATGTACAGTCATGTGCAAGTAAACAAACATCTCTATTGTTGATGGGTTTTTCATTACTGACTGCTTTTTTCAGTACGGGTTAGCCAACATTGGGAAAAACACTATGGAAAATAAAACCTTTTTCTTCCTGATGTGGTCCCCATTGCCCTTAAAAGGGGTCACAGGGTCACCAAAACTATGAATTTAACTCTAGGCTGGTAAGGACTAGTACATAAGGTTTCAGCTTTCTAGGCAACTTTTTAAGAAGGAGATTTAAATAGGAATCTGAAAAATGAAATCAACATATTTTGGACAAACTCACAAAATTTAAAGAAATATTTTAAATAATGTTTGTCATCATAATACACAGTCAAATCCCTATTGAAAAATTGCATAGGCGGAGAAGACTGGATCATTATAGTCTTTTTTTATGTTATTAATTAAAGTGGGCCCAAAAATATATAGTTCAAAGATCTTTTTCAAATCAGAGATGCCCATAATAATACCCAACTATTGCTGCCCTGCGATTGGTGCCCGGCGATTGGTGCCCAGTGAAAAGTGCACAAGCCCGGTTGGTCACCGCTGAACAGCAAGAAGAATAGTAAAGTTTAATCATTTTAAGGCAGCCTGCAAGAATCACCTATCCCCCTATCCCCCTCTTCACACTTTTTATTCCTTGAGGCTGATTTAAGGAGAACATATATTTCATACTGTTATCTTTCAAAGTACCCTACTACTGCTGTTATTTCAATTATGTCTTCCAGAAACAAATCAAAAAGTAATATGTACTCTAGCCCTTTTCGTAAAACATGCTGTTATCGTAATAGACAAATTAATATCTGAATTGTGAAAACTGCTATGAAATGTTTGTAATTATGTATGTACCCATTGTAAACTTGTACCTTTTTGTATACAGGCCGGAGGCCTTAAATACAATACACTTCTTTGACTTTGAGGTAATGTTGATACAAAATACCCTGGTATAAATGGACCTATAGCAAGGAAGTATGTAAAAAAAGGAAGTATTAAAAAAGGGCAAGCGGGAGGGAAAATGACTGCAGGTTATGGTGAGGTTGTAGGGATAGCAGTAGGACGGAATGAAAGAGGGACATAATAAGGCAATAAGACGTAAAAAGCAGAAGAGGAAATATGTGTCAGAGGAATAAACCGGAATGGGAATGGTATTAGCTTGACAATAAAGACATTTAGTTCTCATGACCATGTGATAGAATTTATCATAACATGAAGCTAGTAATGTATTTCATATAAGTATTCCTGAATCCATTTCACATACATATTAGTAACGTTGACACAAATTTCAGTATTTTTCAACATTATGATCAGTAAAATCTTCAGGTAGAAAAGGATTTATGTAAAAATATAAATAGATAATTACATTTAAGGCACGCAAATAGGCAGAGAAAGAGGTAGTATGATATAAAAACAGTTAACAAATATAACATATTACATAATGTAGGAATAACAACTGAATGTAACCTAGTGCACATAATATCATTCCAATATTTCAGAGTCTCTCAACTTGTTGACAAGGTCATTCTACATAGAATGTGAAATAAGTATATGTAAAGTGTCTAGACTATATAAAAATGTCATTAAAATTAGAAATTCTGATAGAAAAATTAAGAAACTGAAATTTTTTTTAAAAAGTATAACAAACTGGTTTGAGTTGTACAGCAATAACAAGGAAATAAACCTATTGAATATGTGAATTCTAATGTGTAACACTGTTACACAATGGCTATATGTCCTTACTGACATGATAATGAATAAAGATTATCTGTTTCGCAAGGCAATACAAATAATAATGCGAGGATAGGCCTACAAGCCTCAAGGGATTGACATGACCAGCAATGAACAGTAATTAACTCAAGGTCATTTGTATTGATGGCATTGTTAAACATGTATAAAATATTGCATACGAGAAAGACTTTTGAGTTCTGATAAAAAAAAAAACAATGTCAGAACGTGGACAAACAAAGTCCCCTGTGACTCATGAAAGAGCAATTGAATCAACTTCCCCAGCGAGGCAAGTTGCAATACTGGCTCAAGTCTTGCCTCTGAGCACTGAGATCGGTAGTTTGAGTACAACGCCCTCTATCAGGATAACTTGCAAGGGACTATCAAGATCTGCCTGAGTAGCCTTGAGGCTTGGCACAGGAAAGAAAAAGGGGTAAAAGCTTCAAGGCTTAAACTAGCCGGTAATTTTGACTCGAACAAGTTATGCCTTGCAGTTAGCTGATGTGGAATACGTACATGATCCACTGGAGAATATCTCTCCGTCAACTCCTTCATAATGTCCGTGAGAGGCAATTGATGAGCCTACTGCAAAATGAATGTACAGTCAGACCCCGGATTATCGAGGTCTGACTGTATTTCCTCTACCATCACATTTTAACCAGCTGGATATCATGGTCCCGCCAATCAGTAAAGTGTCCTCAGATCATCGGTCTTCATCCATAATTAGAATCTTTAGTAGCAGACTCCTCTTCCTTTTCTTCTGAAAGGATCTTGCTCTCTGATGTGATGCCAAATTCATCCAGCATTACTTTAAACTAGGGGGAAAAACAATATTTGATCACTTTGTATGACAAATAATTTTGAAATATCGCACAATGAAAAGAATACAACAATCAACCTAAATAGAACTACCATCCAATCAAGCAACCACTGAAAACATATAAAGTCAATACGCATCCCCTGACAAAACCTAAAGCCAATATGCAACTCGTGACAGAAACTGAAGCCAATATGAAACCCCTATCACAAACTGAAGTCAATATGAAACTCCTATAAAAAAACTGAAGCCAATATGAAACCCCTATCAAAAACTGAAGTCAATATGTATCCCCTATCAAAAACTGAAGCCAATATGAAAACCCTATCAATAACTGAAGTCAATAGGAAACCCCTATCAAAAGCTGAAGGCAATATGAAACCCCTATCAAAAACTGAAGCCAATATGAAAACCCTATCAATAACTGAAGTCAATAGGAAACCCCTATCAAAAGCTGAAGTCAATAGGAAACCCCTATCAAAAGCTGAAGGCAATATGAAACCCCTATCAAAAACTGAAGTCAATATGAAACCCCTATCAATAACTGAAGTCAATAGGAAACCCCTATCAATAACTGAAGTCAATAGGAAACCCCTATCAATAACTGAAGTCAATAGGAAACCCCTATCAAAAGCTGAAGGCAATATGAAACCCCTATCAAAAGCTGAAGGCAATATGAAACCCCTATCAAAAACTGAAGTCAATATGAAACCCCTATCAATAACTGAAGTCAATAGGAAACCCCTATCAATAACTGAAGTCAATAGGAAACCCCTATCAATAACTGAAGTCAATAGGAAACCCCTATCAAAAACTGAAGCCAATATGAAACCCCTATCAAAAGCTGAAGGCAATATGAAACCCCTATCAAAAGCTGAAGTCAATATGAAACCCCTATCAAAAACTGAAGTCAATATGAAACCCCTATCAAAAACTGAAGCCAATATGAAACCCCTATCAAAAGCTGAAGGCAATATGAAACCCCTATCAAAAGCTGAAGTCAATATGAAACCCCTATCAAAAACTGAAGCCAATATGAAACCCCTATCAAAAACTGAAGTCAATATGAAACCCCTATCAAAAACTGAAGCCAATATGAAACCCCTATCAAAAGCTGAAGTCAATATGAAACCCCTATCAAAAGCTGAAGTCAATATGAAAATATAAAAAATAAAGCCTAATGTGTGCCCCTTCTTAAACTGAAGGTCGTGGAGCATCTGTAAATACTAAAGTCTGAAGAGGGACTCCTGACGGCCTTGCAATAATGATCCAATGGAACACACTGAGACTATAATCTGACTGTGACCAGATGGGAGCAAGGCACCAGTGTTTAAACATAGTCAGCAGAAAGGGTTATGTTGAGCATCACAATTGTTAATCACAGAAAAATATCTTAAAATATCAGTACAGACATACTTAA
Source organism: Phorcus lineatus (assembly GCA_921293015.1). Lineage (NCBI taxonomy): Eukaryota > Metazoa > Mollusca > Gastropoda > Trochida > Trochidae > Phorcus > Phorcus lineatus. Next base: position 61,601,318 of record OV121084.1, read on the forward strand.
AAAGGAACTGGGCTGCAAAGTGGTTTCTTTGAAGAACTCAATTCCATTTCAACCCCATTATTGAGAATTCCATTCCATTTCAACCACTCTATTGAGAATTCAATTCCATTTCAACCACAAAATTGAGAATTCAATTCCATTTCAACTACATTTTTTGTCTCAGTTAATCCTTTCCTAAAGAATCATTCATTCAACCTACATCGTTCCCTTCCCTTTATCTATGGACATACATACCTCTGTACTCTGGTCCTCATCTCTGATTCTTCTGTACATTTGTTGTGCTAGTTGCTTGGCCTCGTCCTCCATCCCTGCCCACCTCAGAACACGCACACATGCAACAGCGCTGTCGCTTGACAGACAGTCCAAACTGTGTTGTCGTATTTCTTCAACCAGTGGAAGGGCCTTGTCAAACTGCTTCTCTCTGTGGAACAACTCTACTGCGAGGACATGGACATCCTAGAAGAGATATACAATCAGAATAATTGTTTGTTTCTATAGTCGGTTCGTTTGGTTCACTGAATTCAGTATACTTATCTTATCAACTCTGATAGCACAATATTCACAATGGATGGATGACAAACATATATAGAGACAAAATGAGCAAGTAATACCTGTAACTTAGCAAAAAGTCCTTTCCTTAACTATGTAAAAAAAAAATGTTCTGAATGTAAAAATGACTCTCAAAGTTCCCTGACATTCTGGGAGATACATTAAGTCTTTGTGATGGTTTATCTAAATATGCAGAGGGTTCCTCAAAAGATTTTTTACCTTTATTTTCTTTCTTAATTACTGTTTTCCGGGAAGAGGTAAAAAATAATTCACAGCATATCTTACCCTGTTAACAATTATGGTTTTATTCAAAATTAAACAATCCAATATTAACCCTCAATTGGTATTCAGGGTCCTTTGAGGCCCAGCGTGACTAGCAATTGATCGTTGAATCGTGTTGGTAAATTGTAATGCCTCAAAACCACAATGTATTCCTCACACATGGAGTGGTTGACACTGACACAAGTTCATCTTGCTGATACACATGCTGACATATTTTGTTAGTAACACCTTTCAGCTGAAAACGGCCCATTCCCACTGTTTCTTTCATTGTCTTGAGATAGGAGTGCTGTACAACATATTATGTTTTAGTTTAATGATAATAAGTGGCTTGTAGTGAAACAGGCCCTTATTAGTGATTTTGAAAATGATTTCTGTAGAAAATACAGGAAATAAATCTATAACAAACGAAAATTATAACCAAGAGAGTGATTTTGAAACCTCTAATGTGATTGAATCATCTCATATATCAAGATCGAAAGATCAACTAAAGTCCCAATCTAGGGGGACTATAAAAAAATGCTTGGTGAGGATTAAAGGGATATATTTTTCGCTATCTTACCCTGTCTGCTGGAAATTTCTTCAGTATTTTTTCCATCAACCCTAGAGCCATACCAGGTTTATTCTGAGAGACAAAGCTGTAGGTCTGTGTGTGCTGGTTCACCGAGCTCTCTCTCTCTCCCAGGTACTGCATCAGGCCATCTGCATCAAGAGTGGGCAGGAAGTCTCTCTCCACCTTCTTCTGGAGAAGTGCAGAATTGTTTGGCCAGCTGAAAAGGTATCCTTAGGCTTTAAGGGCACTCCAGCATGATTTTATACTATAATAAAAACGCGGACTTCAATAAAATGAAAATAAATGATAAACATATCTTGTAGTAAAAGGAAGGACTTACAAAGTTCATTTGAGATACAAAAATAAACTTCCCTTACTAAAATTTAAAAAAAACATTTTCATAGATCTTTCATTTTAAAAAAAATATTCTTGTCACAGTGAATTGATTCAAAATTGTACAATATATAAAGATATATTTATATATACAAGTATTTAGTCCCAAATTTTGACATAGTCACAAAGGTGAATTATAATGTGTCTGGAAATAACATTTTTGTTGACTCTGACTTATAAAGACACTAACTCTACCTACAGTTCAATAGCAAACTCCAGCGTAGTTTCGTCAGGTTGAGGGTTGGGTGCAGGCCGCACCTTGTAGATGTCCTCCAGAACCAGGTAGGTGTCGGGTTTCCTCCTCTCCGGGCACAGCGCCATCGCCGTGGCAATCTTCTCTGCATTCTCAAACTCTCCGATATCGAGGCAGTGTCGTGCCATTGTGTTGTGAACCCACGGCAAACATTCCCTCATCGCTTTTTGACGCGTTAATGTTTCGACTGAGGACAGAGGACATGGTATTATTTGATTGTCCTCAGAGCCATTAAGGCCCCTAGTCAATTATACCTGTCTCAAGTTAAAATGTCTACACTCTCGCACCACTCATATGCCCCTTTATTAGCCTATAAACCCACTGAAACTTAGGCTGTGACCTTTGACCTATAAACTATCTAAAATTAGTTCACCAACAGCAGCGCTTGATATGCAATATCAAACATTTTCAAACATTTACCACACCTACTTTGATCAAATCCGAATAGCATTTGATTTTCTCTCGCTCATGTAAAGATGTCACCATGTGCGGAAGATCAAAAGCCATCTTTGGTATACCAGTTGTAGTTGGCTGAAATTTTATCGTGAACCATCGCGATAAAACAGTTTGATTAGTTGATTGATTATAGGTCACAGAGCCTAAGTTTAAGTGGTTATATCCCAGGGGTAGATGAATGGAGTGAGAGTGTAAGTTTTAGAGGTTATATCCCAGGGGTAGATGACTGGAGTGAGAGTGTAAGTTTTAGGGGTTATATCCCAGGGGTAGATGAATGGAGTGAGAGTGTAAGTTTTAGGGGTTATATCCCAGGGGTAGATGAATGGAGTGAGAGTGTAAGTTTTAGGGGTTATATCCCAGGGGTAGATGAATGGAGTGAGAGTGTAAGTTTTAGGGGTTATATCCCAGGGGTAGATGACTGGAGTGAGAGCGTAAGTTTTAGGGGTTATATCCCAGGGGTAGATGACTGGAGTGAGAGCCTAAGTTTAAGGGGTTATTTCCCAGGGGTAGATGACTGGAGTGAGAGCCTAAGTTTAATGGGTTATTTCCCAGGGGTAGATGAATGGAGTGAGAGCGTAAGTTTAAGGGGTTATTTCCCAGGGGTAGATGAATGGAGTGAGAGCGTAAGTTTTAGGGGTTATTTCCCAGGGGTAGATGAATGGAGTAAGTTTTAGGGGTTATATCCCAGGGATAGATGAATGGAGTGAGAGCGTAAGTTTTAGTGGTTATTTCCCAGGGGTAGATGAATGGAGTGAGAGCGCAAGTTTTAGAGGTTATATCCCAGGGGTAGATGAATGGAGTGAGAGTGTAAGTTTTAGGGGTTATATCCCAGGGGTAGATGAATGGAGTGAGAGCGTAAGTTTTAGGGGTTATATCCCAGGGGTAGATGAATGGAGTGAGAGCGTAAGTTTTAGGGGTTATATCCCAGGGGTAGATGAATGGAGTAAGAGCGTAAGTTTGAGGGGTTATATCCCAGGGGTAGATGAATGGAGTGAGAGCGTAAGTTTTAGGGGTTATTTCCCAGGGGTAGATGAATGGAGGGAGAGTGTAAATTTTAGGGGTTATATCCCAGGGGTAGATGAATGGAGTGAGAGTGTAAGTTTTAGTGGTTATATCCCAGGGGTAGATGAATGGAGTGAGAGCGTAAGTTTTAGGGGTTATTTCCCAGGGGTAGATGAATGGAGTGAGAGTGTAAGTTTTAGTGGTTATATCCCAGGGGTAGATGAATGGAGTGAGAGCGTAAGTTTTAGGGGTTATATCCCAGGGGTAGATGAATGGAGTGAGAGCGTAAGTTTTAGGGGTTATATCCCAGGGGTAGATGAATGGAGTGAGAGCGTAAGTTTTAGGGGTTATATCCCAGGGGTAGATGAATGGAGTGAGAGTGTAAGTTTTAGGGGTTATTTCCCAGGGGTAGATGAATGGAGTGAGAGCGTAAGTTTTAGTGGTTATATCCCAGGGGTAGATGAATGGAGTGAGAGTGTAAGTTTTAGGGGTTATATCCCAGGGGTAGATGAATGGAGTGAGAGCGTAAGTTTTAGTGGTTATATCCCAGGGGTAGATGAATGGAGTGAGAACGTAAGTTTTAGTGGTTATATCCCAGGGGTAGATGAATGGAGTGAGAGCATACGTTTTAGGGGTTATTTCCCAGGGGTAGATGAATGGAGTGAGAGTGGTAGTTTTAGGGGTTATTTCCCAGGGGTAGATGAATGGAGTGAGAGCGTAAGTTTTAGTGGTTATATCCCAGGGGTAGATGAATGGAGTGAGAGTGTAAGTTTTAGGGGTTATATCCCAGGGGTAGATGACTGGAGTGAGAGCGTAAGTTTTAGGGGTTATATCCCAGGGGTAGATGAATGGAGTGAGAACGTAAGTTTTAGTGGTTATTTCCCAGGGGTAGATGAATGGAGTGAGAGTGTAAGTTTTAGGGGTTATATCCCAGGGGTAGATGAATGGAGTGAGAGCGTAAGTTTTAGGGGTTATTTCCAAGGGGTAGATGAATGGAGTAAGTTTTAGGGGTTATATCCCAGGGATAGATGAATGGAGTGAGAACGTAAGTTTTAGTGGTTATTTCCCAGGGGTAGATGAATGGAGTGAGAGCGTAAGTTTTAGGGGTTATATCCCAGGGGTAGATGAATGGATTGAGAGCGTAAGTTTTAGGGGTTATATCCCAGGGGTAGATGAATGGAGTGAGAGCGTATACATTCTACCCTGAGATGGGATGATCACACACTTGAAATAAATCAAGTTCAAGGGAAAACAGATATCTAGCACATGTATCAATATTTCCCTTAGGTTCAAAATGTTGCCAGTCTTATCCTGTTGCATATTAACTCTTCCACATGCTGTTCCATAATATCAAGTATACAGATTATTAAGGCTTGTAGAGTTTAGTGTCCACCTTGCTAAGAAATGTAATCATTAAGCCAGATTTATCACTAAAGATAAATCATCACAAATGAAGAATCATCAATAATGAAGCATTACAGATATAACTCAAGAATTATCAGTTACAAAGAGTTATAAATAATGAAGAAATTCCACTAATGAAGAAATATTACCAATTACCAATCATCAACAATTAACCCTTAAGATGCGGGTCCCGGGCCTGTCCGGGTTGAAATTTGCTTTGACCGCATGTCCTCTGGGCGAGATGCGACATCCAAACTCTATTTTTCTCACGCTAGCTCATTAACGCCGAGGTTCACAGTAGCGAAGGACGGGCAATTGTTGCACGGCAGTAGTGTCAGTTTAACGCTAGTACTTTCCGTCCGTGTGTCGCTAAGCTACCGAATTTTGTTTCGTTGGTGTTCTAAATAATGCGCGTACATGTTCCGAAAATTATGCAACAATTGATAACGTTAATCTTACCGACCCGCACATGCTATCGTTTACTGAGACGCGTGCATTTTGACCCTATGCACGCCTTCCTATCGCACGCCCTATGTTCTGAACCCTTGGGCGGATTTCAATATAGGTGGGATCATTTGAAAGAGAAAAAAAATGTCTTTAATTCGATGTAAAAAACATATGTGCGCCTCGTGAAATAAAGATACCGCATGTGCCGCAAAAAAGGTGATTTTTATATATTTTTAGTTTTACACTGTTTTGTCACACCAATTTTCTCATGATGTGCTCAACATATTTTGACATTTTTTATATCACAAGATAGAGAAAAAGATTGTCTTTAATTCCATGTAAAATGTGTACATGCGCAACAATTCATAAAGATACAGCAAGCGCCGCACAAAAAGGTAATTTTGCCGACTTTCTTATCATGTGATCTGAAGCGCGATTTTCATGTGCCTTTCTTTCACAATGAATTTCTTTTACACCGTGAAAAAGATTTTGTTGAATTTTACATCACTATAAAGACAAATGAATTGTCTTTGATTCCCTATATCAATTATCATGCGCGCAAATAAATAAAGACTCAACAAGTGCCGTAAAAAGAACAACTTTCGCACTTCGCAATTCCGTTAGTGACGCAAATAGGGAAACCTTGGCACTTCATATCCCCGTGTACAAATGACACATTTCAAAACCATTTATATCATTATCAAGAGGAATAAATTGTCTACAAAGTGACATATAAAATGTACATGCGCTAAAACAAACGACGATGCAGCAAGCGCCGCACAAAGGGTCCTTTTCATGTGATCTGAAGTTCGATTTTCATGTACCTTTCTTTGGCACTCGATATTTTCTATACCACTTGGCGGATTTTGATAAATATTACGTCTAAATAAAGACGGAACGTTGTTCTTCATTTCAATATATTGATCATACATGCGCACACAAAAATAAAGGCACAAGAAGTGCCGCAAATTTGGCAAGTTTCGCATTTCGTATTTCTGTAACCAAGTGGCGCGCTCAACAACGTTTGGTATCAGCGTAAAGAGCAGAAAATTCTCTTCAATTTGATATACAATTTGTTTATGCGCTCATAGAAATAAAGACTCAACAAGCGCCGCTAAAATGTTATAAATAAATGTAATAAGTAAAAAAAATTATGAAGGAAACCCTGTTTCTTTAGTGTTCAATTATAGAGTTTTATAAACCATGAAAGTTGAAGGAAAAAAAACATTTGGATTTACATTCATAGCGTTATTGATGTCTTTTTTGAGTTAGGGGATTTTTGCGTCGGGCACCGCCATCAGTTCATGGGAAAATTGTCCAACGAAAATGTTGTGGTTGAGACACAGTATGTCGGGGATGCCGTCGGGAACCGCCATCAGGTCAAGGCAAAGTTGTCCAACGAAAATGTTTGTGGTTGATACACAATATGTCGGGGATCTTTCGCCGGGCACCGCCATGAGAAAATGTGTCCAACGAAAATGTTCGTGTTCGAGAAAAAAAATTTCAGCGGACTTTCGTCGGGCACCGCCAGCAGGTATGTGTTTTTTTCTGCCAAATTTTTGTTGGTCGAGGAAACTCATTTTTGAAAAAAAAGTTTGGTAGCATTCCGATGTTTTAAATAATTTGCTATATATGTCGGGATGGCATGAGTTCCTTCCAGTGAACTAAAGACAAGGGGCCAGGTGCTCGTTGACTACGGCCGTCCCGACGGATAGGCCCGTGGAACCTATCATTCTCGGAAGAGAAGTCAAAAGTTGAAAAACTTTTGTAATCCACAACTGACAATCAGAACTTTCCTGACGTAGAAGGCAGTTGTTCGCGACTCGCCGGCTCGTTGCATAGGAGTCAGAAGGCGGCATCAGGGTTGATAATGTTGATACAACGTCGGCGGCCGTCGGTGACATCGGCACCTTCGGCGGGATTGTGAAAAGTCGTCCGAAAGTTAGAAAGTGTCCGGCGACATTAGAACTTGTTCGGCAGGATTGTGAAAAGTTGTCCGAAAGTTAGAATTTGTCCAGCAATGTTAGAATTTGTCCTGATTTGTTATTTTTGCAAATCGTGAAAAAAATGTCCGGCTTTCGCCAGGACAATTAGAAAAAGTCGGGATTATTGATGGCCGCTGGCGCCAAAGGCGCGCAACGGCAAATTTGTTTCAAACACTTACAAAATGTGGCTATTGAATGTCCATGAAGCTCACATTGAATTTCTCTGTACAACAGGTCATGTGTTGATGTTATTATATCTTGCGTGTGCCTAAATTATTTTCAATCATTTACAGATTGATGTGAAAGATGCCTAAGGCCAGGAGGCCGCGAACCAGGAGTTGGGAAGGTCCGTCAACGTCTAGCGACGACGACTTCATCAACGAGGTCCATGCTGATGAAGCTTCTGATATGGAATCAACTGATGAGAGTGATAGTGACAGTGACAGTGATGGTGAAAGTGACATTGATAGTGATGTAGAAATAAGAAACATTGCAAGACACATATTAGCAGCTAGGGGTGAAACTGCTACGACTGGTACTTCCACAGAAGAAGAGTTCAGTGGCTTTGATGAGCAATATAATGAAATGGACACACATTTTGATGACCGTGACAACTTTATGGAACGCTGGACAGAGGGTCCGAGGCCACGTGGACGTGTTGATCTCCAATTTACTGGCAACACGGGATTAGGACGCTTCATAGAATTGCCTGATAATCCGCATCCTGTAGACTATTTCGGGTTGTTTTTTCATGAAGATGATTATGGATCAATGGCAGCAGAAACCAACAGATACTTCCACCAACAGGTTGACGATAAGGTTCTAAAGCCCTGTTCAAGGTTGAGGCAATGGTATGATACGAATGCTGAAGAAATGAAAGTATTCGTAGCAATGACTATAGCAATGTCTTTGGTTGTACAGAGATACTTTTCTGAGTATTGGTCATCGAGTGATGTGACGTCGACGCCTTTCTTTGCCAAATGTATGCCTCGTGATAGGTTCTGGTTATTACTAACGTACCTACATTTGAATGATAATAACCAAATGCCGGGACGAAACACACCCCAGTTTTCACCAATCAATAAACTTGGCTATTTGTACAAGCGCATCGTGCATCGTTTTTCCAGAATTTACAAGCCGCATCAAATTATTTGTGTTGACGAAGGGTTGGTGCCTTGGAAAGGCAATCTGAGTTTCAAAGTATACAATCCCGACAAGCCGAAGAAGTATGGGATAAAGGCCTACATGCTGTGTGACTCAACCAATGGTTATGTTTGCAAGTTTGAACTCTACACTGGAAAAACAAATGAATCTGTTTCTGTCGGTGGGAAAACGTATGATCTCGTCATGGACTTGGTGAAGGATTATGCTGGGAAAGGATATCATGTGTTCATGGACAATTTCTATTCCTCTGTGGCATTGTATATAAACTTGTGGGAAACGGGAACTGGTGCGACTGGGACGTTGAGAGGCAATCGCAAAGGCATTCCCGAGAAGGTAAAGAAGGTACAGAAAAAAACAGAAGAAAGGGGATATGATGATCTATCACAATCAAGACCTACTCGTTGTGAGGTATGAGGACAGGAAGTCAGTGCTGCTCATGTCAACCGTAGAAGACACTGAAATTGTAGAGACAGGGAAGAAGAACCGAGTGACTGGGGAAGCAAATACGAGACCACGTATTGTGCACGAGTACAACAAATATATGGGAGGTGTGGATCGGGCCGACCAGATGCTGTCGTACACCCCGTTCAAAATGAAAACTCTTAAATGGTGGAAGCGAGTGTGGTTTCATGTGTTAAACGTTGCCATGTTGAACTCTTACATTCTCTATAAAGAATTCTCAAAAGACAAAACCTTGAAAACAAGCCGTCAATTCAGAAAAGATTTAGTGCAGCATATGATCACCTTCGCCGACACGGAAAAAGTACCTTCCCTGCGTAGACGTCCTCGTGGCAGGCCAAGCACAAGCGACGAAAGTGTGTTACGTCTTCATGGTCGACACTTTCCATCAAAGATTCAGCCTGTTGGAAAGAAGAAGAGGCTTTCCCGTATGTGTGTTGTTTGCTCCAAAGCGAAAAGAGAACTCTTTCGAAGGGCAGTGGAAGAAAGCAATGAGCCAGTTCGAAAGAAGAAAAGGGTAGGCAAAGAATCTTCTTACGAATGTAGCGAGTGTAATGTGGCTCTATGTGCAGCACCATGTTTCAGAATTTATCACACGTCACAAGATTGCACTAAAGCTTATATCAGTTTGATGTCAGAGAAGGAAAATGAGGGGGATAATCAAGAAGATTGAAGAAAGAAGAAAGAAGCAGAAGTGTGGATGAGCGTTACTCTCCTTATAAAGTTTATTCTTCACATCAATAAGGTGAATAAGTGTAATATAAAATACTGATTGTCAATAAAATAATCTTTTTTTTAAGTCGTAAAAGAGACAGAGAAAGTCAATGTGAGCTGTCACTGGACGTTCGATACGAGCCGCATCAAGAACATACCCCCGATCTTTCGCAATTTGTATTCTTAGAATCGGGTGGCGAAACTTCATACTTTTTACATCATCGTAAAGGAAAAAGAACTGGCTTTGATTCAATATGAAATGTGTATGTGCGCAACACATACTAAAGAAGCGGCAAATATTGCGAAAAATGTCGTAATTATCAATTTTTTTCCCAAAATGTCTGAGGGTCCCCCTCTTTAACGGTTCATATCTCCCGAACTATTTGGCACTTTTAAATTTTTTTTTCACCTTTCTCAAGCGGAAAGATTGATCTTTAATTCCATGTATAATATGCATGTGCGCAGAGATAATAAAAATGGTGCGGCGAGTGAAGCGACAAATGTCGCAAATAAAACGATTGTCAAAATCTGTTTTCAAGTAGTTGAGGGTGTTGCTCTTTCGCGGTTCATATCTCCCGAACTATTGTATACTTTTTTATATTTTTTTCACCTATTTCAAGAAAATAGAATTGTCTTTAATTCCATGTATAATATGCATATGCGCAGTCAATAATAACGATGCGGTGAATGATGCGACTGGTGTCGCAAATAGAACGCTTATCAAAATTTGTTTTCAAGTAGTTGAGGGTATCCCTCTTTCGCTTTTCATATCTTTTGAATCAGTTGGCACCTTTTCATTATTTTTTCACAGTCGTAAGCATGAAAGATTTATCTTTAATTCCATGTATAATTTGTACATGCGCAGCAGGAGATAACGATACGGCGTGCGTATAGAATGATTGGTTTTATTATCTCGGAATGTTCGGCCGCGAGTGACTGCACGTGCCGAGAGGATCGGTATGCCAGGAACCAACGCTGGTGCCTAGAACACTGGCTCTCGCATGCTGGTGCCTCGGGGGTACCCCGGGGGTATAACGGCACTAATTAGCGTACCGGTGCCAGACTGCCCTAGGGAGAATTAGTTCTGGCTAAAAATCCCGTTATGTCGGAGCATCCTCGGGGTACCCCCAACCATCTTTCGCGGCGTATATCTTTTGAACTGGGTGACATATTCTAACAATTTTTTATCATCATAAAGAAGAATAAATTGTCTACAATTCGATATATAATACATGTATGCGCGCTCAGTATTAGGGATTTTATTCAGTCGGAAATAAAGACAATCTTTAGATAATTGGAGAAATCTAACTAGAGGTCGCATTGTAAAAAGATATATATCATCGTAAAGAGGAATTATGTATCTTCAATTCAATATAAAAAAATTAATTGTGCGATTATATTTAAGGATTTTCCGTAACTCTAAATAAAGACAATCTTCATATTGTAATAGAAATCGTTCTAGGTAAGATAAAAATTTCATTCAAATTGTCGGATAAAGATCGTTCATTTGTGTACGGGATGGGCGGGCTACTTTTGTATCGAACGGCCATTTTCATCCGTAATTCGCCATGTGAATACACCATATATTGTAAAAACGGTCGCGTCTCGCGGTGCTAAACAATTCAGCCACAGGGGCTAATTGCGCTATAACGGTAGCGAGGCGAGTGCTGGAAAATTCAGCCACGGGGGCAAAACTGGTCAAAATAATATTCAGCAACTTAAGAGTTAAGAATTATCAATAATAAAGAGTTACCAATAAAACAATTAACAATTACAAAAAATAAAACAATTAAAAATTGAAAACTTATTAACAAATAAAGAGTAATCAATAATAAAAAAATTATACATAACATATTAAGTACAAATAAAATACTGTATAAGATAGGATATGTAGATTCAGCAGTTTGTTCGCTATGTAATGAATTTGAGGAAACTATTGCACATGTACTATTTACCTGTCAGTATGCAGAAGCAATATGGAGACAATTATCAGAATGGATTTCAGACTATGTAGAGGGAAGTATTGCTCTCAGTGAAGAAAATATTCTATTTGGATTTAAAGGAAAAAACAATAACCCCTTAAATGCAATTCTTCTTATTACAAAAGCAATGTTATATAAATGTAATACTAGACAAATGAAACCAAATTTCAAACATTTGAAACAAGAAATATTAAAATATTATCAAGTAACAAAATCATTTGCTTTTTCAAATTGCAACCCTACAAGATTTTTATGCATTCTGGTCTTCGCTCCATTTGCTTTTTAGAAATTCATGATGCTGTGTAGCTGTATCGTTACGTTTGTTAGACATATGAAAATACACAATGAAAGATATGTCCATGTAACGCATATTTAAATGTCTATGAATGTATATGGAAATGAACTGTAAAAAAATGGAAATAAAAAAAAAAAAAAAATAAAATAAAATAATAAAAAAATTAGCAAGACTGAAGAATTATCAATGATAAAGAAAATCAAAAGTGAAGAACTGAAAAAGAATACACTCACAGACACTCCAGTAGAAAGGTTTGGCTTCTTGGAACTTGCCCTGCCTCAATAAGCAGTTAGCCATGTTCTCCCTACAGTTCCGGTACTCCATTATATCATCCCCAACTTGGTTCAGCTGAATAAGATGAACAGGGCAATAGGGTTCAAACAAATGTAATACTCCAGTGGTAAAAGAGTTTCCCCGGCCGGGTATTATTTGCAGCAACCTCGTTCACTTGCTTATTCTTGGCTCGCTGCGGTCGCCAAAATTTGTGGCCTTTACACCAGTGCACTCATGGTGTTTAGAGGTAACCTCAGGGAGATTTCTGATGGGACCATAAAGTTCAGGTGCAGTAGGATGAAGAAGTGGCACAGAAAATTTGGAAAATGCAGTAAGGCTTAACTGTGCTTGATGCAAGGCACTATGTCAATAGATGGCATTGTAGCGAGGGTCATCAGAAACAGAGTTTACTTGATATTGTTATGTTTATAGATTTTATCAGGAGAGTAATTTGAAAAGCTAGAAGTTCCATCTTTGTTAATGACATAAAACATAGTTACAAACTGACTGTTTAAATGGCTGACCTTGTTGATTTCAAGAGCCTTCTGAGTGTACTCCTCAGCTTTATCCCAGCACCGCCGGTGCATCTCCAGGGTACCCAGGTTCATGTAGCATGTGGAGATTATCAGGTGGTCCCAGCCTACCGCCTTAGCCTTGATCTCCAGAGATCTGAATATTGCAAGTGATAACTATGAGACCTTCAAAGCCTATCATCTTGCATAAGCAAGAGGAGATTGTCAGATGATCCCAATCTACCTGAGATCTGAATGCAGTAAATCAAGATGCAGGTTATATAAGCCTACCCCCGTAGCCTTCATCGGAATATTGCAGGGGAGTTATCAGATTGTCCAAATCAACTGCCTTAGCCTTGATCTCCAGAGATCGGAATATAGCAGGGGAGTTATCAGATTGTCCCAATCAACTGCATTAGCCTTCATCGCTAGAGATCGGAATATTGCAGGGGAGTTATCAGATTGTCCCGATCAACTGCCTTACCCTTGAAGTAGATATATAATGACAGTTCTGGACCAATGTATTTCTAATGTATGAAAATACATTAAAAACCTACTTTTTAGACACACATATTTTTTAATGTACTTCGTACATTAAAAAATGATGGGGTTCTGGGCCACGGGAAATTTTTAATGTATAGCTAATGTATGAATTACATTAAAAACCTCCTTTTTAGACACACATATTTTTTAACGTACATCTCATCTCTCACTGAAGTGATTCGAACAACACTTTAGCAACAACCAGCTGTTGCCCGCCTGTATTGATTTACACATTTCAGACAGAAACATTTATCAATAAAGCGGTCGTAAAATAACTGGTTTCCGGTTCAGTGGTGTTATTGCACAACAATTGAATAATCAATATAATTGTTCACCGATAATACGCATTATAAGCAGTTTTACATCAAAATTACATCAAAATTAGGGTTGTATTTAGTTTGTATAGTATTATATTATCAATTGAGACAAAAAAAATTCATTTCTACGATAGGATATTTAAATAAATAAATTTGTTCGTTTATCTCTGTCAGGTCCCGTAGCTATGTGGTATAGCACGTAACATTCCGTCTGGCCAGCGGTTTGTTGCAATGTGGGTTCAAACCCCACATAACCTCTGTGGTCTTTAAGAGGTGATGGGCAATTATAAGGGACCTGACACCCCTACCCGTCCCGCAACAACAAAAAAAAGAGGCGGGGAAAACCTCCCTGGGGAGAAAGAGAAGAAAGAAAGAAAGAGTTGACCCCAGGGAGGTCTGGCAAGTAGAGCCAGAAAGGGGATTTTGCTAAATTTTTCAAAAATTTTCTATAATTTTCTATAATTTTATTACATATTTTATTACATATTTTATTGCATATTCATATCCAACTTTGGATATGATTATTGTATATAAGGGTTAGTCTTTCTTAAACATTTCTATAATATTTTCTCTGTCAATCTTTTGAGATTTAATTTGGCTTATCATTTCATAAAAGTTTGAATGTTCAGCCGTAATAAGATTAAGTTCCTCATTAGAGATACAGTCATCATCTAAAGCTTTAGAAATAAGGCTAGAAATGGTATTTAATTTAGAATTTGCGATAATACATATATCTTCATGTTTTTTAAGTTTAGAACGTAACCTCTTGGACGCAACCTTCATCGATGTTCCAAGGAGACTAGTAATGGTCGCAGAAACCATGATTCCGATACTTACGGGGGCCATAATCACGGTTGCTAAGACACCCACACCACTAGCTCCTAATGCAATACTACAAGTAATTAATGTTGTATCGAGTGTTTCCGTTACATTTAAAGCTTTTCTAATGGATTTACTTTTAGCCATGTGAAAGTCGTAATCTTTAATAATCTCATCTTTTATGTCGCTTATTCTATTCAAGCGAAATTCACCGACGTCGTTTGTTAATACAGCCCGCATTTTATTATATTAGGAACTAATCCTTAAAGGTCCGTAAATAGTCTTTTGAAATTGGTTGAGAAGTAGACATTAATCTTTTAAAAACTATATTATTATGCATAGATATTGTAGTAACTCTGATCCTACCCCGTTCTATAGTAATCTCACCTTCTAAATTATGAGTTATCTCATCGGGGGTTATAAGCATATACAGGGGCTTACTCGGAACAGTCCATTTAATGTTTAGTCCGGGTAATATTGTTACAAAATCAACGGGTACATTCCCTAAAAGCATAGCTAGATAAATATATTCACCGTAATTCTTTTCAGTGAATTCTTCAAAACCTGATAGAGAAACCGGAATATTAGGTTTACTAACATCATTTCTAGTTAAACCATACTCCCCATCATCATTAACAACTTTAACGCCATTCTTTCTGTTTGGTGAATAAGATACTAATGCACTTCCACTGTTTATGATTTTATTGAGGAAGTGCCGCCTTCCAATTATTGTATTTACCGGATTTAGATAAATATCTAATTCCCATTTCGGTTCTACGATATACGTAAGTTTTCTTGGATTATCGGTGTAATATTGTATTACCTTCTTCGCTTCAGTCAATGTCTCGAGAGATGTAATATCAACATCTTTTAATTCACCCAAAGTCTGAGGTTTATCGCTTAATTCCTTCTTATTATAATTACCATTTTTGAATAAAAAGCCATAAGTTTTATCCTCGACACCATCACCTTAAAAAATATCTACAGAACCGCCTCCCGGATCAACTTCTTTTCTTTTATACACTCCAAAATTAGTTAATTGTAGGGCATATATTTTACCTACTTCTCCTGGTATTTCAAAATTTTCTGTATCGGATAGGTCCGCTATACCCGTATTCAAACATCTGGCAATTGTTTGATGTGGCCCACTTGAATCTGTCATCTTTATTAATTATTATTTATTCTTTTAATTGGATTATACCGCACATTAATAGCTATTGATGTTAATAGCTAATCGTGGATCAAAATGATCAAAAGCAGACGTTAACCCTATAAATGATACATTATTATGTAAGTAAATTTTATCAAACTCAATCGAATCTCCAACTAGTTCGTGTTCAATTTCAGTGGGACGGTAGCGACTATCTGGTATATAGTCGCTACCCCCGAAGTTAACCCCCCAGGGCAAGCCTCCCAGATACATAATATTTATCCAACAATATCCTGAGCCTTTCCATTTAATGTTCAGTCCGGGTAAAACTGTAACAAAATCATCAGGCTCCTCTCCTAATACTAATTCTAGTAAAAAATTGGTACCATATTGAAATACTTTATGTTTTATATTTGTAAAGTCATCTGAAATAGATAGAAAAACATCACCAAGAAAATTAAGTTTTTCATATCTCTCCACATTTTTTTTGAAAAACAACTCCGACGATCCCATATATCTAAAATTATCAACTACAACACTTCTCAAAGTTGGGGGTTTATACGATACCATTGCTAGGCCTTCATTTGTAATCTTCTTTAGAAAACGTTGTCTCGTAACCAGTATTGTATTCCTTGGAGTAACCTTAATATTTAAAACCAAGATAGGTAAGTGGCTTATCCTGTATATCTGGTTGTCTAGGTCTCTATAAATTGTATATACCCCATCACCTGCCATTACCAACCGCCTATAATAACTGATTTTATCTATAATTCTAACATCCTCTAATTCACTAAGTTTTTCTTCTCTATTTTCAACTACTTTTGTACAACTTTCATTTCTAGGTCCGCCAGAATCCGTCATCTTTATTATTTATTATTTATTCTTTTAACCCAAGAAATGCAATGTTAGAGTCATGTAACCCATATTTATTAGTTGGTTTTCTGTGTCTAATATTGAGATTGTCAAGTTAGGTATTTGCCCGAGCTTAAGTCTTTTATACTGAAGATTAGTAAATGAAACGTACTTTCCACTATTTAAAGTTTCATTCTCCACAGGTACAATTCTCAATATAGACGAAGGTTTTTCTCCGAAAATATTATCACTAGTGCTAATACAGTCTAAATGAACACAAAGTTCTTTGTACGGTGCCAATTTAGGTAAAGAGTTTGCAGGATGAATGCCAGTAATAACTATGGGAGAATCAAACCCAAAAGTTTTAGCCAATGGAGTTGATAAGGTAACTCCCCCATCTCCAATCTTTTCTATTGTTAATTTTCCATTAGCCGTATTAATCGATACTTTACAACCATGCTCTTTAAAGTAATCATTTAGCATACAAACATTATAATAACCATCCGGAATAGTTATAGTTGTTTCTCCCTTTGTAAACTCATTATTCCCCTCACTTATGTTATACCAATTAGGATAGTATAAAATTTCGAATAATCCAACTCGCATCTCTCCATCGGCATTGTCTAGAGCTCTTGCAAGTTCGAACGTTTGTCCATTCTCAAAGTTGGAGATAGTTAAATACATTTCTGGCCTCTACATTTTATTATTTAAAAGTTTATCCTTAAATAATAAAAATGGCAGCCTACAAGTATAACGATAAGGCAAGTTATAATGCTGGCGGCGTATACGATGCCTATAGTGAGGGGAATGAAGTAATTCAACGTAGTTATAAGTTTCTTTCTCAACGTCCTCATTATAAACCCGAATGTAGCAAAACTAAAAAAGAAATAAACCTAATAAAACAATCTATATGGGTAGATGCTAAGGGTTCTAATTTCGAGGCAACATTTCTCGATATATTCAACACAAAACCAAAAAAAAAAAATAAATATTGTGATGCTATTTCTAAAGCAGGTGAAAAAAAAATGAAAAAAAAAACCCCATAAAAAATATATATAATATTTCTAAAGCAGGTGAAAAAAAAATGAAAAAAATTAAAATAAAAATATATAAATATTATGTTACTATTTCTAACGAAGATGAAATAGAAAAATGGAATAATAACCCCATGCAATTTTGGCAAAATCAACTGCATTTTGCTGTGTGGTGTGCTACTACAGGGTGTGGGGTATCTTATAAAGATCATCTATCTTCGAAGAGCGGGTTAACGAAGGCAATATTTTTATTTCACGTATATTACCAAGTTAGGCGTATTTTAAGCGTGATGGAAGTACCCTTACCTCAAGATAAAGCGTGGGAAGCAAATAATAATCCGTACAATGTCACAGAATACGAAAGGATCTGTAATGAATTTAATGTTTCAACGAATAGTGATTGGCGTTCACGTGGAAAGAATAATGGAATGGGATACATATTTATATACAGCAGAGGTTTTGGTAAGGATGTTGAGAATGATCCCAATCATACCTCATATGTAAAGGATGATTACTCACCTTCTAAATGGTCCTTTTCACCGCAGCCAAAACCTTATCCTAAACCTAATATAAGGGATGCGTATGCCATGAAGTACGGAGGATTAAGTAAGCATATTAAACATGAATACGTGTATCCCGATAAACAACAAGTCGTAAAATTTCAACAAGTTTACGAGCATTGGCAAACCTTTGTTTTGGATAAATCGAATGGGTTCACTAAACCGGGTGTTCAAAGATTGAACGATTCTATTAGTACGTATGTCTGGGCTTTATTAGGTGCCCAAGGGCAAACTAGAACTAATATAGGGGGTGATGGCACCACATTCGATGCCCAGAAACAGTTCACTGCCAATGTTGAGGATGCAATTGCTAGACCAGTAGATATCCCCAGTTCTATAAAAAGATATGAAGACGTATTACAATACCCCAGTTTTAGATTAGATTATGTTATAGGCTATATATGGCTTATACATGATTCCTAGCGATATGAAACTAAGAGTAGGTAAATCGGAAGGGTATAATAATAAAATTATAATTGCGACAACCGATAGAACTTTAGGTAAGAATGTAGAACCAATACCTGAGAGTAAACTAAAGCACAACATCCCGCGGATACCAATGAGTGATGTAATATACAGTCAGACCTCGATAATCCGAACACTTCCGTTTTTCATCAAAAACGTTCGGATAGTGAAACGTTCGGACTACTGAAACGAACCAAATCTACAGACAGACGACAACGTATTACGAATATCTAATGAGTTTTATTTCATATACACATAACAACTGGGATACATATATTAATAAACAATCATTGCACAAAAGCATTCTGGACACTCACTCACATCTCAATTTATTACAATCACAAACTGCTGACACGCTCAACTCAACTTGCACTGTCATTGATGTTTACCAATTCAATCAGTGTGGTGCTCGCTTGACTAGTGGATTACCGAACGCTTTGATAAACGGTCGGATTAATGAAGCAGAAATAGCTGTAATTGACTAATCCGTTACAGCTAATTAGCCTTCGGATACGGAGACTGAATCACCGGATTAATGAATCAACATTTAATGAGTTTACATAGAGATTAGTTTGGTTACAGTTTGCTACCATTCGGATACTGCGAGATCCGGATTATCGGTGTCCGGATTATCGGGGTCTGACTGTATAAGAAAGGCCAAGAACCAAAATTAATATATAAGAAAAGCCAAGAACCAAAACCAGAGGTACTCAAAAACCATAATTATAATAAGCGGATAATTATATTAAGTGGAGTAATAGTAGGGTTAGTTATGATTTGGAGATCTTAGTTTTTTATAACCTCCGTTTAATATACAGAATTATTATACCTCCGATAGCTACCATTAATGCCCATATATTTTGACTTAACCAAGTCGCTGTTTTAGACAAGAAGGTTAAAAGCCAAGATAAAATACTTCCTATTATTCCCGGTAAAGCCGCTGCAGCCTTCCCCGCTAATTTAGATAATGCTTTACCTATATATTGTAACCACTCCTTAATCTTATTAGGAGATTTCTTATTATTATTATTAGGGGGCACTGGTCCACCTCCTCCTCCTGTTACGGAGAGAACTATGGTTGAAATTATAAATCCTCTCGCTGTTAAAATAGAAGCTATTGTTATGCCCTGTTCTCGGAATAATGTCTTAAGACGGTTTGTTCTTGGCCTTTCGCTTGAGTTAATTTAGTTTTTTCGCGTTCTATTTCTTCATCCAGGTGTGTTAGTCTAGATAAGTTATGAATTAGTTCCCCTCTTTGAGTTTTTATAGCTCGATCGAGTCCCCTCAACTCTCTAATACTAAATTCTAATCCCTCAGTATTTAAAGGTGGGTCATTTATAGTTTGCAGGACATTGTCTATTGCATTAATAGATTCATTAGTGGCTAGTATTGGCTGTTCGCTGAAGCAAGTTTCTGCTTCATCCAACTGTGCCAATTGGTTATTAAGTTTTATTCGAGTCCTTTCGGGAAGTTTTTGCCTAATCTTATAATCTGAAAACCCTAATTCTTCGCGAATACCCCTTACCCCTAGTTTTTGGCGTAAACTTTCTAGAGGCTTTACCTTACCTATATCCTTACCTCTTTGGTAATATAAGTTCACTTCGGGATGACTTTTAAGTTTAAGCTTTCCATCCGGATCTACCATAAATTTAGAATAATCTCTACCACCACTAGGTTCACCGGCATTATTATAAAAATTATCCACGGATGATTTAAGCAATCTTGTTCTTGGATATCTTAGTTCATCTCGTAAACTAGTCACATTAGGTGATAATCCCAGTCTCGGGATTGAACTTTCAGAAGCAATGCTTTCATCGAGATTGTCCATTTCATAAGCTTCATCTCTGTCATATCCGATATCTCCGTCATCAAAATAATTGAAGTCGTCCATTTTATAAATATATGTTTTTCCTTTAAACATATAAATATGTATTAATAAAATGTCGAACTACGGTCAGAAACTCAATCCATCGCATAATTTTAAAGAGCCTTTTGGTATAAAAGGAGAAAGGTCCAGTGTTAGGGTAAGTAACAATCCGAGTACTATTGATCAGAATGAAAAACTATTAGTTCGCTTTCTTAATCTTGGAAGTCACGATGTCATAGTCCCGGGTACGGTCAGATTGGCTTTCGATTTATTCCTAACATCGGATGGTGATAAAGATGCTAACAGTAGCATTGTACAGAATATTGGCCGCTCCATTGTGAAGAAAACAACCGTTAAGATAAGTAGTAATGAAGTATTGTCTATAGATGATAGCGATATATATTACACTTACGTAGATCTTTGGAGAACTACACAAGAAAGAGGCAGTTTACATTACCAAGGTATTGACACAATTGCAAATCGAAATGTCACCAGGTTAAGAATGGGATCTGGTCTTGGTAATGCTTCCATTGTAGAAGACAAAGCCATAGCCGATAACCTAGGAAATCGTTTTTATATTCCTCTAGATTTTGAATTGTTAGAGACTCACATGCCTTTCTATCAAGCTGCATTGGGAGATAGATTAGAATATGAATTGACATTTAATGATTATAAGAATGTAATTATAGGAGAGGACAACACGAAGTATGAAATTAAGAATATTGCTTTGGAATTTGATAAAGTCAAGGAGCCAGAATTAGCCAGCGAAATCCATTCGATGTATAATAGTTCCATACCAATACACTATGATCGCATACTTCGACATCGTATGATACCTTTGAATAAAAGTGATACGGTGTGGAATATTAACATCAATGTACCAGCCAAGTCTATGAAAGGAGTTTTGATGTTATTTAAAGAGCCCACCCCAGAGTTTGGTAGAATAACTGAATCATTTTACAATCCTAAAATTAATAACGTGCAAATGACCATTGAAGGAGTACCAAACCAGTTGTACAGTCAAGATATGCGTAAATATAACTTATGGGATGAAATTAAGAAGCTTCCCAGCATAAAACGTAACCCATTAGCGAATATGGTGATGAAAGATCTTTGTCTTACGGATATGACTATTGGTAAGTTCTTAACCGACAAGCATGCTCTATGGCTCGATATTAGGACAACCGATGACGATGAATTACATGGTTCTGGTAGGCGAATTGAGAATGGTAGTGAAGGAATGACGATAGCAATAACTAAAAAAGCAGAAACAGCTGGACTAATAAAGGCTTACGTGTACGTCATTATGGATGCTAAAGTGATTATCAATAATGAAAGATTTGAATCAGCTATTTATTAGTTAGCTCGATTTTGCTAGTTAAAATAATTTCAAACTCAATTGTGTTTGAAATTTTTTTAGCAAAAACCCAAGCAAAAATTAGCAAAATCCGAGCAAACTTTAGCAAAAATCATGCAAAATCAAGCTAATTTAGCACTTTATACCATGGTGGTGTGTCGGTGCATAAGATAAGTTTGGAGTATTTCCTGTTCAGCTGTTTTCTAACCTTTTCTATTTCGGATTTACTTTCGATAACATAGTTCTCTCGTAAACAATCATCAAAATTATCTTTATCCTTACACTTAAATAAGCAAATCCAGCGAATTTGCTCTCTGAAATCTGTGAGTATAGAATTATATTTCTGGGAAAGAATCCAAACGCTATGTTTAGTATGCCTGCCTGAGAATGCTAGCTTAGATAATTCGGCTTTCTTTCGAGTTAAGTCCCTTTCAGCACTGCAGTCATCAATTATGAACAAGGTAGGTTCATTCTTGAATTTCTCGTGAAAATATTTCAAACAATCGTTAAGTCGTTCTCCTGGAAGAATTTTATGTACATTTGGATCATTATTTACCCACAATTTAGACATATAAGTTTCGTTATCATTAATGGTTGGACAAATAATAATAATGTGTTCAAAATTTTCGTAATAATACGTTTCTATAAGGTCTAACATGAATTTAGTTTTTCCACATCCAGTCTTTCCACAAATGATAGCGCAATGCGGATCTTTAGGTAGTATCTCTGGCATCTCTTTTATAATTAAGGCATAAAATTTTAAATATAAATGTTGGCACTTGTATTATTACTGATATGTTTAGGTTTTGCACTATTTGCGCTACTCGCAGGCATAATGTTATTGTTGATGTGTTTTGCAGGCGTACTAATATGTTCAGGTTTTGCACTATTTGCAGGCATTATTGCTTTAAGAATTTGCCACATAATATTAAAAATGGAATTAAGCGAAATCATGGGGGAGATATCCTCTATATATCCCCAAGAAATGATTGAGGATAAGAGAAACAAACTAACAAATGCTGTCTTGGGTGGTGGGAAATTTGTAGATAAAAAAATTTCTACTGAGATAATAAGTGGTATGACCGATGAAGAAATAATAGCAGAATATGAGAAATATGAACGTAGGCTGGGCGCGACTATGGTAAGAACGTTAGGGAAATCTTTCCTACATTTATATTCCAACGCTATGAGTCACTTCTTCAATATCACTCCTGATAGTAAAACACAGCTATTCCAAGAGCTTAATGAAGACCCATTCATCGATATTGCTACGAGTAAAATTTGTTGTGACCTTTATTCTAAGTGCGGAATGTACCTGGCTCTCATTACAATGATGATTACAACTGCTAAGCATGTTGACTTTAAGAATATAAATTTTAATAATAAAGATGTCGAACCCAGAAATATCGAATCCAGAGATGTCGGAGATACCATCTTCGAATCCAGAGATATCGGAGACCAATGAGGATATTCAACTTAGCGATGACACTAAAAAGGTAGATAAGAAGGTGGTTAAAAAATCAAAACGTGGCACAAAAGCTATTGGGGATGTTAAACTTAGCGATGAACAAAAACTCACAGTCACAAAAAATCCTAAAAAGGTAGAAGCTGGTAAGAAGGGTGCCATGGTTAGAAAATTAAAGCGCGAGGCAAAAGAGACTCGAGTTATAAATCATGGTAATCTAGCACTTCCCATCCTAATAGGAATTCTAGGCATAGGTGCAATGGTTGTCTACACTAAATTGAATAAGCCATCTACTGATAACACTAATGATAAAAATGATAAAAACACCTTTAAGAAAGAGATTTATAATATATAAATATGAGTGAACAAAAGGATATCGTAAATACTCTTTACCATGCCGCAATAGTAACTGGACTAGCTGCAGGTTCGGTAAAATTAAGCAAAATGGCATTTAAAACGAGTACACCAAAATTAGATTTCCTTCCCCAAGATATTGGAATGATGATGATTTATATCGGGGGAGCAATGATGCTTAAAGATTATCTAGTTAAAAATAAATATATTCCCAATGATATCACTCACTCACTGAGTTAATACCTCTTTAGAGGCTATCACTCACTCACTGAGTTAATACCTCTTAAGGATATAATACATTATTTATAAAATGGCAAGTCTTTTAGTAATGGCGGGTGGCGCAATACTTAACGCTGTGGCCTTCTCCGGAAGTAACTATGCATTTTCAAAACTGGCTAAGGGTGAGAGAGAAAAACATGAAAAAGCTTTAGAGGAATTCTCAACTGCTAAATTTCAATGGGAGAAACGTAGAAATGAGAGACTCGATTTCTTAAATGAGCAGCTAAAAAAACAATATCATTCTATTCAAACTTTTAAAGATGTGGATGAGGCGATGCGTGAATATCATATTAGATTTGGTAAGCCCTTACAACCATTAGAACCTCAACCAACTCTGGAAGATTTTTATACTCCTTCGAGTAGTCAAATGGAGGGAGAAATAGCATTCATTATTTTAGGTATGACTGGACTTATCATATTTGTTTATAAAAGCCTTTAAGGCATTCATAATATGTTATAAAAATTTTAAAAAAAAAAAAAAAAAATTTAGTATAATAAAATGCTCCTTCGAAAGAAGAAGTATGCCCCCATAAGGAAGTAATAATGTATAAAGGGAAAGAGTTTTGTGAGAATTGTTGCCAGTTTACGGATATTGACCCCGCAACTTGTCTTCACAGGAATATAATCGATGGCTACAGATGTGTAGATTGCGGGTTTGAATATAAAATACTTAATAATTGTAATGCCCCTAGTCATAAACAAAGGAAACTCTATGAGAAATTGCGCCGATATAATTTGAGACTATGCTTACAATTATTAACCACAGAAAAATATACTGATATATGTGATAAGTTAAATCTAAATATAAGAGGCAAGAAAAGCCTAGGGTTGATAGG
Source organism: Phorcus lineatus (assembly GCA_921293015.1). NCBI lineage: Eukaryota > Metazoa > Mollusca > Gastropoda > Trochida > Trochidae > Phorcus > Phorcus lineatus. The sequence goes on from OV121084.1 coordinate 61,625,936, forward strand.
TGTTTGTTTACTTCATGCTTATAAAAAACTTAATATTGACAAAAGTTACGAGGAAATTGCTTACTTGTTGGGCATAAAAAATCATCATATCAATAAAGGTTTATTCTATTATGAATTATCGGAACGCCTCGAAGATGAGGTATCTTTATAGATTTATTTGGTTTATATCCAATGAGGATTCTCATTGGATTTACTCCATTAAAAATTATTTTTGGGAAAAATTTATTTTTTGAAAATTTTTTTTCTTGATTATAATAAAATGGCAGCCAAATATATTACCTTCAAATCTAGCAATATTCAGCATATCGATTGGGATAATCTTATAATCAGTACACCAAAAAAACACAGCTCTTCTAAAGATGGTGGTTCTACATTTAGTTGGTATGAATCTGATATTAAATATCGTGAGAAAAATAGTGATACAGAACAAAATGTTTATATTCAATTACCTACTCAACAATTGTGGGGCATTAATGGAGGGTGGCCAATTTCAATGGATTCGGGTAAAACCTTAAATAATTTAGATGGGTATCAGATTTGTTATCCTATGACATCTCAAGAAACCATGTCAAATCCTACTGAAGAAGAGAGAAATATCAAACTTATCTTTGACAATATTTGGAAAAGAGTTTTTGAACATATGAAATATTTTGATTCTATTTCTGATAAAAAAGCTATATTACCTGGACCTAGTCGCAGTGCTGTTATGTGTGCAACTGCTAAAAAAGATCCATCCTTTGCTGTAAAACCAATCTATGATCATGCTTATATAAAGAGTGATCGAGATGGTGATATGAAAATAGATATGACAAAACCACAAAGAACTTATATTAAATTACATACAACTGGTAAAGGTGGAGTTAATAATATCAAAAATAATACTAAAATATGGATTGGAAATAAAAGAATATCTCCTCTACAATTGTTAAATAATCAAAATACAAAAAATTATCATCGAGGTAAAGCAACAATAGTTGTTTTATTAGATAGTGTATATTGGGGGACTCATGGCCAAAAAACTTATGGTGCTAGTATTAAGATGAAAGCAATCAAAATAGTTTAGACCCCGATATTCGGAGGTGATGATAGACTTCCTAATAGTAGAATTGTACAACTCTCTCAAGATGAAATTCTTGAAGCTAAAAAGAATTATAAAAGATTCACAGAAGGTGAAGATATTGAGGAAGAAAACCAACAACAAGAAGATGATGATGAAGAGGAAAAAAATATAGATGAATTATGGTAAAAATAATATAAATAGAAGATAATTTTCTAAAAAATTAGAAAATTTTCAATAATAAAAAGTCATAGAGGACTGTCGAATTTAATGGGTAATCCAATAATAGATATTTCATTGTATGAAAATTATTTTAAGGAAAAATTTTTTCTAGATTATAATAAAATGGCATCGAGTCGTAGAATTATCGGATATATGTCACGTTTTTTGGAGTTAGCAGAATCTTTTATAAAAAGAGCATCTGTTGCCACCTTTAATCGTACCATTAATGGAATGAAAAATATTGCGACTAAATTGAAAAATTATATTAAAACTGAACCTAAAACTGAAACTCAAACTGAACCTATAACTGAATTTGATACTGAACCTGAAACTGAATTTGATACTGAACCTGAAACTGAACTTGATATCAAATCTAATATCAAATCTGAAGTGTTTTATTTCACAAAATCTTTTAGAGGTTATTTACGTACTTGGGAAATGGATCTTGATTACGATGATCTATTAATAGTATTCAAAAATACGGAAAAGCCCGTGGTAGAAAAATTAACCGAGGAATTGGAAAAATTGACTAATATTAAATACCAGTTAGTGGTTAAAGTTAAGCTCAGTAAGGATCATGGGAACCCCGGTGGGAAAACTGTTATGACTGCTCATTTTGGACCTGAACAGATGGTATTAACCAACTCGAGTGATATTCCTACATCTTTATCCGAATGCCAAGCAGTGATAAAAGAAAGATTAGAAAGATATACCAATCAAGGGTCGGGGTGGGTTGTAGATCGCATCGAAACAATGCGGTTAAATGTAGCGAAATATAATCCGTTGAAAGGTGGGTCCTATATAGATTTGCCCGCATATTATAAGAATAAGAAGGCCATCATTAATGTAAAGAATAAGGATGATAACTGTTTAAGATGGGCTTTGAAATCTGCCTTATTTCCAGCAGATTCACACTCCGATAGGGCATCATCATATCCTATTAATGATGGGCTTAATTTTGATGGTATAGACACTCCTACTCCAATTTCACAAATTACGAGGGTAGAAAAAATGAATAATTTGGCTATTAATTTATTTGGAAATAATAAAGAAAATGATGGTTTCGTTGTTCATAGGCTTAGTTCCGCTGATGAAAATATTGATAGAATTAATCTGTTTTTATTAGAAGAAGAAGAAGAAGAAGACGCAATTGATAAGGTTAGAAAACAGCTGAACAGGGGGAAAATTAATAAGGAAAAAGAGGATAAGAAGAAATACAAAATTGATAAGGAAGACATTAATATAAAATATCATTATATGTGGATAAAGAATTTAAATAGACTTCTATCCGATCAATCTAAACATATGGGGAAAAAATATTTTTGTGAAAGATGTCTTCATGGGTATTCTAGAGAGGACCTACTGCAACAACATAAAGCTGACTGCAGGAGTGTCAGTAAGACTGCTGTTAAAATTGATATGCCTGAGGGGAAAGATAAAATACTCCATTTTAAAAATTATCAAAACCAGATGCCCGCTCCTTGGGTTATTTATGCAGATTTTGAGAGTATCAATAAAAAAGTTCATAATGTACAGCCCAGTAATAATAATCAAAGTTTTACTCGTAAAATAGAGGAACATGATGCGTGCGGGTTTGGCTTCATCCCGGTTAGGTGCGATGGAAAAACGATGGAACCGACAATTTATAGGGGGCCAAATGCATCGGAGACGTTCTTAATACGCCTTCAGGAAGTTGAAGACGAAATTAGGGAACAATTAAAAGATATAAAACCTATGGATATGACTGAGGATGAAAAGAGTAAATTTGATAAAGCTAAAAATTGATGGATTTGTAATGGGTGGTTTTCTAATAAAAAAGATTGGAAAAAAGTACGCGATCACTGTCATATTACGGGAAACTATCGTGGTGCGGCTCATAACAAATGCAACTTAGGACTTAAAATAAAACCTGACCAGATCGTAATTCCCGTAGTAATTCACAACCTGAAATTTTATGATGCAAACCTTATTATGCAGGCTATTTCTAAGGTTGATGGCAATATAAAATGTATACCTAATAATATGGAAAGATATATATCATTTTCTTTAGGTGGCCTTCGTTTTATAGATAGTTGTCAGTTTCTTCTAATGTCGTTAGATTCTTTGGTAAAGGCTAATAGTAACTTCACTATAACTGAACAATATACTCAAGAACTCACGCGGCATTTATTATTGAAAAAAGGAGTATATCCATACTCGTATATGGATAATTGGGATAGGTTTGAAGAAACCGAACTACCACCTATTGAATGTTTCTATAACAATTTATCCGAAAGTCATATAAGCGATGATGATTATAATCACGCTAAAAATGTGTGGAATTCGTTCGGTTGTAAAAATTTAGGCGATTATCACGATCTGTATAAAAAAACTGATGTATTATTACTGGCCGATATATTCGAAACTTTCAGAAAGACTTGCTCGAAACAATACAAGTTAGATCCCGCACACTATTTTACTGGCCCAGAGCTATCCTGGGACGCTCTACTTATGAAAACCGGAGTAAAACTAGAGCTACTAACCGACTATATCATGCACTTGTTTATCGAGAAAGGGCTCAGAGGTGGAATATCCATGGTGTCCAAGAGACATGCCAAGGCTAACAATAAATATGTAGAGGGATATGATCCGAGTAAGCCATCAAGTCACATACTTTACTTAGACGCGAATAACCTTTACGGGTGGGCGATGAGTCAATATTTACCTACGGGTGGGTTTAAGTGGGTAGAATACAAGAATCTCGATATTATGAATATACCTAAAGATTCAGAGAAGGGTTTAATTCTCGAAGTAGATTTAGAATACTCGAAAGAGACCCATATTAGTCATAATACCTATCCATTAGCCCCTGAAAAACTTAAGGTGAAACAAGAATGGTTCTCCGATTATCAAAATAATTTATTAAACGGAGAAAAAATGCCCGATGTAGAGAAATTAGTGCCCAACTTAATGAATAAAAGTAAATACGTAATTCATTACAGAAATCTCCAATTATATCTTTCATTGGGTATGAAGTTTACTAAAATACACAGAATTCTAGAATTCGATCAGAGCCCTTGGATGGAGCCGTATATTAGAATGAATACAGATTTGAGGACAAAAGCTACTAGTGATTTTGAGAAAAACCTTTACAAATTAATGAATAATTCTGTATACGGTAAAACTATGGAAAATGTGAGGAATAGAATAAACGTAAGATTATTCAGGACAAATGATAAAGAAGAGGAACCATTAAGAAAGGCTATTGCTAATCCTGCTTTTAATGAGTTTAGAATCTTTGACCACGATTTAGCCGCTGTTCATATGAATAAAACAAAAGTAAAATTGAACAAACCAATATACGTTGGTATGAGTATATTAGACTTATCGAAACACTTAATGTATGACTTTTATTATAATGAGATGAAGAAACAATATGGAAATAAATGCGAAGTTTTATATACCGATACAGATTCTTTGTTATTAGAGATACAAACCGATGATGTTTACGAAGACATGAAAGAAAAAATTGACTTGTACTTTTGATAAAGCCCACCCATTGCACAGTATAAAAAATAAAAAGGTTTTGGGTAAATTTAAGGATGAATGTTCGGGTGTTCCTATTTCTGAATACGTCGGATTAAGACCGAAGATGTATTGTATTAAAAAATCTGAAACAGAAATAAAGAAAGCTAAAGGAATTAAAAGATATGTAGTAAAGAATAATACCAACCTTGAGCAGTATAAAGAGGCATTATTCGATAAGAAAACTTTTAAACATGAAATGAATACTTTGAGAAGTGAAGGACATAACATGTACGCAATGCGAGTTAAAAAGACATCATTATCTCCATTAGATACGAAAAGATGGATTGCCGATGATGGTGTAAATACATACGCATATGGGTATTTAAAAACATAATACTTCTTATATAAGAGATGTCTTCTTCGAAGAAGATGCAAAAGATTTATTATAGCCCCCAGGGATATTGGAAAGGCCTAGCAGCTGTAGATAAACTCGCCAAGGCTGCAAAGGTCACTAAGGCAGAAGCGAAGAATTGGTTAATGAAACAAGCCATTTGGCAAATATATTTACCTCCACCTAAATACATACCAAGGCAAAAATTTGATATATCCGTACCAAATGAAGTTTATCAAGCAGACCTACTATTTCTACCTCACGACCGAGTAAAAAGAAAAACTTATAAGTATGCGTTAACTGTGGTAGATGTTGCCAGTCGATATAAGGAAGCAGAGGCATTAACTACTAAGAACTCCACAGAAGTAGCTAAAGCTTTAGAGAAAATATATAGAAGAAGTCCTTTGAACTGGCCGAGTACATTTCAAGTAGATCCTGGGCGTGAGTTTATGGGAGATGTAACACAACTTTTATCAAAACATAACGTTAGAATTAGAAGAGGTGTAAAAGAAGCGCACAGAAGTCAAGCCCTCGTAGAGAGATTTAATAAGACACTATCCGAACACTTATTCGGATATCAGTATGCTCAGGAATTAAAAAACCCAAAAACAAGGTCTACCGAGTGGGTAACCAGATTACCCGAGGTTATATCGGCAATAAATAATGAAGAGACTCGACTTATAAATAAGAAACCTATAAAAGCTATTAAATTGAAATCAGTTGTGGCTGAACCTTCTGCACCTTTATTAAGAGATGAAAAAATAATACCCGATAGAGTTAACGTAAGATATTTATTTCAACCGGGCGAACTCGAGGGCGATCAAAGATTAAGAGCAACAGATCCCATATGGTCTCTTCAAATATATAAAATTAGTCAATATGTTTCTAAAAAGGGTGAACCGACACTTTATTACTTACAAGTTGGACCGGGGAGAGGCTTTGTTAAAGAAGAATTATTAATCTTGCCACCGGATATTGTCCACAATCCCCCGTGAGAGATGAGATGTACGTTAAAAAATACGTGTGTCTAAAAAGGAGGTTTTTAATGTATTTCATACATTAGACATACATTAAAAATTTCCCGTGGTCCAGAACCCCATCATTTTTTAATGTACGAAGTACATTAAAAAATATGTGTGTCTAAAAAGTAGGTTTTTAATGTATTTTCATACATTAGAAATACGTTGGTCCAGAACTGTCATTATATATCTACTCTTGATTTCCAGAGATTTGAATATTGGAAGGGGAGAAATCAAATGGGCATTAGCCTTGATCTCCAAAGATTTAAATATGACAAGTTGAGATTATGAGATGTTACCACCGTACTGCCTTAGCCTTGATCTCCAGATTTGAATATGGCACGGTATATTATCAGATGGTTCCAATCGACTGCCTTAGCTTTGATCACTAGAGATCTGAATCTTGCAGGGGAGATAATCAGGAGACATTCTGAGTATTGCTTTCTAATATTCATGGACAAAATGCTATTCTAACCAACAAAAAAGATGACTGCAATGGTTCGAAGGTGCTTATAAGTTATAAAAACATTTGGATCAAAGCAATGTAAAGGGGATATACAGCAGTATCCCTAGGAAACGCAGAGATTTAGCACAAGCTTTGTTATTTGGAGAGTTCCTAATTACGTACTTGAAGTAGTATTTCTCAGCCTCATCTAGCTGCTTCAGACGACGGTAGATGAGACCCAGGTTTGTGTACAGATTGCCAATCTCATGGGGCAACTTCCCAAAGAAGATCTCTTCGTAAATCTGAAGATCAAGACAATACATAGCATACAGGATATTATTTTGCTAAAATACACGTGCAACAGACCAACAATAAATGTCATGAAAGTTCAGTTTTACAGGCACAAATTCACCAAAAGCATTAATGGAAAAAGAATTTGAGGTTTGAGAAAATAAAGCTTTCAGCTCTGAAGATGTTGGCTTCAATTATCATTGAGGAGATTGAGGGATCATAATATACAATGAATGTTCAATAACATGGAATTATAATCTGCTAGTCATGTGTCTATGAGAGATCGATATTGCATATTTGCAATGGCATATCATACAGGAGGTCTAACAATACAAGCCATCAAACATGGACCTACAGCCAACAGTAGCACATCAAACCTGGAGCTACAGCCGACAATAGCACATCAAACATTGATCTACAGCCAACAATAGCTCATCAAACATGGATCTACAGCCAACAATAGCACATCCAACATGGAGCTACAGCCAACAATAGCATATCCAACATGGATCTACAGCCAACAATAGCATATCCAACATGGAGCTACAGCCGACAATAGCACATCAAACATTGATCTACAGCCAACAATAGCTCATCAAACATGGAGCTACAGCCAACAATAGGACATCCAACATGGATCTACAGCCAACAATAGCTCATCAAAAATGGAGCTACAGCCAACAATAGCATATCAAACATGGAGCTACAGCCAACAATAGCACATCCATCATGGATCTACAGCCAACAATAGCACATCCAACATGGATCTACAGCCAACAATAGCACATCCAACATGGATATACAGCCAACAATAGCACATCCAACATGGATCTACAGCCAACAATAGCACATCAAACATGGATCTACAGCCCACTACAGCACATCCAACATGGATCTACAGCCAACAATAGCACATCCAACATGGATCTACAGCCAACAATAGCTCATCAAACATGGATCTACAGCCAACAATAGCACATCCAACATGGAGCTACAGCCAACAATAGCTCATCAAACATGGAGCTACAGCCAACAATAGCACATCCAACATGGAGCTACAACCAACAATGGCACATCCAACATGTATCTACAGCCAACAATAGCTCATCAAACATGGAGCTACAGCCAACAATAGCACATCCAACATGGATCTACAGCCAACAATAGCTCATCAAACATGGATCTACAGCCAACAATAGCACATCCAATATGGAGCTACAACCAACAATGGCACATCCAACATGGATCTACAGCCAACAATAGCTCATCAAACATGGATCTACAGCCAACAATAGCACATCCAATATGGAGCTACAACCAACAATGGCACATCCAACATGGATCTACAGCCAACAATAGCTCATCAAACATGGAGCTACAGCCAACAATAGCTCATCAAACATGGAGCTACAGCCAACAATAGCACATCAAACATGGAGCTACAGCCAACAATAGCTCATCAAACATGGAGCTACAGCCAACAATAGCTCATCAAACATGGAGCTACAGCCAACAATAGCTCATCAAACATGGAGCTACAGCCAACAATAGCTCATCAAACATGGATATACAGCCAACAATAGCACATCCAACATGGAGCTACAGCCAACAATAGCACATCCAACATGGATCTACAGCCAACATTAGCACATCAAACATGGAGCTACAGCCCACTATAGCACATCCAACATGGATCTACAGCCAACAATAGCACATCATACCGGACAATCAATAACAATAACAAGCCAATACAAGCCATCAAACATGTTTCTACAGCCCACCTTCAGGGTGTTGAGCATGTCTGTCTTGGCGGTGTGAAGGTTGCCCTGGCGTAGTCTGGCCAGACCGCGGTTCATGATGGTGTCTGCCTGGTTGCGCTTGTTTCCGTGCTTCTCATGGTACACCAGACACTGGGAGAAGTAGTCCTCTGCCTGGACATGGAATATAGATATGGAGTATAGATACATATACACCAGACACTGGACGAAGTAGTCCTCTGCCTGGACATGGAATATAGATATGGAGTTTAGATAAATATACACCAGACACTGGACGAAGTAGCCCTCTGACTGGACATGGAATATAGATATGGAGTATAGATAAATATACACCAGACACTGGGCGAAGTAGTCCTCTGCCTGGACATGGAATATAGATATGGAGTATAGATAAATATACACCAGACACTGGGCGAAGTAGTCCTCTGCCTGGACATGGAATATAGATATGGATTATCTATAAATATACACTAGACCTATTCATATTAGGCAGAAATTTTGATTTCGGGGTTGTTGTTTTTTAGTAAATGGAAAGTTACATTCAACACATCAGAAACCTTCAATAGATTTTCCAATTGCACATGTCTAATCATTGAATATCCAATTGTTTTTTTTTTAAAAGTAAAGCCAAACAGGAAATATTTGATGAAGAGAGAATAATTTTTCAATTAAGGCACATACAGTAATATTTACAAAATGAAAATAACACTTACAACTTCAAATCAGTGAACATGAAAGGAAATATAACTTAATATTCATATTTGTTTCTTTTAAGTTACCTCTGCATTTGGTTTATTCATATATTATGCCTTTTGTAAATATAAATATACTTTTGTAAATATAGATATACTTTTGCAAATATAAATACAACATTGGAAGAATGAAATAATTTTGCCACCATTAGAGGGTTACCTTGATAATAGTGTCACTGGCATACTATTAAAGATTGACCTCTTTCTATCTACTAAAGGATATGGTTACATTTACCTATTTCTGTTTACTATGATAGGATATGATAAATATTTATTTATTTATTTATTGCTACAGGATAAGATGATGTTTTACCTCTTTGTATTTTCTATCTCGAAGTCTGTTTAATCCCAGGCCATTCAGAACCCAGGCAATTCTAGTCTCGATCAGCTTTTCATCAGCATTTTCCTTAAGATGTTCACTTCAAAACAAGTTCTCATCAAGTTCAAAGCATGTATATACTCATATTTAGACTCTTTATACTTTAATCAGTCCAAATTGCTTAATCAAATTAGAAAAGAAGTTGAAAATTGTTTATTGAAGCCTGAATACATTTTTTGATGACTGCAATGTAAGTTGGGAGGATCCATTCCCATAGTAAGATCTGACTCACTCTTTCCAGTACTGCATGACCTGCAGGTGAAGCTCCTCCGCCTGGGCCAGCTTGTCCATATCATTGTACGCGCAGGCCAGGTAGTATCGGTGCTCCGCCAGCAGCTGGCTCCGGTCCGTCTCCTCCCGGTACACGCCCTCCAGATTCTCCTGCAGGGAACATAGAGGATCCTCAACCACTATCCAGTTATAGCAGGGGATACTCAACAATTTTCCAGTTATACTCCTGCAGGGGATTTAAAAGATACTAAACCACTTTCCAGTTATACTCCTGCAGGGGATATAGTGGATTCTCAACCACTTTCCAGTTATACTTCTGCAGGAAATATAAAGGATACTCAACCACTTTCCAGTTATACTCCTGCAGGGGATATATAGGATACTCAACCACTTTCCAGTTATACTCCTGCAGGGGATATATTAAACCCTCAAATTAACATCTAGGGATAATTACTGATATGTGTATGAAGTTAGGTGAAGCTAACAAGTACAGTTTAGGAAAAATGCCTCAGAGAAAAGTCTTTTCATAGAGTCACTGTTATAGACAAAAGTAAAATTATTTTGCAGGTCTCATCCTCAAAGTGCAAATCTAGAGAGAATGCATACTTCCCCTCCTTTCTCCTCCAAACACTCACCAAGGCTGCGATAATCCGCTGGACGATCTTCATCTGGCCAGGAATACAGGAGGTGAGATCCATGAAGAAGCGCACATTCTCCAGGGTTGCCATTATCTGAAAAGCAAAGCAGCCTTGGAAAAATCTTACTGTTCAGATGACGGAAAACAATCAATATCAGCAGTATGTACCAACCTAAATATGATTCAGATTTAATCATTTAAACCATAATTCAAAAATAGGCCTGATCCGAAAATAGATACCAAAATCTCAGAACTTCCTTAAATAGGCAATTTCAGAGAGTGAAAAGATTAGATTTACAACTTCTCTCTTGCATTCAGATGTAATCTTACCGTGCAGGTACTATAACTATCATAATCGCAATATAATTATAACATCTTGGGACAGATGCTAATACTCACACTGTTATCATTACTGAGTAACCTGACCCAACCTCTGTCTGACATGCTTTGTCTCTTCTATCTCAAACAGCTGATCCTTCTCCAGGTTATATATACCATTAGTGCACATATAGAAACTATGATGCTATTGATGTTTCATTCTATGGATTACAAACAAATCATGTGACCTACCCTCTGTGCGGGAGGTTTTGTCTCGTCTTCTATCTCAAACAGTTGATCCCTCTCCAGACAGTACATGTCAACCAGCGCGCGGTCGAAGGCAATGATGTACAGGTCCGCCACCTCGCTGAACTTCTTCCCCGTGGACTTCCACAGCTCCAGCAGATCGTACTCGTTGTGACTGAAGGTTACAATACATGACTATCATGATTTGATATATATAGCTATTGATTGCACGGGATTAGAGAGCACAGCAACACAACCATTTATCTCATTGGTTCTTATTGTTTATGTTTCTTTAAATTGCTTATTATATTCTTATTATCAAAATTATTCTCATTATGATTTTGTTTTATGTAACACAAATGTTTCCATCTACAGAACTAGTTTGTCTGGTTTTGTCACCTTGCATGCGGCAGGCTCTTTTAAAATGCTGTAGACACTGTGAATATTGTAAGATTTCACCTTTATGAGTGCCACTGTTTGGTAAAATGCATAACCTGCTCTATTCTTATGTATCTTAGCCAGTAAATTTATGTTTGTTTGACCTTCCAGTACCTCTTACTAAAATGGAACATTCAGATAGTCATTTCCACTCAGAAATAGAATAGTTAGGCAAAACGATTGTTCCTATGACTAAGACATTATAGTCATAAAAAAAAAAATGCACCCAACAATTTACTGTAAGGTTTTAGATCCTCTAGCTTATGCCTTTGGTTTTAAACTTTTTGATTGTGTTGAAAAAAATGAAACCCAAATATTAATAAACTCAACTACTTATCTTAAAGCTTTATTATAGCTATTAGTTTTTATCATAACAGGAATTTAGAAAAATATCTTTTTTATAATAACAATGAAGTCCAATTCATTGATACAAATAAAATACCTGTCCCCACCAACCCAAAGTAACAAACAATTTATAGCTCCTGCCAAAGACCATCATGCTCATAGAATGGAAATAGTTCAGTAAGATATTTCATTCCTTACAGAATTAGACTTCTGAACACAACAAGATCCGAGAGAGTCGTCACCAAGCCGTCAATATCACCAATATATTTCTGCAGCCAAGCTAATTCAGTCAATGCATGTTTTGCGACTGACTGTGGTGTTTTTGGCCATACTGTGAAGGTCTGAAAGAAACATTTGAGTATCTTAATCTCAAAGAAATCCTAAAAGAGCTGCTTATAAATTCATAATCTTTGCCATAATTGAATGTTAAAATCAAAGTGTTATTAAAATGAATTCTTCACAATTTATACAGTCTTAAAGCATAAAACCAGAGACAGCAAATGTAAAAACTTAAATCAATGAAATCATTTCATAGTTCATATTGAGTTAATGAGATTTTTTAAAAATGTCATACCTTTCTTTTTTTATCAAAGTGTTTGATCAAGAACTTGACTACCCGTTCTCTGAAAAAAAGTTATGAAAGGTATGAAACAAAAATCATCTTCCAAAAATAAGGGTTAAGTTTGCATGTATATATTCAGTTTACCAAATACCCCGATGTGCCATATGTTAGAAAAAAACTGTCTTTATCCCTAAAAGTGCATGAACAAGAAGTATACATTCACAGGAAAATATGAAAATCTGTCTATCACCGCATATTTCATAGATGCAATTCCTAGTCCTTAGAAAAGTGTGATTTATATATTTTCACGTTTTTTCCCAGAAGCCCATTTGCCAATTTGTACATATTACTGAATAAACAGTAACCACTCTTTAAACAACGATGTTACCATTATGTTACAGGAGAGACGGTAATGTTACAATTGATATTACCATTATGTTATAAAAGTTACGGTTATGTTACAATTGATGTTACCATTATATTATAGAAGTGACAGTAATGTTATAATTGATGTTACCATTATGTTACAGGAGAGACGGTAATGATACAATTGATGTTACCATTATGTTATAAAAGTAACGGTAATGTTACAATTATTAATGTTACCAATATATTATAAAAGTGACGGTAATGTTACAATTGATGTTACCATGATGTTACAGAAGAGACGGTTATGTTACAATTGATGTTACCATTATGTTACAGAAGAGACGGTAATGTTACAATTGATGTTACCATTATGTTACAGAATAGACGGTAATGTTACAATTGATGTTACCATTATGTTACAGAAGAGATGGTAATGTTACAATTGATGTTATCATTATGTTACAGAAGAGATGGTAATGTTACAATTGATGTTACCATTATGTTACAGAATAGACGGTAATGTTACAATTGATGTCAAAAGTTTGTTGCAATTACGTTACAATTGATTTTACAGTTTATACTTTCACTTTTATAAATTATGAGCAAAGTTATTGTGTCTACACCAATTAAAATATTTAAATTCTATTTGATTGAGCTGTATGGTTTATCATTACCCTAAAGCGATAAGGAACTGTGAAGTAAATGCAACATAGAAAGGTTTTGCAAAGAAAGCTTTATTCACACTTATATCAATTTTGTATATCATTTATTACTTTTTTACATTACATATGAATATTGGATGTTATATATATATATATATATATCTCAGTGTACCTGTCTCCTGTATCAAGCAGATAACGCTGATAAACTGCATCTCTCAGTTCAGAAAACGCAAATCTGAAATAATTATAAATCAAAATTTAAAACTTTTAATTCAATTGAAACAATGATACTTAATGTTCTAAATTCAACTTTCAATGCAAAATTATCTTATTTTAGGCTTTTATTTGATTTTTAAAAGTCCTTTCTGTCTTTGTAAATATAATTTTTTTTAACCATTTATTGACATCAAAGATTCACGAAATGTTTAAACCACCAATTATCTGTATTTGCATGACATGACAGAAGGGAGATAACTCACTTGATCAAACCCGAGTGTACCACAACAAACTGTTCCAAAGCAAAGAAGAGAGGGGACCACACGTGGGATGAAACATCAAGAATTTCTATCAGTTCTGGCTCTGTCATTCCTTCCCGCGACACATACAGTAGAGATAAAACCTGGTATCATAGAAGAGAACAGATGAAATGAAACATGAAGAGGCTAGAAGCAACAACTAAATGTGATTACAGATGAAATGAGACATGAAGAGGCTAGAAGCAACAACTAAATGTGATTACAGATGAAATGAGACATGAAGAGGCTGGAAGCAACAACTAAATGTGATTACAGATGAAATGAGACATGAAGAGGCTAGAAGCAACAACTAAATGTGATTACAGATGAAATGAGACATGAAGAGGCTAGAAGCAACAACTAAATGTGATTACAGATGAAATGAGACATGAAGAGGCTAGAAGCAACAACTAAATGTGATTACAGATGAAATGAGACATGAAGAGGCTAGAAGCAACAACTAAATGTGATTACAGATGAAATGAGACATGAAGAGGCTAGAAGCAACAACTAAATGTGATTACAGATGAAATGAGACATGAAGAGGCTAGAAGCAACAACTAAATGTGATTACAGATGAAATGAGACATGAAGAGGCTAGAAGCAACAACTAAATGTGATTACAGATGAAATGAGACATGAAGAGGCTAGAAGCAACAACTAAATGTGATTACAGATGAAATGAGACATGAAGAGGCTAGAAGCAACAACTAAATGTGATTACAGATGAAATGAGACATGAAGAGGCTGGAAGCAACAACTAAATGTGATTACAGATGAAATGAGACATGAAGAGGCTGGAAGCAACAACTAAATGTGATTACAGATGAAATGAGACATGAAGAGGCTAGAAGCAACAACTAAATGTGATTACAGATGAAATGAGACATGAAGAGGCTAGAAGCAACAACTAAATGTGATTACAGATGAAATGAGACATGAAGAGGCTGGAAGCAACAACTAAATGTGATTACAGATGAAATGAGACATGAAGAGGCTGGAAGCAACAACTAAATGTGATTACAGATGAAATGAGACATGAAGAGGCTAGAAGCAACAACTAAATGTGATTACAGATGAAATGAGACATGAAGAGGCTGGAAGCAACAACTAAATGTGATTACAGATGAAATGAGACATGAAGAGGCTAGAAGCAACAACTAAATGTGATTACAGATGAAATGAGACATGAAGAGGCTAGAAGCAACAACTAAATGTGATAACAGATGAAATGAGACATGAAGAGGCTGGAAGCAACAACTAAATGTGATTACAGATGAAATGAGACATGAAGAGGCTAGAAGCAACAACTAAATGTGATTACAGATGAAATGAGACATGAAGAGGCTAGAAGCAACAACTAAATGTGATTACAGATGAAATGAGACATGAAGAGGCTGGAAGCAACAACTAAATGTGATTACAGATGAAATGAGACATGAAGAGGCTAGAAGCAACAACTAAATGTGATTACAGATGAAATGAGACATGAAGAGGCTGGAAGCAACAACTAAATGTGATTACAGATGAAATGAGACATGAAGAGGCTAGAAGCAACAACTAAATGTGATTACAGATGAAATGAGACATGAAGAGGCTAGAAGCAACAACTAAATGTGATTACAGATGAAATGAGACATGAAGAGGCTAGAAGCAACAACTAAATGTGATTACAGATGAAATGAGACATGAAGAGGCTAGAAGCAACAACTAAATGTGATTACAGATGAAATGAGACATGAAGAGGCTAGAAGCAACAACTAAATGTGATAACAGATGAAATGAGACATGAAGAGGCTGGAAGCAACAACTAAATGTGATTACAGATGAAATGAGACATGAAGAGGCTAGAAGCAACAACTAAATGTGATTACAGATGAAATGAGACATGAAGAGGCTAGAAGCAACAACTAAATGTGATTACAGATGAAATGAGACATGAAGAGGCTGGAAGCAACAACTAAATGTGATTACAGATGAAATGAGACATGAAGAGGCTAGAAGCAACAACTAAATGTGATTACAGATGAAATGAGACATGAAGAGGCTGGAAGCAACAACTAAATGTGATTACAGATGAAATGAGACATGAAGAGGCTAGAAGCAACAACTAAATGTGATTACAGATGAAATGAGACATGAAGAGGCTAGAAGCAACAACTAAATGTGATTACAGATGAAATGAGACATGAAGAGGCTAGAAGCAACAACTAAATGTGATTACAGATGAAATGAGACATGAAGAGGCTAGAAGCAACAACTAAATGTGATTACAGATGAAATGAGACATGAAGAGGCTAGAAGCAACAACTAAATGTGATTACAGATGAAATGAGACATGAAGAGGCTAGAAGCAACAACTAAATGTGATTACAGATGAAATGAGACATGAAGAGGCTAGAAGCAACAACTAAATGTGATTACAGATGAAATGAGACATGAAGAGGCTAGAAGCAACAACTAAATGTGATTACAGATGAAATGAGACATGAAGAGGCTGGAAGCAACAACTAAATGTGATTACAGATGAAATGAGACATGAAGAGGCTAGAAGCAACAACTAAATGTGATTACAGATGAAATGAGACATGAAGAGGCTAGAAGCAACAACTAAATGTGATTACAGATGAAATGAGACATGAAGAGGCTAGAAGCAACAACTAAATGTGATTACAGATGAAATGAGACATGAAGAGGCTAGAAGCAACAACTAAATGTGATTACAGATGAAATGAGACATGAAGAGGCTGGAAGCAACAACTAAATGTGATTACAGATGAAATGAGACATGAAGAGGCTAGAAGCAACAACTAAATGTGATAACAGATGAAATGAGACATGAAGAGGCTGGAAGCAACAACTAAATGTGATTACAGATGAAATGAGACATGAAGAGGCTAGAAGCAACAACTAAATGTGATTACAGATGAAATGAGACATGAAGAGGCTGGAAGCAACAACTAAATGTGATTACAGATGAAATGAGACATGAAGAGGCTAGAAGCAACAACTAAATGTGATTACAGATGAAATGAGACATGAAGAGGCTGGAAGCATGTGAAGACAATAATCAGAATACCTGTTGCACTAAGTCTGTGTGATCCTCTGTGTTATAGTCCATCTCCAGCCTCTCCAGCAGCTTCACAAACACCTCCCCTACACTGTACACATAGAATATAGAGTATATTACACATCCCCTACACTGTACACAAACAATATAGAGGATATTACACCTCCCCTACACTGTACACATAGAATATAGAGTATATTACACATCCCCTACACTGTGCACAAACAATAA
The DNA here is from genome assembly GCA_921293015.1 of Phorcus lineatus. Classification (NCBI taxonomy): domain Eukaryota; kingdom Metazoa; phylum Mollusca; class Gastropoda; order Trochida; family Trochidae; genus Phorcus; species Phorcus lineatus. The sequence goes on from OV121084.1 coordinate 61,643,401, forward strand.
AGAGGATATTACACCTCCCCTACACTGTACACAAACAATATAGAGTATATTACACCTCCCCTACACTGTACACAAACAATATAGAGGATATAACACATCCCCTACACTGTACACAAACAATATAGAGTATATTACACATCCCCTACACTGTACACAAACAATATAGAGTATATTACACATCCCCTACACTGTACACAAACAATATAGAGGATATTACACCTCCCCTACACTGTACATAAACAATATAGAGGATATTACACATCCCCTACACTGTACACAAACAATATAGAGTATATTACACATCCCCTACACTGTACACAAACAATATAGAGTATATTACACATCCCCTACACTGTACACAAACAATATAGAGTATATTACACCTCCCCTACACTGTACACAAACAATATAGAGTATATTACACATCCCCTACACTGTACACAAACAATATAGAGTATATTACACATCCCCTACACTGTACACAAACAATATAGAGGATATTACACATCCCCTACACTGTACACAAACAATATAGAGGATATTACACATCCCCTACACTGTACACAAACAATATAGAGGATATTACACATCCCCTACACTGTACACAAACAATATAGAGTATATTACACCTCCCCTACACTGTACATAACAATATAGAGTATATTACACATCCCCTACACTGTACACAAACAATATAGAGTATATTACACCTCCCCTACACTGTACATAAACAATATAGAGGATATTACACATCCCCTACACTGTACACAAACAATATAGAGGATATTACACCTCCCCTACACTGTACACAAACAATATAGAGTATATTACACCTCCCCTACACTGTACACAAACAATATAGAGTATATTACACCTCCCCTACACTGTACACAAACAATATAGAGGATATTACACATCCCCTACACTGTACATAAACAATATAGAGTATATTACACCTCCCCTACACTGTACACAAACAATATAGAGGATATTACACATCCCCTACACTGTACATAAACAATATAGAGTATATTACACCTCCCCTACACTGTACACAAACAATATAGAGGATATTACACATCCCCTACACTGTACACAAACAATATAGAGGATATAACACATCCCCTACACTGTACATAAACATTATAGAGTATATTACACATCCCCTACACTGTACACAAACAATATAGAGTATATTACACCTCCCCTACACTGTACACAAACAATATAGAGTATATTACACCTCCCCTACACTGTACACAAACAATATAGAGTAAATTACACATCCCCTACACTGTACACAAACAATATAGAGGATATTACACATCCCCTACACTGTACATAAACAATATAGAGGATATTACACATCCCCTACACTGTACACAAACAATATAGAGGATATTACACATCCCCTACACTGTACACAAACAATATAGAGGATATAACACATCCCCTACACTGTACATAAACAATATAGAGTATATTACACATCCCCTACACTGTACACAAACAATATAGAGTATATTACACCTCCCCTACACTGTACACAAACAATATAGAGTATATTACACATCCCCTTCACTGTACACAAACAATATAGAGGATATTACACCTCCCCTACACTGTACACAAACAATATAGAGTATATTACACATCCCCTAAACTGTACACAAACAATATAGAGGATATTACACCTCCCCTACACTGTACACAAACAATATAGAGGATATAACACATCCCCTACACTGTACACAAACAATATAGAGGATATTACACCTCCCCTACACTGTACACAAACAATATAGAGTATATTACACCTCCCCTACACTGTACACAAACAATATAGAGTATATTACACATCCCCTACACTGTACACAAACAATATAGAGTATATTACACCTCCCCTACACTGTACATAAACAATATAGAGTATATTACACCTCCCCTACACTGTACATAAACAATATAGAGGATATTACACATCCCCTACACTGTACAAAAACAATATAGAGTATATTACACATCCCCTACACTGTACACAAACAATATAGAGTATATTACACCTCCCCTACACTGTACATAAACAATATAGAGGATATTACACATCCCCTACACTGTACACAAACAATAGAGAGTATATTACACATCCCCTACACTGTACACAAACAATATAGAGGATATTACACCTCCCCTACACTGTACACAAACAATATAGAGGATATTACACCTCCCCTACACTGTACACAAACAATATAGAGTATATTACACCTTCCCTACACTGTACACAAACAATATAGAGGATATGACACCTCTCCCACATTGTACACAAGCAGTACACAGTATATTACATGAGCTTACATATAATACAGTTTTTATGACTTATAATGATATTTAAGTACTTTTATCCTGCACCACAACTGTTAAGGTAAGTTTAATGCAAAATCAAATGTCATATTCCATGGAAGGAAGCTTAGATGGCAGTGTTGAAATGGGATGTAATATATGTAAATAATGATGATATACTCTCATCAGAATGACACTACTTTGCTTTGCCCTTTAGTACTGTATTTTGCACAGGTGAATGATAAACTTAACATGCTACAAAGAAATAATATATTCAAACCAATTATAAAGCAATGAAATAATGATAATCAAGATGTTTCAGGATATTTTCTTTACAATTAGATCAAATTTAAATGTACTTTTCAACTGCACCAGACACATCCGCTCAAGTTTCAACTACCTGTTTGCAGTTAGGAGGGCATCTATTTTTTCATCCAGTTTTCTGAAATATCCGAACACTGACAATTCCTATAAAAAAAATAAAAAAATAAAGTTAGTTAGAATTTTTTTGCAAGGTAGCCTACTGATATCCATCTGCATCATCTCACTCTCCTGATTGCCTTGGCAGCGAGTACGTCATATGTGCTATAAATAGCCAGCCAATGAAATAAAGTGCTTGAATGACGGAACCAATGAGCGTCTTTAAGCTGTACATAGCTGAGTAAACCTATGAGTAACTTGAAGATGTAAGAGGCAAATGCTGACAAGACAATCAGAGGACGGTAAGAGTATAACATAGATATACTGATGGAGTAGGATTCATTCACATTGGTTGAGCACTGATTAAGTCAGACATTTAAGTGTATACAACCTACTAAATCAATTCTTTCCTTGATAATCCACTGCCGTTCTTGTTCTTAGGTCATTAAGAATGATTGATTCTGATATGACCCAAAGCGCACACAATTGTTTAGGTAAAAATAATATTTTGTGCTGTTAGTTGCCATAACTCTATATTAATTTGCCTCAATGTCTGTCGATGACAACTCCACCAAGTTCCAAGTAGTGTACAATGAAGATCAGTGACTCACAGCCATGACGATCTTGAGGTAGAGAGGACTCCAACAAGTTCTAAAGTAGTGCACAATGAAGATTAGTGACTCACAGCCATGACAATCTTGAGGTAGAGAGGATTTCTCGTCTGCTCCTTGTCCACAACCTTCTGCAGCTGCTCCTGGGATAGCGCCTTCCCACTCCTCTCCAGGGTTTTCTTTAACATCAAGCCTTCATTATTGTTCTCTCAGCATGCCTTTACCACACAATTAAGACATATTTCAGCATTTCATTGAATAAAACTTGCTGACCTAGTTTGATGCCCCTGTCTCTACTCCTTCTGACAACTACCACCACCAATTAAAGGCAATGTTTTGGTGTTAGGATTTTTCAATGACCAGTGTAGTTTTGTGTTTCTTCCCTTCAAAGTAATTCTTTGATCAACTAACCATCCTCCTCCCCAATCGCTATCTTCCCCCCTCCACATTCCTGGATGCACCTGCATACACAAACATACCAGGCAGATCTGTGTCCGTTGGTCAAGGTTGAGATCAGTCAGTGTGAGGGATGTGTACTGCCGGATATCAGTCAGCTCCTCGATGGACGTCTTGTCAGTGTCCAGTGTGGAAACAACTAGCTTCACATGGCTTGGCCACTCATCGGACAACCAGTACACAGGCTTGAACACAGGAAAACAAAATAATTATCAAAATAGACAAAACAAATAATGGGATCATGACATTAGAGCAACCTGAAATTGTATCAACAGAGTTATTGCAAAGACAACATTAAGTAACTGCCATATATCCACTTGCTCTTTCTGGTGAAGTCAGCATAACTTATGTTCTTATTTTGTAAAAATTATGTAACACACTTACTCATGTTATATTCAGTGTCATGCTCGGAAATTAATGGACTTACAAGATTCAGAATTATATTCATATTCTCACCTTTGATATCTTTAATGTTTCTATTTTATTGATTCCGTCAACAAGCAAGACAATTGGTTTCTTCTTCCTTTCAACCTCAGTAAGCAGCTCATTCATCAACTCAACAACGGTCATTTTCTTCTCTTCCTTCTTGTTATCCTTTACTTCATGCTTTCCACTTTCTACATTGTCAGTTTTATCATCAGTTTTACCATCAGTTTTATCATCACTTTTGTCATCACTTTTGTCATCTCTTTTATCATTACTTTGATCATCACCTTTATTCACTTCACTTGAAGTCTTTGTTATTTCCTCATTCTCAGTTTCTTGACTTTGACTGGATATTTGATTGTTCTCTGTACTGGAATCTTCTGAAGCATCAGACCTCCGACACACTTCCCACAAGAGTCTCCTCAGTACGTTGTCAGCTTCTGCAGGGAGTGAGTAGAATAAGCTACAGGATACTAAACATCTTGTGTAATACCGTTTCTATTGAATGAATTTTTCATAAAGTTTGAAATATGCATGACTTGGTTTGACAATAAAAATACTTTGATAAAATGGTATCTTAAAGAAGTGATTTTAGTAATCTTCATTAAATGGCCAAGAAGATTGATATTTTATCAATAAATAACAAGAGACATTTATAGACATTGCAAAACAATTCGAAAATCAATCAATATATTAAATTTTGCTTAAAAACATTTCAGAACTACCAAAATTAAATATAGTCGCAAGCGACGACAATGACAGGATTCAGCAAAATATGAGCACCCGTGGCTCTTGGGGGCAAACTAAGTGCTTTTCCAAGTTTAGATAGCGTTTTGAAGACATTTTTAGTGCACTGCAGTTGATTTAGCCGTATTCTGAAGGAAAATGACGTTTTGTATACGTTTTCAGTACGTAGCGAGACATAGGAGCGGAAGTGAGGTTTACTCGATGTACACGGCCTGCTGGCAGTTGAGGCAAGAAAGCAAGAACATCATAATGTAAGGGGTATGTGGAGGGGAGGCAGTAGAGGTTTGAAAGTTGAAAAAGGGTTAGTGTTTTCCTTCAGCGTGATCAGGTGCTTTGCCGACACTGGAATATAGTTCCCGAATGCTGGTACATAGGTTGAGGATGTTGATATATATAAATAATCAAGACTATGTCAGTCAGTCAGTTCAGGTCAGTCAGGCAGGCTTTTTTGCTCGCTTCTCTGCCTGTCTGATCAGATTTTGACAGCTCTTGACGCACTTGTGTGCATTTGGTCATCTCGCACGTTGACCATACGTGCAGTCGTACGGACTTCTGCTTCGAAGAGCGATTTCGTCCTTCTGTAGACTGTCAATTACGTGCTTGTTTATCAGACATCGGAGAGTATTTCTCTCAAACTTTGCCCCATGTCACATGTCTTGACAGTTTTCCTTCAACTTTTCAAATTAACCCTTGCTAACGCACGTAACGAATCTTGATACAAGAGCAATGTAGACTATTTCTGTCAACATTTCCCCTTTCACACATACAAGAGCGCATGTACCTGCATTTGGACATGTCACACGTCTCGGCCGTTCTTCAATATTGATGTTTTCCTTCAATTGTTTGCAATTTAACCCTTGCTAACGCACTTAATTGACATATAGTATGATGCAAACTTTGACTCTCTCTTGTGAACTGAAATGACTGTTCGCGATCGATGTTATGCTTGATTCTTAAAGACCTTGGTCGTGTCTATCTCTCATGCAAATTTCATGAAATTCGACGGGTAGGTTTTTCAGTTATCTGCCCTTGAAGTTGGCGATTTTTGAAAATTCACTGAATTTGAGTGGTTACTGTGGTAAAAGTATTAGGAATTTGCGAATTCCAAGACAAACTTGTTTTAGACCAATCATTTAGCTGTGTAACTGTGTAAGTATCATCTCTCTACTGCAAGTAGCAGCAGTGTAGTGTCCGCTCAAAGGTGCATGGGGTCGGACATTCCTAAAAAGTGCGTAAATTCAAGATGGCGCCCAAACCACGTGACTGACGAATTTGACATGATTTTACTTTTTTGCTTGAAATTTTATTGCGCATCTTTTAAAGCAAGTTTCAAGTCTCTAAGTCAATTTTGAAAAATTTTCCAATGTTAATTTTCAAAACTGTGAATGGTACTGAGCCTTTAATGCAATGTTCGAATTGGCTGAAAAGTTACGTGTCGCGAGTTCGTGGTAAGGGCTATAAGCTCGTAAAGTTTGGTTGTAATCGAGTCGGTAGTTTTGGCTGAATGTTGTTCACAAAAATCGTGGAATAATAATAATAATAATAATAATAATAAAAATAATAAACACGCCAATAACAATAAGGATTCAGCATTTCTGCTGAATCCTTAATAATAGGATAATCATTCAACTCACGCCCACTCTCCTTGCTGGAGCCAACAAAATGATAGGCAAGAATCACGTCAGGACGTGTGTGTTTGACGTGAGCAACCCAGTTGGCCAGCAGAGCTGACTTTCCCTGACCAGCCTGACCAGTCACCAGAACCTTCTCCGTCTTATCTGCAATATGGATCACATCAAATGCTGAATACCTAGTGGTAAAATAGACAGAGCCATATTTTCCATTTATTCACATAAACACATAATACTTTGACAAGCAATTATTGTTTCAATGCGAGTCAATCTCATTGAAATAAAACCTAAAATGCTCCACTACATTACGTGTGTAGACCTCACCAGGCATTTGACATAATTTAAATCAGCCAATCAAAGAGTAAGCCCCGCATTCAAGGGTGGAGGCTAATTCTATTTTGCTTGTACGTCAATACTTTTCAGCACATGGATACCCAAAATTTCTAACTGTTTCGGAATGTTGAACTGATTAAATATCTGAAGGAATGTATTTTGAATTGCTTTCAATTTACCCTAGCTCGATTTGTTGGACAAGAAAGTCCTATCGAAAGCAATGAAGTTATCTTTCGTAAAGTAAACTCTGCCGACCTCATTGTAATGCTTTAGTAAACTTTTTCTAGGAACAGATACGTTGAATACATTTTTACCTTTAGTTTGTAGAAATCATTGAATAAGTTTTAATTTCGTAAAAAGAAATAACCATAAACATGTTGATTAAAGAAAACCACCAAAACAGGTACAAATACCAACAAGAGGTTTCTTGGTAATAATATATATCAGTCATATGCGACGTACAGATGCTAATGAGATTTACCCTTGTTTCGTCAAAGATGGAAACGTTATAAGTAATTCTGTCAGGATGTAATTCAATTACTTCAACTTGTTCTATATAAAATGGAAATAATTATAAGAGTGACAACTTCTTAAAGTGAAACTAGTTGTAATCTCTTAGAAGGGTCCTCAAGAGACGCTTATTGTGATTGCTTGAAGTAATCTGTGTCAGGCCAATAAGATTTAGAGGTCAAATTGTAGGCAAAGGTTATCCTGACGTCTCAAGCAAAGGAGCCTAGTGAGATCTATAATCTGCGTAATGCAGTGCAGCAATATTAGATTTTATTTTAATGAGATTGAATGTGAGTTCCTGTATTTGTATAAAGTCACTTAAACTCACTATTAAGAAACAAATCTTCCTAAACTGTAAGCAATTAGATATATGAGTGGTTGCCTTAATGTTTTTTCTTGAATAAATCTATAGATCTTCTACACACCTAACATAAGAGGCATTCTAGTCCCAATAATCATCATATTGTAAGGATATGTTTACGACAATAATAAGAAACTTCTGATTTCTTGTCACTTTATTTTGACTTCTTACGGTTGTTTTTGTCAAAAAAACATTGGTTTGTTTGAAAATTCTCATCTATTTCCAATACAAAAACTAAAAATTTGATGTGTCAAAACTTTTTATTTCACACAGATTTTGAGAACCATTGTTGCATTGCTGTAGTTAAATCACAGATAAAAAGAACGGTTCTCTGTCAAAATGCAGAAAGCCAAAATGCAGAATTGTCATAACACAGAAACAATTAGTTCATTGTCAGGCTGGTCACACCTAATGAATTAATGGTACACATTTTTTATTATTGAGTTGTAACACACTGTGACTACATATTCAACATTCTATTACAATAATGTTGAATAGTTTCATCCTCCATGGTATGGTTTAAACATTTTTTATTCCAGAAGAATCTGGTTCTGCAAACAAGCAAACATCTGCCTATGTTAACACCTCATACATCAGATAAATAATTATACGAGAACTTGAACTGAAGCATTATCAAATTAGGGTGTATAACACGTGCTCATGGATATGTTCTTTGCAGTTTCACTTCCTTTATATAACATTATAAGAATTACTTAACAAAGCGTTGAGTCTCAAAGATGTATTGATGAAGGGACTTGGCTATGTTCATATTGACATTATTAGTTTCTTGAGGTGTCTGTTGCGAGACTGTTTTTTATCTATAGAAATTTATCAGTTTGATATCTTATCTTCGTTATTTTAGTGGTTTAAACTGTGTTTCGAAGTAGAAATTGTGATGACTACTACATCAAAAAGCGCCACATATTGTAAGGAGTGCATCTATATTTATTTGCTCAAGAATGATTGATCAATTGTACAGTTATCCCAAATATGACAACAACAGTCATGTATCGTAAAATAAATGATTTGATGGTAAATACTGAGTAAGAACCTATTGTATCAACAAAGGACAAAGATGTTTTATCTTTTATTATTTTTGAATGCACAGACTCATATGAAAACCTGAAAAATGAACATTTGTAAACCGTTATTAATGCACAAGTCTAAATAGTTAAGAAGCTCTTGTGCCATTTACAAGTACGTCATATTTTGAATGTTTGTATTGTATTAATGCAGTAATCATGTTCAAATCAAATTAATGAACATTTATGCAAAATAAAGGCTAAACACAACAACCTTTATTTGTTTTCATTGGGCCATTCCATTAAATTATGAGGGGTTGGGTGTGTGCAGCCAACTGTAAATGTTGTTGTTTTAATCATTCTGCACTTTGCAGTTCTGCATTTGGGACGATACCAAAAGAACAGTAGAATCTCTAGATCAGGATGAATGAAAGAGAAAATATGTATGACTCCTCTGCTCACATACAAACGCCAATACCTGGATAACTTAGACCCTGCAGCATTTCCAAACTTTTCTGTACTTGCCATCCAGGCTCATGCCAAGGATCTTGATAGTTCAATGAGAAATCTTAGGAGATTGGCAATTTAGCATGTAAGAGCTAGGGGACTGAACTCAAAACTCGAATTTTGGGAGGTTAGCAGCAAGGTTTAAATTAGCCAGTGATGAAGACTGGGGCAAACTAAGCCATAAGGGGGATGTTGAGTAAGGCATAGTAATTGCAGAAATTCTGCTTCAATCTTCAGGTAATATATCTTTGCAAAGATTCAGATCCTTTGTTCTATTATTGGGCATCATAGATCTGTATGATGAGAATGTATCTGTAAGATGAGAATGTACCTGTAAGATGAGAATGTACCTGTAAGATGAGAATATACCTGTAAGATGAGAATGTACCTGTAAGATGAGAATGTACCTGTAAGATGAGAATATACCTGTAAGATGAGAATTTACCTGTAAGATGAGAATATACCTGTAAGATGAGAAGGTACCTGTAAGATGAGAATGTACTTGTAAGATGAGTATTTACCTGTAAGATGAGAATATACCCGTAAGATGAGAATAAACATGTAAGATGAGAATAAACCTGTAAGATGAAATGTACCTGTAAGATGAGAGTGTACCTGTAAGATGAAAATGTACCTGTAAGATGAGAATATACCTGTAAGATGAGAATTTACCTGTAAGATGAGAATATACCTGTAAGATGAGAATGTACCTGTAAGATGAGAATGTACTTGTAAGATGAGTATTTACCTGTAAGATGAGAATATACCCGTAAGATGAGAATAAACATGAAGGATGAGAATAAACCTGTAAGATGAAATGTACCTGTAAGATGAGAGTGTACCTGTAAGATGAAAATGTACCTGTAAGATGAAAATGTACCTGTAAGATGAGAATGTATCTGTAAGATGAGAATGTATCTGTAAGATGAAAATGTACCTGTAAGATGAGAATGTATCTGTAAGATGAGAATGTACTTGTAAGATGAGTATTTACCTGTAAGATGAGAATATACCCGTAAGATGAGAATAAACATGTAAGATGAGAATAAACCTGTAAGATGAAATGTACCTGTAAGGAGGATGCTGTCCAGCTGTTCCATGTATTTCTCCCCTCCGATGTAGAGAGCTTGTCTGGAAGCCATGAAGGCATCGTGTTCCTTTAATTCTTTCTCTCGCTCCGATACCTCCTCACTAACATCCAACAACACAAACTTGAGGTGTCTCCGTAACGTGTCAAATATATTCTTTGAGCCCTGTTAAAATGAAAGTTATTTTTTGTGATATCCACACCGTGTCAAATATATTCACTGAGCCGTGTTACAATGTATATGTGTATGTAGATGTGTATGTGTATGTGTATGTAGATGTGTATGTAGATGTGTATGTGTATGTAGATGTGTATGTAGATGTGTATGTATATGTGTATGTAGATGTGTATGTATATGTGTATGTATATGTGTATGTAGATGTGTATGTAGATGTGTACAAAACCTGGATCGAAACTAACATAAATCATATCATCACACAGAACTATCAATTTCAAGGGTAGATATATATATATCAAGATATATAGGAATTTCCAAAATAAAATTAAAATATCACATGATTTTAAAATTTTAGTAAATTGAGTAAATTACTTCTCTAAGAAATGTTTACAAAATTGTATGTTTAATCAACATGATTGTCTGACAATTTGGTATGGAAAACACTAATGGTTGGTAAGGTTCACGTCTCATCTTGTCAGTTGGGAAATACCAAGTGGTTACTGAGGGGAAATAATCCTTGAATTATCTACTGCAATTATTCAGTTAAAACAACTTTGATCTATGAAACAGTGTTACAATCTGAGAAGTCTGAAATCATGAAGACAAAGAGAACAAGAGTACTCACTTCCTCAGGTGTTTTGTAGTCAACAAACACTCCCAATGTCTGAAATTAGAGAAAGTAGAGAAATAAGAAAAACTTGAAGATTGTTACTATGCATCTTCCTTTCTTCTTGCAGAATAAAGTTGTTTTGAAGAGAACAGTTTATCTGATAAACATTACAACGCACTTGAACCTATAACCTATAACTGCTCTTTTCAGACAAAAACCCCATCATTGAGTACTTTTTCACATATCATCACTGTATTTCAAAACATGAAAAATTATTTCAAATCTTTTAATAAAGTTTTATATAAGGAAAAAGTCTTTAAAATATCAACAACTAATCAGAGCTATTTTTTTATAAAATTCCTGAACAGGTAGTTAAGTTAGATCTATATAAATTAACGATTATATCCCATTACACAGACAGCCATTATGCAGACACTTTTAAAAACCCAGTAGGCAGACACTTTGACACAAGCCCAACGATGGCAACCCCTCTGAATATAATGGGACAGTCCACTTGTCTTGTCACATTGGAATTCAATACTTAGAAATAATTGTTTATTTGACAATACAATTTATTTAATAAACTTTGCATTAGTTTCAATTTACTCCATTCAAATTTGAAATGACTTGTTATATAAATGTAACTTGCAATATAGATATTAAATAACTCTTCTTTTACTAGTTAATAGTGATACAATGATATCACCAGTTTGGCTTGTGATGTCTACATAACGTTGATTTTACTAACAAAAAGTGATCCACAAATGTCACCCATTAGTCTAATGATCTCTACAAAACTTTGTTTTTACAAGCAAAAAGTGATCCACAAATGTCACCCTTTAGTCTAGTGATCTCTACAAAAACATTTTTACAAGCAAATATCACCTGTTGGTGTAGTTGTCTCTACATAACTTTGTTTCTACAAGCAAAAAGTGATCCAGTGATGTCACAAGTTTGTCTTATAATCTATTCTCAACTTTGTTTTTATTAGCAAGAAGCTAATTTTTCTTGTTCTCAGGGGGCAGAATAGCGCAGTGGTTAGCGCGTTCAGCTTCGGATCAGGAGGTCCGTGGTTTTGAATCCCGCCAGGGGATCGGCAACTTTGTCTGCAGTGAGAACTGTTCTACACGTCTTTGTTCATTATCTTTGCCTTGCTGCCTGATCGTCGAACCGCCACCTACGGTTTGTGGAAGTTATCCGGAGGATTGAGATTGCGGACAGAGCAAAACTTGCACAAGTTGCCTATGGAGCTGCCCCACCAAGTGGCAAGCGAGTATATGCTGAGATAGACAACCGCATCGTGAGGTTAAATGAACAGCTGAGCAACGGAGAGAAAACCCCGGTTCAATTTTTGGATGCAGTGGCCAAACTTATAAGATTTGATGAAATGTGGAACAGATCGAATTATTTAAACATCAATCAAAAAAACATGAGCAAAATCTCCTTTCTTCCTTTTCATGAATTATACCAGGAAATGAAACACCATGGTGTTTGTGTGTGTACTAGTACTAGTGATATCAACATTGACAATAAAACATGTATCTAACATATCTATATTTGTTATAAATATATATATAAATTCATATAACAACCACATCTTCTTGTTTATTATCTGGACTATTCCATTTAGTTAGCTAAGGTGTGAGGCTGTAGCTAAGCTGTTCACTGAAGCATGAATGTTGTTGTTTTAAAGCGTCTGCGTACTGGCTGTCTGCGTAATGGCTGGTTACCTAAATGAACTATCTTTAATAGACATTGGACAATAGATTAATAAAACAAATGGAACAAATGGAATGAAAAAATAGACAAATTAATGGAAATGATTCAATAAACAAACCATAGGATTGATTAATTGGTTGGTCGGTTTGTTAATTGATTTACAGAATGTGAATGAATGCATGGATGGATGGATAGACACCCAGTTGGATGGATGTATGGACTCCAAAATTGATGGACTGACACACATATGAACACCAAGATGGACTGACACCAATATGAATGGACAAATGTAAGAACACATAGATGGATGGATGGATGGATGGACACCAAGATGGATGGATGGATGGAGGAAGGTATGAACATCAAGATGTATGGATGGATGAACAGACCAAAGAAAAATTGAATCAACAATTAATAAAGCAACTAAACAAGCAAACAAATAAATGAATGAGTAAAAGAATGAGTAACTAACCTGATCTTTTGTCTGCCTAATCCTCTCTTTCAGCTGGTCCAGTTTCAGTTTGGCCTCGTTGCTCTCACTCATGTATTTGGCGGCCATCTTGGTATCTCCTTGTTTCTCGTACTCTTCAAATCGAAGTGCATCATAGTCCTAAAAAAGAAGGAATATATACATTTCTCTTAGAATATGTTTGGGTGTGATTGAAACTTTTGTAAATGTTGTGTGCAATATCAGTTTTGATGTATCAACTATCAATTGATAATCAGTTTTAAAGATGGGTAATGCATGACCTAGTGGCGTTATTTAAAGTTAAGGCCCTACAGCCTTTTGACATTACAACAAGGAACCATCATTTGAGTTACAAATGTGTTCAGATCATGTTTTATTTGTAACCTATCTGACCTAATAATGATAAATGATCTGTGTGTGTGCCAAGTCAGAGAAAACCAACGACAGAGATGAAAATAGTTGTGTACCTTGTCCCTAAAACAGAAGCAAGCTGGGACAGCTCCTGGCTTATTCAAGTGTCCATGGAGAAATTCCAGTTCTGTTGCACTTCGGTCCCGGAAGTTATCCAACCATGGATAACGACCAACAGCATTGTCAAAGTTTTGCTGGAGCTGCTTGTCTTCCCTTCCATTCCATCCATAACGCTAAAATAGTGATCAAATTTATATACTTTATTTACCTATATAAGACATAATGAAAGCATGTCATCCTTCTCCCTATGAATATGTACCACCCCTGAGGCTCATAATGCCCCTCCATCAGGATATTTACTACCCCTGAGGCTCATAATGCCCCTCCATCAGGATATTTACCACCCCTGAGGCTCATACTGCCTCTCCATCAGGATATTTACCACCCCTAAGGCTCCTACTGCCCCTCCATCAGGATATTTACCACCCCTGAAGCTCCTACTGCCCCTCCATCAGGATATTTACCACCCCTGAGGCTCCATCAGGATATTTACCACCCCTGAGGCTCATACTGCCTCTCCATCAGGATATTTACCACCCCTGAGGCTCATACGGCCTCTCCATCAGGATATTTACCACCCCTGAGGCTCATAATGCCCCTCCATCAGGATATTTACCACCCCTGAGGCTCCTACTGCCTCTCCATCAGGATATTTACCACCCCTGAGGCTCATACTGCCTCTCCATCAGGATATTTACCACCCCTGAGGCTCATAATGCCCCTCCATCAGGATATTTACCACCCCTGAGGCTCTTACTGCCTCTACATCAGGATATTTACCACCCCTGAGGCTCATTATGCCTCTCCATCAGGATATTTACCACCCCTGAAGCTCCTACTGCCCCTACATCAGGATATTTACCACCCCTGAGGCTCCTACTGCCTCTCCATCAGGATATTTACCACCCCTGAGGCTCATACTGCCCCTCCATCAGGATATTTACCACCCCTGAGGCTCATAATGCCTCTCCATCAGGAAATTTACCACCCCTGAGGCTCATAATGCCTCTCCATCAGGATATTTACCACCCCTGAAGCTCCTACTGCCCCTCCATCAGGATATTTACTACCCCTGAAGCTCCTACTGCCCCTCCATCAGGATATTTACCACCCCTGAAGCTCCTACTGCCCCTCCATCAGGATATTTACCACCCCTGAAGCTCCTACTGCCTCTCCATCAGGATATTTACCACCCCTGAGGCTCCTACTGCCTCTCCATCAGGATATTTACCACCCCTGAGGCTCATACTGCTTCTCCATCAGGATATTTACCACCCCTGAGGCTCATACTGCCTCTCCATCAGGATATTTACCACCCCTGAGGCTCCTACTGCCCCTCCATCAGGATATTTACCACCCCTGAGGCTCATACTGCCCCTCCATCAGGATATTTACCACCCCTGAGGCTCATAATGCCTCTCCATCAGGATATTTACCACCCCTGAGGCTCATAATGCCTCTCCATCAGGATATTTACCACCCCTGAGGCTCCTACTGCCTCTCCATCAGGATATTTACCACCCCTGAGGCTCCTACTGCCTCTCCATCAGGATATTTACCACCCCTGAGGCTCCTACTGCCCCTCCATCAGGATATTTACCACCCCTGAAGCTCCTACTGCCCCTCCATCAGGATATTTACTACCCCTGAGGCTCCTACTGCCCCTCCATCAGGATATTTACCACCCCTGAGGCTCCTACTGCCTCTCCATCAGGATATTTACCACCCCTGAGGCTCATAATGCCCCTCCATCAGGATATTTACCACCCTAAGGCTCCTACTGCCCCTCCATCAGGATATTTACCACCCCTGAAGCTCCTACTGCCTCTCCATCAGGATATTTACCACCCCTGAGGCTCATACTGCCTCTCCATCAGGATATTTACCACCCCTAAGGCTCCTACTGCCCCTCCATCAGGATATTTACCACCCCTGAAGCTCCTACTGCCCCTCCATCAGGATATTTACCACCCTTGAGGCTCCTACTGCCTCTCCATCAGGATATTTACCACCCCTGAGGCTCATACTGCCTCTCCATCAGGATATTTACCACCCCTGAGGCTCATACTGCCTCTCCATCAGGATATTTACCACCCCTGAGGCTCATAATGCCCCTCCATCAGGATATTTACCACCCCTGAGGCTCTTACTGCCTCTCAATCAGGATATTTACCACCCCTGAGGCTCATAATGCCTCTCCATCAGGATATTTACCACCCCTGAAGCTCTTACTGCCCCTACATCAGGATATTTACCACCCCTGAGGCTCATACTGCCTCTCCATCAGGATATTTACCACCCCTAAGGCTCCTACTGCCCCTCCATCAGGATATTTACCACCCCTGAAGCTCCTACTGCCCCTCCATCAGGATATTTACCACCCCTGAGGCTCCATCAGGATATTTACCACCCCTGAGGCTCATACTGCCTCTCCATCAGGATATTTACCACCCCTGAGGCTCATACGGCCTCTCCATCAGGATATTTACCACCCCTGAGGCTCATAATGCCCCTCCATCAGGATATTTACCACCCCTGAGGCTCCTACTGCCTCTCCATCAGGATATTTACCACCCCTGAGGCTCATACTGCCTCTCCATCAGGATATTTACCACCCCTGAGGCTCATAATGCCCCTCCATCAGGATATTTACCACCCCTGAGGCTCTTACTGCCTCTACATCAGGATATTTACCACCCCTGAGGCTCATAATGCCTCTCCATCAGGATATTTACCACCCCTGAAGCTCCTACTGCCCCTACATCAGGATATTTACCACCCCTGAGGCTCCTACTGCCTCTCCATCAGGATATTTACCACCCCTGAGGCTCATACTGCCTCTCCATCAGGATATTTACCACCCCTAAGGCTCCTACTGCCCCTCCATCAGGATATTTACCACCCCTGATGCTCCTACTGCCCCTCCATCAGGATATTTACCACCCCTGAGGCTCCTACTGCCTCTCCATCAGGATATTTACCACCCCTGAGGCTCATACTGCCCCTCCATCAGGATATTTACCACCCCTGATGCTCCTACTGCCTCTCCATCAGGATATGTACCACCCTTGAGGCTCATAATGCCTCTCCATCAGGATATTTACCACCCCTGAGGCTCCTACTGCCTCTCCATCAGGATATTTACCACCCCTGAGGCTCATACTGCCCCTCCATCAGGATATTCACCACCCCTGAGGCTCCTACTGCCCCTCCATCAGGATATTTACCACCCCTGAGGCTCCTACTGCCCCTCCATCAGGATATTTACCACCCCTGAGGCTCCTACTGCCCCTCCATCAGGATATTTACCACCCCTGAGGCTCATACTGCCCCTCCATCAGGATATTTACCACCCCTGAGGCTCATACTGCCCCTCCATCAGGATATTTACCACCCCTGAGGCTCCTAATGCCCCTCCATCAGGATATTTACCACCCAAATTATCTCTATAGTGCTGGTTATTTTAGCAGAGAAGAAATACATGTTGACAATAAATTATCTGGATGTAGCAGGGTGATATTACCAAAGCCAATTGAACCGGTCTTCTTTATAAAATACTAACATACTTTGAAGAGACATTTGTCCATGTATATGTGACCTGACAAAAACATCCAATAAACTGCAGCATACCTTATAGCACAACCAGGAATACCTTTTCTTTTTTAAAAACATTTGTATGTTCCCTTAGAGAAGAATAACATTCCTCATCATCATTTCATTTCTTATTCCAAACTTCCATTTGGTTTGAGTTATTCACTATATGACAGTCTGCATACAAAACTGCTTTTAAAATGATCATGTGTAAACTTCATACAGCCATACAGATTAGTATTACTTGTTATTGACTTATGCATTCTATTTTACATGTTGTACTTTGCACATTTTTTAATTAAATGTTATACAATGTATCAATACCAATATATCAATGTATCAACAATATCAGTACATTACAATTTGTAGTAATATGTTTGATTTATATTACTGATTATAATTTGTATCACTTTGTTAGGATTTGTATTACTATTTACTTAATTTTTCAAACAGTTTTAATTAAGTATACTTTGAATATGTTTAAAAAAATCGTTGAAAGGGATTTTTTTTTTACAAGTACTTTCCTATCACAATTAAGTGACTTATTACATTTTTACACCAGTTTATTATTCCTGATAAGGGTATGACTAAATGATATATATGTTATCACATTGCATCAACATGTGATAAGTTCTAATAGGAATGTAACATTTTGATGCCTTGTACTTAAAAATCGATGAAATGGTATATATAATCGATCTAGAAGTACCATAGAGAAAGCGAGGATTATCATACATTTTTCCTTCTTCATAATATACACCTGTATAAGTCTTTGACTTCTTTTAGAATTTTAAATTATGCATGATATATTAAATTACTAAGATTATTCAACAGACCTGTCCATAGAATCCGACGAAAATGTCGCACCTGTCCAGTTCCCGGAGACAGATGTTGACAGTTTGAGCATTCTCGGCAGCTTCTGACGTGATCCCCCACCTCATGTCGACAGGTACGAATTGAATCCCCCGCGAGTTGCACAGGTGATGAATCTGAGGGAAGTATTTCCGGGTTAGCTCTTCCCTCTCCCCCTCCATACCTCCGAATGGCGACGAGAAAAACACCCTGCAAGTCCGGGGGTCTTTCAGTTTTGAAGGAAGCTTTTCTCTCATACTTTAACGATGAATATGACTCCGTTACTCTTGGGCTTCTGTTACGGTTATCATACCGGCATTGACGCGTTGTCACTGTAAACAATAAACAGGAACTCGTCGAAAGGTAGGATTGGTAATTAAAACGAAAAAGAATTTGATCGCGTTGTTTGATGATTCGAATAATGATCAAATAAAAACTTTAACTTAATTTCATTATTCCTACGTCTCATTTAGAATGTCGTTAATGTAATCTGCTTAATGTAAATATTCTTAATATATTTCGAAAGAAGAAAAAAAAGACAATATAAATCAATGTTGAAGTATGAGATTTTGTGAAATATATAAGAGAGAAGGTTGGAAAGGAGAAAACTTTATATCAAAATTTTTATATTTTATCTAATAAGGTATTTGATATTTCAATACTCTTCTGGGTGGTTTAACTAAATTGTTAAAACTGTAGCCTAGGTCCATCCTGGTAATATTACCGTAGGCCTTATTTCTGGACATAATATCTTGGTGAATTCCTATAGTGTAATCTCATTAAAATAAGACCATAATTTGCTCCACCTCGTTGCACAGGTTATGCGTAGAGTAGAGTAAGATCTTAACTTAATGAGATTGCTTAGAGTGTGAACACATATAAATATGTTTATCACTTGTCTTAAAGGTGGTTAGTTTGATATAACATGATTTTCTATAAACTGTCATAATATTATTTTATCCTCCTACAAGTTATAAAAGTTGTTAATATTACAAAGTATTCTTTAGATATTACTGAAGTCACTGAATATTTATTGGTGCTTTCAAAAGCAGTATAAAACACCAAATGCGTATTTCTTCACAATAGAATGACAAATATTTAGAATACAATTTCAAGGATTTATAGAGAGATAATTTCCAATACCAGTGTACAAAAACTTTTGAACGTGAGAAAGATATTCTCGCCGATCGCGTCCCACAGCGGCACATGCAACCCTGGATAGACTACACCGAGGATGTCCAAACTCTGATCATCATTGAATGTTTGAAGATTGATGAATGCAAGACATTTTCTTGATACAAGTTGATATTTGGAATTTTATGCTATAAATAGTAAAGGGATATTATTCTTACAATGTATCTTTTTTTATTTTGAAAACAAGATGCTGAAAAGTATATGCATATATGGTCCATGCCATAAAAACAGCTGGACCAATGACCTCCACAGTTAGAAATTCGAAACATTTGTTCTTCTCTTACTTAATCTATCGTCGAATAGTTATATCGAAAACAACGTTTATTTGTTATACATTATTCCTTTCTCCTTACCTCTGAGGTTGTATTAACCGTTTAAAATTCTCAGTAAACATCAATCTATTTTTGTCATTAAGTTTCATGTCACATATAGTTCTGTTTTTTTCGATGATTATGGACAAGTTGTGGCAGTTAAAATTTGCAGAAATAAATCAATTTCTTTAACATGAAAAATATTAACCATAACATGATTGCAGTGCAGTCAATGTTTACACGAGGTATGCAGCACAGTTTACGCAAAGAGAGTGGCCTCCCTTGGAAAGCTTGGTTGACAACAAATAGTTTACAAATGGCTACCTGAGAGTAGCAAGTTTTGTTGAGTAGGGTGGTTTTGGGTTATTTTCACAAAATGGCTACACAAACTGAGGTGCCAGGTGTAAACAATGCAGTGGCAAAGCTCGAGGAACTAGGTCTGTTAAATTTGTCGCTTTGGTCATTGTTTTTCGTATACAAAAATCGTCAACCGCAAAAATTCGGTAAAAAATCGCTATATTCAACCTTATACCTTAAGTGCATAAGGCTTTACAAGTGTAACTATTTTATACTTCCTTTTTAGATTTTGTAAAAAAAGGATTAAATGCATTTTATATATGTTAGGGGGAAAAGATAATACCATAAGAACTTAAATTTCATTGTAACCCAAGTTCACATTTGTAAAATTTAACCGGTATAAGTGCACCACTATCATCCTCTATCCTTGAGATTTGTACCTCTATCCAACAGTAGAGTGTGTGAGTTAATTATCAACCTATATGAGCAACAATTTTTTTTTATTCTTTCTTCATTCAAGGTACACGTATGAGGTCAGATGATTTTGGTTTTCGGAGCAGTGATGTTTCCAATATTGATAAAGTGATAGAAGCATTACATGAATTGGTAAGTCAAAGTCTATAATCTATGTCCTACATCTTATAAAAGATAACTTTCCAATTAATAGAGGTTATCATGCGAGTATGTTTTGGGATGGTAAATATCCTTCATTAGGAATAAACATTGTATTTTGCGAGCCTTGGCGAGCTAATTACATAGTGTTTATTCCTAATGCAGGATATTTACCATCCCAAAACATACGAGAATGATAACCTCTTTATCATACAATGTCATTCTGTATTCATTTTGCCAAAAAAGGTCTGCCGTCATTACTGGAGCTGTAAAAGTTATCTTCAAATGTGTGCATTGATATATGCAAATGAACAGTGTAATGATATCCACGGTAAATTGACATTAAATTAATCCTCCATTCTTTGCCTTTGAGGCAACAGAGCTGTTGTGTTGGCATGATCTAAATGTTCCAGTTGGTCTTAGAATTTGTTTTTAAATAAAAAAGATGTAAACCAAAATAAATTTCTGTTTCGAAAGTACGTGTAATAATTGAACCCGAAAGCTTTCACCTTTGTATTCACACGTACTCAGGCGGCGAGCGTATCTCACTTAGAACGAGAGTTCCTTCCCTTTTCCAAATGCAAATGGCAACTTGTGTAAACGCAGCGTTACGGATAGATTAACTAGTGCCTACTCTTCTTAATTTTCAAAACCCAATAAATGATGAAAACATGTATGATACATCAAAGCTAAATATGAGGTCATTGAACATGTGATTCAATCTGCCTTGGATTCCTGTGAGTAAAATATAACTCAGTTCATTCATTGAAATAGCTAGGCCTATATATTTCGGTTGATTTCAACCAGCGATGTAATTAAGTTATTTTGCACTGCTTGATCATGAACTTCACGAAACAGCTGCACAAAGTCCGTTTGTTATTTCTTCAACTTAATTTTGATGCATTAGATGACGAATAATTTGCTGAAGCCATCCGTTTGTGATGGCATTCCAAATGATAAAGCGTGAGATGTCATAGTAATTTTCAGAAAAACTTCCGACACTTGACCTCTGTAATTTGCATCGGTATCTGCATATGACCCCAACGGATATCGAAAATATCCGTTTACTTTATTATGCCGAGAACACTATACATTGTATGATAAATGTTGTTATTGATAATTTTAAGATATGTTTTAGGTGAATTTCAATTGAGTTGATAAAAATGTTTTACTACTCGCCTGTGTAAGATACCGCAGTGTAATATTTATATGGCGATATTAAACTAGTGTAATACCGCTTCCCGTATGACGTCATAATATTGTGTGGTTGTGACGTCACAATCTTGGCACCGACGTCTCAATGGCGGCTTAGTCGCGGAAATGCTTCATTCAGTACACTTTCGGTATTAATGCTTGATTACTGAGGTCAAGTAATAAACAGAATACTAAACTTCCTTCCATTTAATACTATTTTTATTCAACTCGTTAATGATTTGGTATGAAACCCGCTTTCGCTCATTAGTATTAAATGGAAGGTCGTTTAGTATCCTCTATGTATGTACAATGCTGAGATTTAAATTTTCTTGAACAGGAACAACAAAGAAAAAATCTACATGATGAACTTGAAACTGAAACAATCAAGGCAAGTGTCAATCGACACAAGCTTCAGTTTCTGCCTACACAGATAAAAGATGAAATCATGAGTAAGTCATAAAGTGACAAGAGAATCCTTTAGTTTGTGTTTTTAACTGACTGGTGGTTAGGGTAGAAAATAAGTATAATTTCAATAAGAGTCCATTTATCAATTAAAAACATGCAATAAGTAAAATTGCACCCCCTTTACATACTGTGTATGAAAATGTTTAAGTTTTAGATGAACTTTCTCATGGATTTTTTATCTAAGAGCTCTGATGCCAAAATGTTTAATTGAATTTATTTTGTCAAACTCTAAATCTATATGAGACTTTAGTTTATTTTGTGTAACTTATGATAATCAATTACCCACAGCCCTATAATGAATAACGTATTGAATACTATGCTTTATTAATTCTTACATGATTACGTGAACTTGCAAGTATTTGATTTTTGTTTTAGTTGCTGTCAACTCTGCCCGCCAATCTAATGCCAATGCACAACAAGAACTTCAGGATAAATTAGATAACATCAATAAAAATATCATCGAGCTTGGTCTCACACATCAAGAACTGGAAAGAGAAAACTCTATTCTCCAGTAAGTGCCTATTTGATTTAAGGTTCATATAGATGTAATTTTGTTCGATAGATCTCTATAGATATGTAACCAACAATCTAAGTGTAAAACTGATGAGTGAAAATGACAATGTCAACACTTGGTAAGTTTGTATCCTGTTCCATGCACTTCTCACAAGCAGTACATAAAAAAAAACCCTTCTGAGTTATTACCCCCTTTGTTCAAAGACCCAATTGTCAAGCTGGGTTGACCTACAGTATGACTTTCACCTAAGGTTTTGTTGTGATGTAAACTGTTAACTCAGAGGGATGATGTAAACTGTTAACTCAGAGGGATGATGTAAACTGTTAACTCAGAGGGATGATGTAAACTGTTAACTCAGAGGGATGATGTAAACTGTTAACTCAGAGGGATGATGTAAACTGTTAACTCAGAGGGATGATGTAAACTGTTAACTCAGAGGGATGATGTAAACTGTTAACTCAGAGGGATGATGTAAACTGTTAACTCAGGGGGATGATGTAAACTGTTAACTCAGAGGGATGATGTAAACTGTTAACTCAGAGGGATGATGTAAACTGTTAACTCAGAGGGATGATGTAAACTGTTAACTCAGAGGGATGATGTAAACTGTTAACTCAGAGGGATGATGTAAACTGTTAACTCAGAGGGATGATGTAAACTGTTAACTCAGGGGGATGATGTAAACTGTTAACTCAGGGGGATGATGTAAACTGTTAACTCAGAGGGATGATGTAAACTGTTAACTCAGGGTGTATGATTTAAACTGTTAACTCAGAGGGATGATGTAAACTGTTAACTCAGAGGGATGATGTAAACTGTAAACTCAGGGGGATGATGTAAACTGGTCACTCAAAGGGATGATTTAACTGTTAACTCAGAGGGATGATGTAAACTGTTAACTCAGGGGGATGATGTAAACTGTTAACTGAGAGAGATGATGTAAACTGGTCACTCAGGGTGTATGATGTAAACTGTTAACTGAGAGAGATGATGTAAACTGGTCACTCAGGGTGTATGATGTAAACTGTTAACTCAGAGGGATGATGTAAACTGTTAACTCAGAGGGATGATGTAAACTGTTAACTCAGAGGGATGATGTAAACTGTTAACTCAGAGGGATGATGTAAACTGTTAACTCAGAGGGATGATGTAAACTGTTAACTCAGGGTGTATGATGTAAACTGTTAACTCAGGGGGATGATGTAAACTGTTAACTCAGGGGGATGATGTAAACTGTTAACTCAGGGGGATGATGTAAACTGTTAACTCAGGGGGATGGTCACTCATTGGATGATGTTATGTCAATGATTATACCTTGAAGTGTTCTTTAATTCCAGTCCAGAGAGAGAACTGATCCGCCAACAACACGAGGAAATAATATCACAACTCAACCAGAAAATGGCAGAGAAGGCCAGGTAAAAAGACATATGTAGTCAAGTACTGGTTATAAAGAAAGCTTTGCTTTTACTTTAAAAACAGGTGATATTTGATTAACAGCCAACTTTGTGCTCAATTTTTTTCTCGAATTCATTCATTCTTAATTTTTAATAATGAAATGATTTAGGAATGTTCTCTTTGTGTTGAGTGTCTTAACTTATAATGCTTTGGTGAATAACTCTATCATTCTCTTTCAATATGATTAATTTCCAGCATGCAGATTGCACTAAATGAAACGAGGGACAAAGTGAGACAGGCTAACCAAAGTGTAAGTATAACTTCTGACAATGTAATTGTTGTACAAATCTTTAAGACTGATGATTATGACACGGGAGGGGCTTTTGTTTTCAACTGGACATGTTATCAGAACAGCTTAACATCATTTCAACATACTCATCAGAAGCCCTTATCTTATATGACTGTCAGGCAAGTCAACCTTCAACCCTATGCTTGAATTTCTTGAACTTTGATAGTTCAGTGTAAAACTACCAAATTACAATGTACATGAAGCTTGATGTTACTCTATTTCTTGATTAGATATCTTATTTTGAGTCCTTTATTAATTGATAACATTATGTACCGGTAGTAATTTATATAAGTTTGTTACCAGCATGTTAAAAGCAATAATGGCAACATGTGAACCTGGAAAGATATTTTGGAATATGGAAAGCTCCCAGAATGATGTAGCTAACTAAAAGCAGAAACACTGACACATTATAAGCTATGAAGGTTTTTGATTGCATTGTTACTGCACAGAAAATCATTATAATCTGCTTGGTCCTCAGATCGTGAACCTGGAGGATGGGATCCTTCAGTTGAAGGAGGACCTGATCCAGGAGAGGACGGAGGCTCGTCACGAGAAGAAGAGGCTAAAGAAGGCTGTGGTAGGCTAACAGGAGATGGCTAGTGGTGACAAACTGACTATATTAGTTGAACCACAGCATTGTTTCTGGTTTAGTGCACTATGTATCAAAGAGTTATGTGGTTTATACCATACGCCATTGTTCATGCTATTTACATTATTGAACTTTGTTGATTATTTTTTTAGTTTACTCTTTTTGATTGAAAACTTTTATCAGTGTACCATTTTAGCCCTAAAGATAGCATTATAAGGTTGTACAAGTTTTCTATGTTGCTGCATCGAAATGACAGTAATGCTGCAATGATGTGACAATACAGCAAGGATGTTTCAGTAATGCTGCAAGATGTGACAGTAGTGCTTCAAGGATGTAACAGAAATACAGCAATGATGTGACAATAATACTGCAAATATGTAAGAGTAATGCTGTAAGGGTGTGACATTAATGCTGCAATGATGTGGCAGTATTGCTAGAAGGATGTGATAGTAATGCTGCTGGACGTGATAGTAATGCTGCTGGACATGATAGTAATGCTGCTGGAGGTGATAGTAATGCTGCAATGATGTGACAGTTATGCTGCAAGCATGTGATAGTAATGCTGCAATGATGTGACAGTAATGCTGCAATGACGTGATAGTAATGCTGCTGGATGTGATAGTAATGCTGCAATGATGTGACAGTTATGCTTCTAGGATGTGACAGTTTTGCGGCAAGCATGTGACAGTAATGCTGCAATGATGTGACAGAAATGCTGCAAGGATGTGATAGTAATGCTGCTGGATGTGATAGTAATGCTGCAATGATGTGACAGTAATGCTGCTAGGATGTGATAGTAATGCTGCTGGATGTGATAGTAATGCTGCAATGATGTGACAGTAATGCGGCAAGCATGTGACAGTAATGCTTCAAGGATTTGATAGTGATACTGCAAGTGATACTACCCTTTTCTTATTTTATTATGATCTTAGAGACCTTATTTCCCTCACCTACCTGTTGTATATGAATGTTTTTCTGTTTAGGCGGACACAACAGAGAAGACGAGAGATCAGCGAGAACAGAACATGGGCAAGAAGAAGTGAGTCCAAATCACGAGCTTGTGTTGCAATAGTTCATGGTCACTTCTTCCTGATTGGAAAACTGCCAAGCCTTTCAGAGCTCTTAGAAACTGGACGGCCTTTACTTGTGTAGACACTTAACTTGTCAAGAATCACACAAGTATGGCAAGCTTGGCCACCTTTGTGACTGGCCCTGTTTTAAGTAAAATAGGACTTGAACTATAAGGACAACTTTTATTGATAAGAAACTTTTTTATTCTTTGGAAGCGACGTTTCGACATAGATTCTAATGTCATTGTCAAGCAAACAGGACTTGGCTGGTTAGCAGGTGCCCTTTTCTAACATTCAGCAGCAAATTGATTGCAGCAGGTATTAAGTTTTTGAGTGTGAGTGTTTATGGATCCTCGTGGCAACCTGTTGTGTTACTGAACATAGGCCAGGTCCAGATGTTCCAAGAGTGCAATAAGACAGTGAAACTTTTGGGAAACCTGGGAAACCTTTTTCTCTAGCCTTTGGCCAATCACATACAATTCTCTTTGACAATAAGTATGTGGTTCTTGTAAAACGTCAATGTCTATTCAGAAATCGATTCTTTATGTAAGCATGTCAATTGTTATTCCATAATTACCCACTTCTCCCATTAAAATTTGCTATGCCTCTCCTCTTGCTAGGGAACTGGATGCTGTGCAGGAAGTGTTGACTGACAGCGAAGGCAAGCTTGATGCTCTGAGGAAGGTGGGTGTGTCTGATGTTGTATTGTAAACTGAGTAGTTTGTGATTGATGTAATGCAACATTCAACTACTAGTATTTCCTCTTATTTATAAAGATCTAATCAACAGAATTTTTGATATTGAACTTTTAAAATGCCAAATTAACTGTTTATAATTTGATATTTTCTCTCTGATCAGGGACCAGAATCATATCTTCTGGATGGGTCACACTTACTCATTAACAGTTTCATCATCAATACTTGCTAAATACACAAAAAACAGAATAACATTTCACATGGCATAAAGTATTCAATGTGCTTAACAATTCTCATAATGTGATATTGATAAATGTAATAATTATGTACAACTATTTGCTCAAAGCATATCTTTGTTTATAAGTCTAAATAAAACTCTGATACTTTCAGAAACACTACAATTAAGTAAAGCTATTGTGCCTTTAAAATTGAATAAGGAGCTATTGTATATGACATATGTATTTTTCAGAGCATCCGTCGGTTTGAGACGTCGAGATCACATCAGGAGGAGGAAGAGAGGAACCTGAACGTGAAACTCAACAGGGAACTGAAGATGATCGGCCAGCTGAAGGAACGGGGGTACAGACTCCTTATCTTTGGATTCATTGCCTTAATCATTCAATCAGTTCACTTTTTAATACGATAACAAGTTTTTATGTGAAATAAAAAAGGTAAATGGAACTCCTATTCTATTTTATTAGGTTTTCTGTTTCTATACAATAGAAAAGATTTTTGGATCAAACAAAAGCAAATTGTGTGTTAAACAATTCTGAAAGTGTTGGTCAAAGTCAACTCAAAGGATACTATTTGTAATGAGGCCAAAAGCCCGTAAAAAAAAATACAAGACAAAAATTGATAAAATTTCCAAATGGAATTCAGAGTGTTGGTGTCTCGAGAGGGCGGCCTGACTGCTGCCCTTCAGTTGCCTGATAGTTTCACTAAGTTGACTTTATCTTGTATCACCAGAGAGATTATCAAGGATGAGACCAAGTCAGAGACCGAAGACTTTGCTATGAAAGAAAGGGATCTCTTGTTCAAGATCGAACGGGTGGGTATTGATATTGTCTTATAGCTGTTACATGTTACATAACAGTTTTTTCCAAGTAAACGTTTTTGGTTCCTCTTTAATGAAATGTTTACAGACCACATTCAATCTTTGATCAAGTAGTTCTGTGTTAAGATTTTGTAAAGCCCTTGTTATCTGTAGTGTTTAACCTCAACCTGTTCCGTGTTAAGGTCTATAAAGCCCTTGGGATCTGTAGCCTGTAGCTTCCACCTGTTCAGTGTTTGGGTCTATAAGGCTCTCGAGACTTATAGCCTGCAGCCTCCACCTGTTCTGTGTTAATATAGGGTCTATAAAGCCCTTGTGACCTGTAGCCTGTAGCCTCCAGCTGTTTTGTGTTAGGGTCTATAAAGCCCTTGTGACCTATAGCCTCCACCTGAACTGTGTTAGGGTCTATAAAACCCTTGTGACCTATAGCCTCCACCTGTTCTGTGTTAGGGTCTATAAAGCCCTTGTGACCTATAGCCTCCACCTGAACTGTGTTAGGGTCTATA
Source organism: Phorcus lineatus (assembly GCA_921293015.1). Taxonomy (NCBI): domain Eukaryota; kingdom Metazoa; phylum Mollusca; class Gastropoda; order Trochida; family Trochidae; genus Phorcus; species Phorcus lineatus. Next base: position 61,671,987 of record OV121084.1, read on the forward strand.
AAGCCCTTGTGACCTTTAGCCTCCACCTGAACTGTGTTAGGGTCTATAAAGCCCTTGTGACCTTTAGCCTCCACCTGAACTGTGTTAGGGTCTATAAAGCCCTTGTGACCTTTAGCCTCCACCTGAACTGTGTTAGGGTCTATAAAGCCCTTGTGACCTTTAGCCTCCACCTGAACTGTGTTAGGGTCTATAAAGCCCTTGTGACCTTTAGCCTCCACCTGAACTGTGTTAGGGTCTATAAAGCCCTTGTGACCTATAGCCTCCACCTGAACTGTGTTAGGGTCTATAAAACCCTTGTGACCTATAGCCTCCACCTGAACTGTGTTAGGGTCTATAAAACCCTTGTGACCTATAGCCTCCACCTGAACTGTGTTAGGGTCTATAAAGCCCTTGTGACCTTTAGCCTCCACCTGAACTGTGTTAGGGTCTATAAAGCCCTTGTGACCTTTAGCCTCCACCTGAACTGTGTTAGGGTCTATAAAGCCCTTGTGACCTGTAGCCTGTAGCCTCCAGCTGTTTTGTGTTAGGGTCTATAAAGCCCTTGTGACCTATAGCCTCCACCTGAACTGTGTTAGGGTCTATAAAACCCTTGTGACCTATAGCCTCCACCTGTTCTGTGTTAGGGTCTATAAAGCCCTTGTGACCTTTAGCCTCCACCTGAACTGTGTTAGGGTCTATAAAGCCCTTGTGACCTATAGCCTCCACCTGTTCTGTGTTAGGGTCTATAAAGCCCTTGTGACCTTTAGCCTCCACCTGAACTGTGTTAGGGTCTATAAAGCCCTTGTGACCTATAGCCTCCACCTGAACTGTGTTAGGGTCTGTAAAGCTCATGTGACCTTTAGCCTCCACCTGAACTGTGTTAGGGTTTATAAAGCTCATGTGACCTGTAGCCTCCACCTGAACTGTGTTAGGGTCTGTAAAGCTCATGTGACCTTTAGCCTCCACCTGAACTGTGTTAGGGTTTATAAAGCGCATGTGACCTGTAGCCTGTAGCCTTCACCTGTTCAGTGTTAGGGTCTATAAAGCCCTTGTGACCTGTAGCCTCCACCTGTTCTGTGTTGCAGTTAGAGAAGGATATAAAGGAACAGGAGGAGCTGGTCAGAGACCTTGAGGTCCAGAAGAGCAGTCTGCAGGCCGGTGAGTGTTTACAGGATATCATCAAAAAAGATTAGCACTTGAGGAAATACTATAAAATCATTTTTGAGAAATGGCTTGCTGGAGAAGAGGTCTGAAAGCGCACTTTACTAGAAACTGCATTGACTTCTTTTTCATTCATTTTGTTCCATTTGGATTGCCTAAACATAGCTAAAAACACCTTTACATTTAAGAATATATTCATTTGATAATTTGAGGTCCCATCATGCATAAGCATAAAGGAAAAGCAATATTGTGTTGAGTGAGCTAATGGTCCCCTCCTATGATCTGTCTGTATATAGAGGTGCGAGAACGACTGACAAGGAAGGAGGAAGACGCAGCAAGGGTGGCTGCTCTTGATGCTAGGTCAGCTCTCTTCTCTCTTTATGCTCCAAATTATTATTGTAGTTTTTAATTTTGAATACCTTTTTCATGGAATGTAATAATGTCATTATAAAAGAATGCAATTTTATGTCATTTCAATCAGCAAGAATAACCTCTACTGTATTTTGTATTTTCACATCGAGTTATCCAGAAAATCATGTTTTTGTCTTTTTTGTGTGAGAATAGTGACAATTCATAATAATTTTTCAATGTAAGTATAAAAAAAGGTCAATTATTACGCTTTCTACTCCATTTTAGACTACAGGCTGCCAAAAGAAATTTGGCCCAGAAAGCAGAGGAAGTTGGTCGGATGCAGGCCGAGAATATTGACATGACCGAGGAAATTGAAACTATTGGAGAATCCCATAAGTATGTCAAGCAGATATTTATAATATATCCCTCTAAAAATACAGCAAATACTTTGAAATAAGTCAATTTTGTCATTGCTAGAGGTCCCTTATACCATGAGTAGATGGAATGTATTTTGGAAAATATTCATTGATTGTCCTTACTCCTCTTGTCTCGAGATACATCATTTCAGTTTACAATCCTATTCCTCTTGTCTCGAGATGCATCATTTCAGTTTACAATCCTATTCCTCTTGTTTCGAGATACATCATTTCAGTTTACAATCCTATTCCTCTTGTCTCGAGATGCATCATTTCAGTTTACAATCCTATTCCTCTTGTCCCGAGATACATCATTTCAGTTTACAATCTTATTCCTCCTGTCTCGAGATACATCATTTCAGTTTACAATCTTATTCCTCTTGTCTCGAGATACATCATTTTAGTTTACAATCCTATTCCTCGTGTATCTAGATACATCATTTCAGTTTACAATCCTATTCCTCTTGTCTCGAGATGCATCATTTCAGTTTACAATCCTATTCCTCTTGTTTCGAGATACATCATTTCAGTTTACAATCCTATTCCTCGTGTCTCGAGATACATCATTTCAGTTTACAATCCTATTCCTCGAGTATCTAGATACATCATTTCAGTTTACAATCCTATTCCTCTTGTCTCGAGATACATCATTTCAGTTTACAATCCTATTCCTCTTGTCTCGAGATGCATCATTTTAGTTTACAATCCTATTCCTCGTGTATCTAGATACATCATTTCAGTTTACAATCCTATTCCTCTTGTCTAGAGATACATCATTTCAGTTTACAATCTTATTCCTCTTGTCTCGAGATACATCATTTCAGTTTACAATCCTATTCCTCTTGTCTCGAGATACATCATTTCAGTTTACAATCCTCATTAGTTTTCAAGCAAAGAGGACATAAAATCCACAAAAATTGCTCCTACAGTAGATGTAGGTTGGGTGAGTAAAAACACTCAGAACACCATCACGTAGACTAGTAAGACATTATGGAAGGTGTTTGTCTAGATGTATCTTGTTTTAGAAATAATGTTCAATGTGATTTTGGACTGTAAAAAAAATCTCTCTCTGACTCCTGTTTCTACATGTCACCTCGACCTTACATAAAGGAAAGGAATAATTTCAAGTCTCATATGTGTTGCTTTTTCATTCCTTGGTGAAATATTTGATATCGGAAACAAAGAGTGAGATTTTGTCTTCTTGTCAAAATCACTGATTGGTTGGTTGTAAATTGACTCTGGTATTGATGCACTTCTATGATTGCAGAGCGGTGGTGGCCCAGCTGAGCAAGCAGCTGGAGGAGTGCCGGGAACAGCTCAACACGGAGAGGAAGGAGAGGTACGCTCTTCATCACAACAGCATTATCTGCCTATCTTTAGCATTCAATTCTGTACTTTGACCGACAGTGTTCCTAGCAAATTCTGTGATGTAGAACTGAAGCAAACTGAACTTTTGATATTTGTTTCTAGCTAGATAAAGATTCAATAAACCTCACTTCACCTGTATGTATAATGACCCTACAGAGTCAAACTGACATTGTATGTGCCATTACATGGTTGATAAAAAAATTTTTACCTCTACTTCCACACTGTAAGGGCAGCCTACTTGTACTATTTTGGAATATTTGTACATATAATGATCGTAAACCGGCATTACAAATTTTACATTTGTCCTGATAAACAATTTTATTTTTATATGCAGAATTAAAATACAAAACTGACAGCGTCTAATTTTACCTGTAGCTTCCAAACTAATCTAGTTTTAAACAGAAAACACAATGGGAACAAAACAATTGAGATAAAGAAGATTATGGTATGGTTTTATTGTATGATATATTGAACATTAAAACTGACCGTGTCCCTAATGCTGACCTATATTGCCATGTGACCAGGATGGACCTACAGAGCCGGAAGGACAGCGTGTCTAAAGAGCTGGAGGACCACAAGACAGACCAACAGCGTTTCATGCAGTCCGTCAACACACGCATACAGGAGGGCAAGACCAAACACGTCCAGCTCTCTAATGAGGTCACTATTAGTTTTAGTGTGAATTTTAACTGTCAGTATATTGAAGGGCCATACAAAAGATCTGCTTGATTATTCAAACAGCTGGCTTTGCTTGACAGAAAAAGTCTTTGAGATATTTTGAAACGGATATGCCAGTTGTTGTTTTTGTAAAGGCTTTTTGTCCTTCAATTAATTTCAGAAATAACCCAAGGTTTGATGTCTTATTGTCTCCCTGTGATGCTTTTACATTTTCATTCTTACATGATTTTGAAGGTTGAAATTGTTGACAATGTTGACACTTACTTACACTTTAATCATTTTATGTATGACATTTGATAATGTGTCTTAATTCTGAGGCTTTACTAGCCATTCAAATGAATAACATTTACAATCAATGTAATTTTATCACACAATAGTCTAGTCTTTCCTCTTTGTTACATCTAATTCCAGGGAGTACAAATCCAGAAGGATCTACGTAAGGAGGAGGAGGAGGTTCGCCAACTGCAAGGGGAGCTAACTCAGGTTGAGAAGGAATATGAAGAGATGTTCACAACAATGAACAACAAGACGCAGACTATGGAGGTGAGAACCAAGCTGCTCCGTGAGATGCATAAAAGAGGGTAGCATCATGCTACACCATGTTATCTTATCCAGAAAGCTCTTTCAATCTCCAGATTGTTTTGTCAGCAGTTGCCTCGTATTGCTACTCACAGCATGAGTAATACTAACAGCTTATCAATCCCATCATATGGAAACTTCCAGTATTGCTCGGCCCATATTTCATTCTCAGCTTATTTATGAGACAATCAGGCGGGTTGAAGGGGCTTTAGATATAGATAGATATAGACATAGATACCCTGAACAAGGACTGGTGGGCTCTGGTCATTGACCTCAACTTTGGTTGGTTTGAATCCAGACGGAGGGTCTGTACAAGCAGTAAAGTTTGAGAACAAGCTGCATAGAGATTCCCTGCAATTGCATCCATGGTTTATTCAGGTTTTACTCTGCATAAATGTTTTTTCTTGATTAATCATAATCTTCACAAATTAAACTGCTTATATATTCTACTGTGGCATTTTGCAAGTGTTTTGGTGTGCAATCTGCAGGAGGTTTCAGACACACCAAAATCATGTGAAATTAATTGGTACTTTGTACTCGGTATCCTAGAACATAGCATTGATAAGGGTTTGAGTGAAATGTTTTGATGGGAAGAAAACTCTTATTGACTCCTTATTGACTTGTTTTGTGTTTCTTTAAGGTTGTTTGTTATCATTAGAACTGTGCCTGCCAATCAGCATGTCCTCAGACCACTGTCTATATGCAGAATTCACTATTGTTAAACATGATGCATGTGCTAGTTTCACACTTATTGTTTACTACTGAGTCTTCTCAGTCTGAATGTGGAGCCGCGGAGGAATCATCACTGACGTTCTCATCTGACCAGGTAAGTAAAGTAAGAGGGTCACACTGTGAGGTTGAGGTTGAGGTCGAGGTGGAGATTGGCGGGAGGTAGATACAGTTTCAGTTTAACCTTTCCTGTCCTGTTGCATTCTCTCCCCACACAATTTACCAACTAATTAATACTCTCGCAACCTCTGTAACATATCGTTTGTATAATTAAGTACCTACGGTAACAGTTAGCAACACAGATTCTGTTTTTATTTCTATCCAATCAAAACTATCTAACAGACCTCTGTCTCAAAGATTACAGGAACAGACTAAGTACTCAATATAACAATATCGTTGTTTCACAACTAACTTTGATTATCAATTCTCAGAATGTGCTATTGCTAGACCATAAAGTGTTTCACAGGTACTTGAAATATTGGTGAGAAGAAAATGATCTGGGGCTATCATGCATGTGCATACTGAAAGTAGAAGTGTTAAACTTTTAATAAGCGTTAAAGGGTTCTAAAACTAATTGAAGATGGTGTATATTTTGGTTTCAGAGTTTTGTAAAGCAATGCTAGTTGCTTTTACTAAACACTGCCTCATAAATCGTAATATGTGTTGGATACAAATTTGGAAATTGAAAGAGAAATTATAAATTGATGCATCTCTAAATGTGCATAGTTTAATTGTTTCTTTTACATTTTCTTATTGATATAGATTTGCATTAAGGGATGGAATCTTATGATCAATTAACATTTAACATGTGGGTTTAAAGTAAGGTGTTCTCATGCAGCCCAAGAATCATTCTGCATAGGTTTTCACTGTCTTGATTTTGGAAGGTACATAGGTGTGAGTTTTGAATGTAACACTACTTGCTAATAGTAAAAGTGGTGAAGGAATAATCAGGTTGAATTGATAAATAAATCTGATAAATCATATGAATAACTAAATATATAGAATGTTAAAGAACCATATCAAGAAGTTGTTCCCAATTCATTGAGCTGAAAATAACTTAGCAAATATAGTTTTATAAAGAAATCTATTTCTTCACTAGATCTTAAATGATGAAGATGTATTTGGCAAGATGTCACATGACACAACTTCACCAAGTCTGTCAGTTCCCACACCTGCTGTTAACCCTACCCCTACTCGTACCCCTACCATTACCCCTACCCCTGCTCGTACTCCTACCATTACCCGTACCCCTACTTGTACCCCTACCATTACCCCTACCCCTGCTCCTACTCCTACCATTACCCCTACCCCTGCTCGTACCCCAACCATTACCCCTACCCCGGCTCGTACCCCAACCATTACCCTTACCCCTGCTCCTACTCCAACCGTTACCCCTACCCCTGCTCGTACCCCTACCATTACCCCTACCCCTGCTCCTCCAACCGTTACCCCTACCCCTGCTCGTACCCCAACCATTACCCCTACCCCTGCTTGTACCCCAACCATTACCCCTACCCCTGCTCGTACCCCAACCGTTACCCCTACCCCTGCTGGTACCCCAACCATTACCCCTACCCCTGCTCGTACCCCAACCATTACCCCTACCCCTGCTTGTACCCCAACCGTTACCCCTACCCCTGCTCGTACCCCAACCATTACCCCTACCCCTGCTTGTACCCCAACCGTTACCCCTACCCCTGCTTGTACCCCAACCGTTACCCCTACCCCTCTTCCTACCGTAGACCCAGCTTCTGCTCATGCAACATTACTGATGGAGTATGAACAACAGGTAAGCTTTGACATATTCAAAACTTCATGCATACATCAGTTCCCAAATAAATTTTGATATAATACACTTAGTCGAGCTGATGAATTCTGCTAAAGAAAAATGCCTTAGAATTATAAAATTTACTATGAACAACTGGTGAGTTTTGAAACAAACACATAGAAACATTCTTCTATCCTGTTAGGTGTTGTTCATGACATCATGAGAAATCAATCTGGATTCATGCACAAACTTGTAAATGTAATCATATAGTAATGTCAAAATAATCAATTTGGTAAAACTATTTAATGAATATCTAACTGTTTCATAGAAAGTTAGAAACCATTTGATGTCGTAATTTCATAATCTAACATTTGAATAATTTCAGAAACTGAACTAACATTTTGCCAAATGCTGAACAAATATCCTGATAACCCTCACATATCACAATACATTAGAGTTATAATTGTTGATACATTACCAAACAGCCCCCCAAGGAGAAAGAAGAGACAAATTTGGCGTCACCTTCGACGGTAAAGTAGAGCGTCTGTTGTTCTAAGGAACATGGGTATCTGGACATGGACTAACAGTTTAACACTTCGATGAGCTTAGACGTTGACCTTGGTAACCTGATTTATGTATCATCTCTTGTAAAGAACACATTCTCAACATTGGAAGTACCAAAGAGACAGGTGTGCGATGTCCTCATAGACAAATTACAATGAATTACCAAGAATGTTTTTTGGTTTGCTCTAACTCTGTCTGCTTGAGTACCAAATCTTTCTGAATGACGGGATAACAGAGGGACTAAAACTTGATTGGACTGGTTGAATGGTCAAGTTACTCTTCTTTGATAACATCTACATTTCTTGGATCTACAAATCCTGTCTCAGGGTAAAATGTTAACACTCTTACTCCACTTATATACCCTGGGTTATGGTAAATGTTTGAAAACACGTTTTTTTAGAATCTGCAGGAGTTCCCCAGTGATCCACCAAAAAGAACCCGCGAACAAGACGGTGCAATCTTGATATCTTGCATATCAAGCGCTGCTGTCAGTTTACTATTTTTAGATAGTTCATAGGTCATTTAGCGTGTTATGTTGAGTGGAGTTTTAACCCAGGGTATATAAGTGAAGCGAGAGTGGATATGTTCTACCCTGGATCTAAATTGCCTTATCACAGTCACTGACTAAGAGCTCTGCAATATGCAAATCATTGATCAAACGCAAAAATGACAAAGAAGCCTTGTGACATATGAATGAATTTGATAGAAGCTGTAAATGCTGAGTGTGTATTTTTACATGGGAGTTAAGACTTCATGGTAATCATATGTGCTCAAATGTTCGAGGTATTATATTGAAATCTATACTGTCATAGTTGAAAATATTAACTTATTTTTTTATTGTTTGTTTTATTTTCATGTAAAAACTAACAAAATGATAATTGAACAATAATGAAATAATTACTTTTTATCTATATTAAATAAAAGAGAAGAATATATTGTATTCAAAAAAGTAAAAAATTTGCAGTATGATAACCATGTGTGTATTTGTGCATCAGTCAGGTCATACTCAACAGGCAATCTAGTCATATATTTGTGCATCAGTCAGGTCATACCCAACAGGCAATCTAGTCATATATTTGTGCATCAGTCAGGTCATACCCAACAGGCAATCTAGTCATATATTTGTGCATCAGTCAGGTCATACCCAACAGGCAATCTAGTCATATATTTGTGCATCAGTCAGGTCATACCCAACAGGCGATCTATATATATATATTTACTGATTATACTAGTGCAGCTGGTAGTTCTAGTTTTGAAACTGAGGCATGTGACATGATACCTAACTGGTGGATGAAACTCCCCTTGTACAAATTGTTGGTGAAGTTAGCACTGTTCAAGGAATATTGTTAGTTTCAATTGTGTTTTAATCACTTTAGGTTCTTATGGTAAGAAATGTGTAGCCTATTAAATGATACTGACCATCAAAGAGATGGTTTAGAGAGTGTTGCTTACTTGATGATGATCATGTTACTATCAAGTTTATTCACAATCTTATTCTTTCTCAAGTTGGATCAAGTTTTCAATTTTGTTGAAATCTATTAAGTCAATCTCATTGAAATTGTATGTATTCAACAAAACCTTAGATGTGCTACTTTTAGATCAAAGGTGAATAGAGAACGGTAGATCTAACAAAACCCAAACAAGTTGTTTGTTCCAACAGAAGAGACATCTGACGAATCTGACTCCAAGTGCACTTCCCAAACTCTGAACAGTCGAACAACGTTGTGTTTAATGAATAATTCTGTGCAGAGTAATTTGGGATCATTCCCAGACCACAGGTCACGAGACATCTGCTGCCTGAGAGTGTTCTGGGGGGTATATTGATAAAATGAACAAATTAAAGATTTTATTGTAACAACGTTGATTTAAAGTATGTATTTGTTTGCATTATAGGGAGAGATTGTCTCCATGGAGACCGACCTGACTAAGAAAACCCAGGAAGTGGAGGTAAAGACACCAGAATTCCAGGATCTTGAGGTCACCTTCCAGGAGAAGACAGAGGCTTACGATAAGATGAAGAAAGATGTAGTCGGTGAGGAGAGGAGATAAATTCTATTGATACTTATCATGTGAAACAATTCTTGTACAAACAAAAGTATACTGAAAGTAGAAATGAGATTATCAGGAATTCAAAACTATTTGAGTCTTCAAAAGTCAGAAATAACGATGAGAGCATTAGGAAGCATGAACAATACTGATGAATGTGTACTCCCTGTTGATAGTTCTGAAGAACAAGAAGATCACCCTGGAGGACGCCATTGTGAAGGCCAAACGAGACAAGGAGACCCTGCTGCCCGTACAGGTGAGACAGAAACAGTAATGGTGTTGTTTTCTGAAACGGCATGTAACAAACTGCTTTGCTTGTTTGACTTATAATCAAGGTTCAAATCTTGAATGATTTATAGAATAGGCACTAAGATGGAGCAGGTTTGTACAGCATTCCCTCAACTCATTGTGGATACTATATCTGTTCATAGCACTATGGGAGTTTTGTGAAGAAAAGTCACAGGAGGACAATATGAACATAGAAGGTCCTTCACTTCATGAATCTGTGAAGGAAACTCACAGGAGGACAATCTGAACGTGGAAGGTCCTTCATTTCATGAGTCTGATTAGTCAACTCACAGGAGGACAATCTGAATGTGGGAGGTCCTTCACTTCATGAGTCTGTTGAGTCAACTTACAGGAGGACAATCTGAACGTGGGAGGTCCTTCACTTCATGAGTCTGTTGAGTCAACTTACAGGAGGACAATCTGAACGTGGGAGGTCCTTCACTTCATGAGTCTCTTAAGTAAACTCACAGGAGGACAATCTGAATGTGGGAGGTCCTTCACTTCATGAGTCTGTTGAGTCAACTTACAGGAGGACAATCTGAACGTGGGAGGTCCTTCACTTCATGAGTCTCTTAAGTAAACTCACAGGAGGACAATCTGAACTTGGAAGATCCTTCACTTCATGAGTTTGTTGAGTAAACTCACAGGAGGACAATCTGAACTTGGAAGATCCTTCACTTCATGAGTCTCTTAAGTAAACTCACAGGAGGACAATCTGAACTTGGAAGATCCTTCACTTCATGAGTCTGTTGAGTAAACTCACAGGAGGGCAATCTGAACTTGGAAGATCCTTCACTTCACGAGTCTCTTAAGTAAACTCACAGGAGGACAATCTGAACTTGGTAGATCCTTCACTTCATGAGTCTCTTAAGTAAACTCACAGGAGGACAATCTGAACTTGGAAGATCCTTCACTTCATGAGTTTGTTGAGTAAACTCACAGGAGGACAATCTGAACTTGGAAAATCCTTCACTTCATGAGTCTCTTAAGTAAACTCACAGGAGGACAATCTGAACTTGGAAGATCCTTCACTTCATGAGTCTGTTGAGTAAACTCACAGGAGGGCAATCTGAACTTGGAAGATCCTTCACTTCACGAGTCTCTTAAGTAAACTCACAGGAGGACAATCTGAACTTGGTAGATCCTTCACTTCATGAGTCTCTTAAGTAAACTCACAGGAGGACAATCTGAACATTGAAGGCCTGTTTTCTGATAGCTATGACAAAAAGAGGATATTATATGATTGTCTGTGACATGGTTATACTATATGTTATTTTCTTGAGCAGGAGTGAGAGTATACTGATATTAAGTCATGACTGTCGTGAACATAATATGTATTACTTAAGTGGCAAAATCCACGGAAATGATCACAATCAATTTCTAAGCATAGGTATTGTAGGTAATAAATACTATATGACAGTAGCCAATACATCTATTAACATTCCTGCAGTGGCTGACAAAGTATGTAGGCCTGTTTATTAATCCAATGTGGTTCACCAGGTGAAGATGCGGGAGGACCTGAAGCAGATCCGGAGGGAGTCTCTGAGTCAGATGAAGGATTTCGGGGCGGTGATGCAGGAGACAGAGCAGCAGATCTACGAGGAGGGCAGCAAGCTGAAGACCGTCCTGGAGGAGAACCAGAAGTTCCAGGAGGTTGGTACAGGCAGGAGTCAACTCATTGTGGGCAGGGGGTTGGTACAGGCAGGAGTCAACTCATTGTGGGCAGGGGGTTAGTACAGGCAGGAGTCAACTCATTGTGGGCAGGAGGTTAGTACAGACAGGAGTTAACTCATTGTGGGCAGGAGGTTAGTACAGGCAGGAGTCAACTCATTGTGGGGAGGAGGTTGGTAGAGGCTGAAGTCAATTTATTGTGGGCAGGAGGTTGGTACAGGCAGGAGTCAATTCATTGTGGGCAGGAGGTTGGTACAGGCAGGAGTCAACTCATTGTGGGCAGGAGGTTAGTACAGGCAGGAGTCAACTCATTGTGGGGAGGAGGTTGGTAGAGGCTGAAGTCAATTTATTGTGGGCAGGAGGTTGGTACAGGCAGGAGTCAATTCATTGTGGGCAGGAGGTTGGTACAGGCAGGGGTCAATTCATTGTGGGGAGGGGGTTGGTACAGGCTGGAGTCAACTCATTGTGGGCAGGAGGTTGGTACAGGCAGGGGTCAATTCATTGTGGGGAGGAGGTTGGTACAGGCTGGAGTCAACTCATTGTGGGCAGGAGGTTGGTACAGGCAGGGGTCAATTCATTGTGGGGAGGAGGTTGGTACAGGCTGGAGTCATCTTTGATTTATATGTACATTAAGTTCAGTTATTGAACTCCAACATAAGGTATCACTAAGTGAATGATATGAATCATGTCTTGTAGAGCTGTAGGAAGCTTGAGGCCGACATCCTAGACATCCAGAGCCAGATGGAACACAACGAGAAGCTGACCGCTAGACTACAGGAGGATCTCGTCAGGAGCAAAGGTAGACAAAACAGTCTCTCTATGAACCTGTGCTTCTCAGTCCTTACTTCTTTGGCAACTGAATCTCCTACATTGTTCAGGTCTGATTGGTATCTGGAGAAGGTCTGTTGACAGCACAAACCCACCTGGGAGTCGCAGCGTTGTGTAACCAAAGCTGTCTCATATCTTTGATAACACTCTGTGAGTGTAGATCATCTATGAGAAGATTTTTCAATATTCACACAAAACATTCTGTTGAATGGTTTCACTCTTCTTGGTAAAAAGATATTCAAGTACCCATTTGGTAAACATCAAAAGATATGGCCACTCATTTGCCACCTGAGAGGAAACATTATGATAAACCAGGTACTAATGTATTTATAACAGGTAGCACAGGCTTACGAAGGTTTTATTATATCAAAAGTACTATTTAAAAGAAATGCTACTATCAAAAGTCTTTATAAATGATAAGTTAAGTCTTTCCATCTCCTTGTATCTTCTAACCTGTGGTCAATCTGAAGATGTAATATTGTCGTCATTCACTTTACAGACGACCTTGTCAAGAGCTGGGAGTCGGACAGGGTCATGCAGGAGGTAGCATTTCTTCTCTTTTTGTATTTTCTTGTTTGTGAAAGCAGCTGAGGCAGGTGTGGATCATCCAAATAAAACTTAACGTCAAGAGTTTACTCTGTGAAGTTACGCCTGTTAATATTATAGTGTTCATAGTTCCTACTTTTTATGGTCAAATAACTGTTTTAAACTGAAATATTGATTAAACTTTAAGTTCTTAAAATCTAACAATGCCCCATGATTTGGAACTTGACTGTTTTTAATGTAATGTGTAAACATTCTGGTTCTGCATTTTAGAAGCTCTCTCTCTTTTATGGCACTTACGACTTTCTTAGCACTAAGAGAAAACATTTACCGGTAGGCCCTGGGGCTGGTCCCACAAACACTTACAATTGATTGTAAGGCTACAATCAGTTGTAACCAATGTTATAAGAATGGGTTACAGTTGATTGTTACTCTACTACTGCTGTGTGGAACAGCCCCCTCATCACTAACAGTAAAGCTCATTACAATTTCTTACAGTTTTTTGCCACACGAGACAAAGAGACCGTGGAAGCCTTTGGCCGTCTTCTAACCAAAACAGAGAAACGGGAAACAACGATATCGGACGTAACTGGACGTCTGATGGGAGAACTCCAGACCCTTGCACAGTTCCTTGACAATGTGTCCAGCAGGCGACCCCGAGGTAAGGGAGATAACCCCAAGTCTATATCCTAAACGTGGGTCAAGGAGCAAGCAAAAGCATGTCATTCCCTGTTGATTAAATTGTTGCCTAGTTGAAAAAGTAGAAAACTATCTCATTTAGGGATTAAATAATTGATTTTATGTATAGAAAAAGGGGAGAACAATATCAAACCTTTAGATTAATTCAGTGGATAGTCACATCCATATCAATGGATTGTAATGTCCTTTTTTTTCAATCATCAAATTTAGAACAGAAATATTTAGAATTTTCCTCTTCTGCGTAGAAGTTGATAATCACATTTAGGATAGTCTAAACATGACAATCCTGCTATCAATACTTTGCTTCCGTCTCGGCCCACAAGTTATCCCCTTATCAGATACAGCATTACAGCAACTTGTTCCGGGCGAATCTAAACAACAGCAAGTCACATGATCAATGTTCAACCATCCGTGTACCCTAACTAATGCTGCTTAAGTTATATGCCTTGCACTGTATATCAAATCTATACTGGGGATCTCACGACTCACAAGTTATCTTTTATGAGTCAAGTACAGGATTTACATTTATTCATAGATTTTTGTTTCTTTTTTTAAAAAAGATTTTTGTTAACATTATTGATAACTTCTTTTGAGCCATATGATGTTCTGATAATCTAAATATGTTAATTTGAAAAGCTTTTGTACTGCATCTTCTCCCGCATGTCTATCAATTACACCCCTCTCTATCATTGGCTAATTCAAACCTTGCTGCAAACCTGTCAAAATTCTGTGTTTTTGTACAGCTCCCTCTTCGGCATATAATTGATTTCTCATACTGGGTAAGTCTATTGAGATCTGTCACAACAGCCTGGACAACAATAGAAAAGTTAGGGAAAAGCGGCAAGGCCTATCTAAACAAGTCATTGGGGCTAGCACAAGAATAGGCCATGCGTGGGAAATGGGTGTACTGTGAATGAAAAATATCTTGTCTGACATAAGCTCTTTAGGTGCTTGAGTTTTTGACATGTGAGATCCCTTTATATTTCTTCCACTTTCTAAATAAGCTTTTTGAAGTAGAATTTCCAAATCAAAATTGCATGCCCTCTAGCATAAGTGAATAAAACGATTCTCTGAATTAACTGCATGCCAGTAGTGACTAGTCTGCGTCTTGGCTTGAGTGATGAGTCAGCACTTTCTAACCATGTTTTCACACTAACAACAGGAAAACAACTGACGCTGAGGTAAAGTTGAACTCTTTTAACTGTTTTGTTATGTTTGTTGTGTTCATGTTTTGTTTTGTTATGTTTAATGTTCTACATTTTCTGTATTTTAGAATCATTTGAGAGTAGTTCACGTGATAAAAGAATTTCATAACCTTTAGGGATATGTCAGCATTAGATTGGGTGAAAAGATTCTTTTATACAGATCTAAATAGTTTTTAAAATTTGTCTCACTATCATGTTAAAATTTCAAAATGTAATAATGATAATTAGGACATATTTATGAGAAAAAGGCTAGTAACATAAGTAGATTTAATTTTATTTTAAGAATTATGTTAATATTGATATAATAAGACACAAATCTGGAAATCTTCAAGAAAAATTCACAATAGCAGTGATATTCATGATTTGTGTCAAAAGTTAGTCATTTTGAGTATAAATACCCATATGATCAAGATTGAGATAAACAGGAAAAGCTCTGATACTTTTTAGATGTTAGTGGTGAATATGGTCATTCATGAGGATGCGTCACTGTGAACCTATAGTGTTGAATGAATGGTAGACTGTGTCATTATAGTTATGTGTATTAGTTATATATAGCAATTAAAAATGTATAAATATTGTTTGTTAGGTAAACCATAGGATTGTGTTTCTGTATCAGGGTATTTTTTTGGTGGAAACAAAATTCATGTGGAGATTCCTGTTAATTCAAATATGTTATAAGTATATAATTAAAACAAAACAATGTATAAATATGTTACTTAGGGTAACATTTTTGATGATTGAGCGCTCTAATTTATCAAGTTATCATTCAGTAAAAAAAACAAGAAGTGAAGCCGTTAATCGGTGCTATAAGTGTGAAAATCCTTGCTAAGTCATAACAAGCCATAGTTGATTAATCATAATTCATTTGTAATTGTTCGAATATTACATTCATTCATATTATTTATTTTTATGATGTTGTAAGTACAGCGCCCTTTTTCATGTCCTTTTCCGAAAAAAAAAAAATGGTGGACCATATGATGATAGGACGAGGTCTTTATGTCATGTTTTGTCACTGTTATTAAGTTGATATATGCTCACTTAATCCATAAGTTTTGAACAAGAAAAATCCCGCCAATGAATAAGCCCTATGCACTGTATTACTGAACACAAACTGGGTGTAGATGGGGAAGATAGATAGTCCTGTTTGTCTTACTTCTTCATTACTTGAATATTAACTTTTACATTGATGTAAAGTTTTCAGTCTGCTTCTGACAGTGAGTAATTTGTTAATATTGTCAATATGATTTACTCACAACTTTATCAATTACAATACTTGTAATTTACAAATATATCAACACTTATTGAACATTTCAAGTTCTAATACACCAATCTCTTGTCTCAAACTTTGAATGTGGCTGGGGGATTTAAATTTTCTAATTGAATCAACTTTCATTTCCTCTTTCTCTCATTCTTACTTCATTTGAAAGATAGATTCTGTTTGTCATTTTTTCTGTTGTTTGCTGAGGTAAATGGAATCTGAATAACAAAACTTTAATATATTATATTTATATACATGTATATCATTTATATATATCACCATCATTTATTGTACATATATCATTGATGTAATCAAACATCCAATGCAACATGGAAAATGTTTTTGTGTAATCTGTAAAGATTGACTCAGAAAATATAGCAAACTTCAGTAAGGGAGGGGGAAATTCCTTATATTACCTATATGGGAAGATGGACACAGGGTAATATTTTTCCTGTAAGTCACACGGGAGTTACACATTTTCTTGGCATTTGATTGGAATGAAATAGGAACGTTGTGCTGGTGTTATGTAATTCATCTTTCAAACTTGTCCCAACTGGTAGATTGTTTACCCTTATTCTGAATTTTAAAAATGTTTATTTAGTCCATGTAGTTGCCAGTTGTCATTTCTCAGATGTGCCTCCACAAACAACGCGAAATAAGCCTGCCACATTGCACAAAAGTATAGAAATTAGCAATTATTGAATTACTTCTTCATCATCATTCATGTTAAGCTAACAGTGGCGAAAAGCGCCTGGTTTCTATCGTAATGATGTCATAGACATGAGTAGCAGTGCCATCAGTTACGTCACAATAAGTTCAGCCATCTTGTAGTATTACTGTAGGGCGTTGACTGTTATGAAAAAAGTAATAACCTTTCAACAACAACTAAATTTAGCTTTTATTTTGAAACTGTTTTACAAATGACAATTTAGCTGTGTGTAGGTAAGTGTCAAGTAAAGCCACAGCACACGACTTTGGAAATTCGCAACCCAAATCCTTTGTAGAGGAACAATCATTTCAATCATATTCAAGTATTAATCTTTCAAAAAACATATAGGTAACATAAACAATAACCAACTTGTGACGGGAAATGGCAGATCATCTTTCCCGAGTTAGATTAATTGAGAAAGATAATCTGTCATTCCCCATCACTCGTTAGTTATTGTCTAAGTCATATGACTATGATGTTTATTGTCTTTCGTGCAGAATTTCAAGAGATGTTTTCATTTCATTAATAGAACCATATCAAAAGTATTTGTAAATTGCAATATGTCTTTAACCTTTATATGAAACAATTCTAATATGTGGGGATATTATGTGTTATTATATAAAAGATCTTAACCTAAAAGTCTGAAATCTTTGTGGACAGAGTTTTCACTCAGGTAGTTGTGGGGAGAACTCTTGTAGGGAGAAATATCAGAAAACAATAACAACAATCTCTTACTCACATTCAAGAAATGCTCAATAAAATTGCCTCAAAAATATGAATGAAATGATGGGTGGTCTATTTATCATGTTTTCACTTTGAATTCTTTTTTATGATTGTTAACAAGGCGTTCTAAGAAACTGAAAATAAAAAAAGGTCAAGCTTAGATCAAGCAATGTTCTCTGATCACACATTTGCATTGATTTTTGATGTTTGCAGATACGAGAAGTGGAAAGCGACCGCCCCGAAGTGCCCGCCGACCCGTCACCACCAGTTCTCGAGGACACAGCGCAGTCAGTGCAGTAGCCGCGGCAAATCAGTCGGCTGGGACTCCAACCTTACCGAACCTCAAACTGAACTCGACGAGTCGACAGTCCAGTAGAGCAATGTCATCACGACCTACCACTGTTGGGTCAAAAAGGGCGGAGCCTTTGAATGATACCTCTCGTGAAAAAACGGTTACAGTCTCTGCCAGGTCTTGATTTCTTGTTATAAACTGTTGTATCAGTATTAGGTCCAATGCCAAATGTGATTGTGTTGGATGAGGGTTTGAAATTATCTTTTTGCATGAAAATGTTTTGTGTGTAACAAAGTATAAAAATTCCCATTTCAAATCGGATTGTGCAACGTAGACTTAACCATTTAAAAAAATCTTCTCTCTCCTTTAAAGATATTATTCTCCTTAACATCTATTTACAATTTTTATTAAAATTTTATCAATATTGAATCTTCAGTCAAATGAGATGTTGGTTGTGTGAATTCCTGAAACCTCTGTGATAATGTATGGCTTTTGTGATTGTATATATTTGAAACGTCTAGTTATATCATTGTTTTGTAAATAAATTTATATTTGACACAATGGCATTTCTTGTCTATTCATCATCAGTACATATATATCAGAGATTAGCCAACATCAACTCTCAATGTTTCTTTAGGAACAAATATCTGACACTATTCATGAATTTTTATACTTTTCTCTAAAAATAATACATGGGGATCGGATGGTTCAAATAGTTTTGACCCTAACCCATCAGTTGTCTGTACCTCACTTTGTAACATAATCTCCCCTTATCTGTATGATATTGCTCCTCCTCCTTGTAATCTTGAATCTTTGCAGTTCTATGGTGGAAACATGTCACTGCCGAAACGAAAACTTTTTCCCGTCTTTTTTCGAGTCTATCTCGATACATTTCCACCTTGCCCTGGGAAGATTCATGTCCTAGTGACCAAAACACTTTGGTAACTGTCAAGCTCAAAACCTGATTAAAATAGAGGTGCCTGGGGAAAAATTTAAATCTTGATTTATAGCTTCAATCGTGTTAACACAGGCCTATTGAGAGTGGTGTACTTGATGTAGTTCAGTCGGCAAACACCAAGGTCTGAACTTTAGTTTCTAAACACATGACTATCAACTTAAGTCACAAAATGGTATTTTCTTGACTGCCATGGTCATACACTCTGCCACATAAAGTAAAAAAGCCATTGGCTCTGTAGCTCATCAGGTTACATACACATAATTCCCATTAGCCTGTACACATTTCAGATGCCTGAAAAAGGGCCACAGAATGGTCAGATTTATAATCTCAAGAAAATCAGCAGTTCTTGAGACGAAGACAAAATACGGAGACCATGTTTCTTTTACAAGTCCTTTAACTGCACAATTCTACAAAAACATCTATTATGATAGTATCATTTATGATAAGCTGTGTTGCCTTATCCAGTAACTTGTTATATGTTCTGGGTAAGACTTACATGTTATGAATGGCCTTCTTAGATACACTATTAAAATGAATAGAAATATAGTTTTATGAAGAAATAAAGACACAACCATGTTTCATGGCATTTTATTGCAATCATTATATAAATACTTTATAATACAAATGACATTCGGTGATGTTTGTATTGTCATTAAACTTGATATCGACACAATCTGAACATATTTTTACCATACTCAAATATGTACTAAAATACTGAAAGAAACAAATTCACTACAAGAAGAAGCTGAAAGTAGACCATAACCCACTGGCTAGAGACATTAGCAGTGTACTGTACTTGCCGGGCTGCATCCACAACTACCAGTGGTGCAGCATGCCGTGTCACACTTCCTCTATGACTTCCTGGTAAGATTTACCGCATCAGATGAGACAATCAGTGATTGAGACCTGAGATATGTTTCCATACTGTTACCAATTACATAAGTTGACCTATTGTTAGCAAGAACTTGATAAATCCAAAAGATCTGTATCATTGATTGAAACTCGATTCTTGCAGGAAGCGTGTCAGTTATCATAATGGTTGTAGGTCAAGCCTCAAGATATGGATAATCCATGAACAGAAAAAAATAGTTCATCAAGAGGAGTTGTAACTCCCATGCCTGTCTTGAATGTCTGAAGATATACAATTTCTCTTTAGCTGTGATGACAAATGGCAGACCTGCATCATTGCTAATCATTGGTGCAGCCCTTAGCAAGAATGACTTAGTTTAGTTTGGTGACAATAGTTGATTATGCTCATACTTCACATCAATGCGTTGCAGGAAAATAAATAGAAAGAAAGAAAGGACTACAAAATACACACGATTGCATGATATTGAAAGAATAGTGTAAACAAAGGCCACTACAGCGAGCTATATTGGAAGCTAGTCAGACAGCACTGGACCTTTTAGGAATGTTTGTGTTCTGTTCTTCATGCATAAACGCACATTCTTCAAGTCCACAGTCTCTGCTCATTCTCTTCTACAAGTTTTCTATACTCTTCAAAGATATCAGACACATAAAAAAAAATCGTAACTTGACATATTTAACACTTTTTGGGTTGAGAATTTCAAAAGTTTTTAATTTCAAATGTTTGATTCTGTTGAGGTACAACTTTTTTTTTCTTTGTTAAAGCATGTGATGTTGCCCTGTCAAGTTAAACCCTGCCTTGACATTGTTCTGCATTATCAGACTTGCGGTAGGTAAATAATTGTTTGATCAGGGAAAAGATTAACAAACAAAGCGTGTGGTAGTTACATTATGCTGTGTAAGAATAATACTTATTACTGGACAGATTTCGAACATTGCTAAGTTTTAGTCAGGTTAAATTTAATCGAGAAAGTGCAAGAATGAAATGAGACAATTGGTGAAAACTCCGGTTAGGGTTAAAACTACTTAACTCAAATTATGTTTCATAGAATATATGTATACAAATACATATAAATTATTACATTTTATGGCCACAGAATAAACATATTGTTCAATCCAGACATGTTATTTGACTTTCATGGTAAATGCTCAAAATCTAACTCAACTATTGCACTCAGAGCTTAATAACTACGTGCTTGAGTATTTAACACATGATTTTTTTTGCATTGATCTGATTACAATTAACACTTTGAATAAAAAAAATTTTATATAGAAGATATATAAATCAAAATAATTCTATTGCGACCTTATTTCAAAGTAATCCATCATCTTGCATTTAAACAGAAAATGACTTTGTTCAACTTTTCTGTTCATTAAGTTATTTCCATATATATATATAATCCATATATGGTGCTTATGCCAAATACTTGAAGTAAATGATAACTCTGTTGTCAATCGAACAAATGAATTGTGTATTCAGAAAAAACATAAGGGTATTAGATGTTCATGTAATACTGCTTTAAAACTAGGTTAAGTATATTGAAGATAAAGTACATTTAGCATGATAATCAATGTAACAATTAAATCCACTTTCACAATGATGGTAAAAAAGACAGGTATTCAAGAAGAAGAATCATGTCTCCCTCAACTACGACTGAATTTGTTAGCAATGTTATTACATCACTCCTGATCAATAATCTCTTCATTCATTCAGACAGTAAAGTACAAGCAACTAGCATCAACAAGAGAATATAAGGAAATGACTGCCACTGTTTCTCTATACATACACATTATATTGAATGAATTTTTTAATTTTTATATTTAGGAATATAGGTAATGTGATTATGCAGTGTTTGACCAAAGAATGCTTTAAGGATACACATGTAATAAAGCTGATTTGTATAAAGCAATTTCGTGGTCCCATTCTACACGTCTAATGACTTGATTATCGTCATATATAGATTGTGAAAAATCATGAATTTGAAACGCTTGATCTGTAAAACATAAAGAATGATAACTATCTGATGTGATTTCAGTTCAAAGTTAACTAAATCTTACTCAAATCTTCAATATATTGTGATGTCAAACCTCAATTGTACTTCACTTAATTACCGTTCTTAATGATCTATTACTTTACAAATAATGGAGCAACCTAAACAGCTTTCTTATATCTAACCAGCAAGCTTGCCCCAAGTTTTTAACACTCATCTTCAAAGCATGAGTTAAAGTTTTAACAACACCCGTAAGTAACAGTTTGAAAATGTTAGTAAAAATAGATTAAAGATGATCCCTGGCAAAGTACTGATATCAGTAAAACGCTTTGATCTATACTCAATAACAAGAGCACACTTGAATTTCAATCTACATTTCATAGCTTCTTAGAAAGTGGAGTTGCTACAGCTGTACCATTAGATAGATCAATGTCTATATAGATATATTTATGTAGGTAGTAAGGTGATGAGTGAAGCTTGCTTGGCTGTTGCCGTGACGCCGCCGGATCCATATAGACAGATGACTATATACAATATATACAGGTCACGCGACACATTCACTTGGGGTGGCACAAGTGCTAAGAGTAAGAGTAGACTGATAGAGTTCTTTGTTAGTTCCTCTTCTCTCAATCTTCCCCTACGACTCTTCCTTCAGTGCGCTTATACAGTTCTTCAATAACTGGACTTCAGCCTGCAAGACAAAATGTTAAAAGATTAGAGACAACAGTCACAGGCAAGCCTTAAAAACAAAATGATAGACAGCAACCCATGGCATACATTAGTATTGCCTTATAGGCCTCTTGAGAAAGAAGAAGTGTAACTATCACTGCATGAATATTGACCATGTTGGATAAATGGCTGGCAACTTATCCCCTAGTCCACCATTTATTCATCTCAGTTAGTGTGTGGATATGTAGCATGGCTTGGGCAGTATTTCAACCAATAACGGAGTGTTTTACATTGGAAATATTCACACATGAAATGATAGCTAATTTGTATTGACAGCCATTATATTGAAATTTTCCAGTGGATCAGTGAGCATTGTTGCCTGATGTGGGGTAGTTTATTGAAATTGTTCTTGAGATACATGAATTACCTGTCTAAAACAAACTACCAACCTAAAATAAGTTCTTGATTTTCCCTAAAAATTGTTAACAGATTTAGGTGGATATAAATAAATTTTAACTACCAAATTGTTTCTGAAAATAATGAATTGTCTGTAAATCTGAACTAAAGGAGACTAAAGAGAAGAAAAAGATTTTAATTAAAAATCATTTACCTTGGCATGTTTCATTTCTAGTTCTGCTAAATCAACCATGTTTTTTCTAAAATATGCTATCCTTCTGGTCTTAAACTCTTGTAGTTCTGAAAGAAAACAGTCCTGCATGAGAAAAAAGCTTTTTTGTAACATGAAAATGAATTATCTTTGAAATTTATTTCAATACTTTAATATTATTAACTATCAATTGGACGATGTAACATGCTTATTGTAAAGAAGAACCATTAAATTTGTTTACCTTTTCTTGCTGTATCAGATATTTTCTCAAATTTCTTGCAACAGGTTTCTTGAGCTTTCTCTGCCTGTGAAAGAAATTATAAACAAAATCAACATGTGACCAAATGTCTACAATACTGCTTCCTAGTGGGCAAACAAGGCAAAAGGGAGCCTAGCTCACATCCTGATAACCTGCTCTCCGTCAATGGCCATTACTCAGTGAAACAAAACTTCTGAAACAGCTTTTCAAATATAAGAAATATCTTTAGGCCTATTCACATTTGAAACATTATTCCCCTAAATGTAGCAATCTGTGAAAAAGCATCAGACCTGTGATATGCACAAGCTAGAAGGACAGAGTGCAGTGTGGATGCAGTTCCTTCCTTGCCGAGGGACAACTGTTCAAGACACGGGTCACAAATTCTTACTGTCTACAAGACCACTACAAATGTTGTCACAACATTCTTGGCATACCTGTTGGACTTCTTTGTTCTTGGTGCGAGCCTTCTCCAGGGCTTTGTTTGCTGCCTCGTAGTCCGCCAGTGAGCGCGTCCGTCTGTACAACAGGTCCTTTGCCGCGCTGGAGTCGCGCATGTAGTAGCGCAGAGTGTCACTGAGCTTTAGATCTTCATCAGACGCTACTCTACCCTCTAGCTTCTGGAAACGTAAACCAAATAGGCTTCATGTAGCATTTATTTGAAATGTTTTCACTAAAGTCAATATTTGTAAATAATGCAACCAAGAAATAACTCAGAGAAAATCTTCAATTGTCATATGCAAGAATCTGAAAGAGATCATTTGCTTTTTCAGATAAAAAGAAGTTGCAGGTCTTTTTGTGAATAATAATATCAACAGGTACTTACTCTTGCCTTTTCTAAAGCTTCAGCTACCTTTGTAAAGATTCTGAAAATAGGGAGAGTTTTCAGTTAACATTCATTTATGTTACTAGATATACCAATTAATGAAGAACGATTCCAAGTCATTATTTTATGTCAATAATGAACACATATAATAAATCCTAAAAATAAACAACCATAAATATTTTGATCATTTAATTACTCAAAAATTTATTCCCATTTGATATAATGTTGCCAATCACCTATTGAAATTGAATCTGAAAGATGGATTTCACTTACTTTTCAGGAGTTACAAAATATGTAAGTTCCTTGTCAATAACTGAAATTCTACACTTAACTTAACACCAAAGAAAAGTCAAGACTAATTTTCAAAACTAAGGAGACTGACTTAAGAAAAAGTTCAGTGATTTGATGTCTGCTGAAAGTCGATGACTGACTGACTCTGACAAGATTTAATTAACGCTGCCTTTGTTTAGAGATTGTGTCGCATCACGTTTTCCGAGGGATACCCACTTGTTCAATTCTGTATTTTCTATCGTGGCAAGCTGGACTAGTCCCGTGGATATCTGGATGTAAGTATCTGCTACATCTGCAAAGAGATGTACTTGGTTAGTTTTGATCAATTCCCTTTGACAGACGACACAGATTATATAGATATCCAAAGTATCAGACTGGTATCAGGGTTACACTGTTTTCTTAGAAATAGCAATTGAACTCTAGTTGTTGCTGGTACGAAAGTTATCAAGTTGATGGTGGCTATGCATACTTTTGTGTGTCCTCGTCATCTTGTCTGCCTTCTGGGTGCTGTCTTTGATCTTGGCATGGTAGTCAACCAGGAAAACTTTCTCATCTTCAAAAAAGTCATCCACATCCTGCAATACATTTGACAGATGATAATGAAAGTTTCTTTGCATCATTAAAATTATTTTGGATGTTTGAAATCTACCATTCATTTAAGACAAAAGATTCTGAATTAATTATTGACACATCTTTCTAAGTGACCAATCTATAGAATCAAATAGAAAATAATAACTGAATGGCCATTGGCTAAGGATGACATATCCAGGAAACAAGGAGGATAAGGAAGAACTTACCTTTTGACTTGATAGTAACACTTCATCTGCAGATTTGGTTATAGTTTTGAAAAATCCTCCCAGCTTTTCTCTTTTGTTCTTGCCTCTGACACTCAACTGAAACCAACAGGAAAAACATATACTAAAAGAAGATCGATCATATAAACAATATTCATGCTATATTTCTTACAATATTAACACTCGGAGATATATTATCAGAGTCAATAAATCAACAAACTAAAGAACATTCTTCTATCACTTCAAAGTGACACAGAGTATGTTTCTTAATTGTGTTTTTGGCTGAAATAAGAGCTGCATACCATATGACTTGAGTTAAGATCAAATGAACCCGCCAAACTTGTATGCTCATCTCTAAAATGCCAAAATTATGCTATTTACTTGTTTTCAATTATTATCCAAATATGGCCATATAGATGTTAAGAAATCAACATTCTATGTGCTGTTTACATGTATACTAGTGAAATGACCCATTTAATACTACAAACCCATATTTTGGGTCTTGGTGCACACTACTGCTTGGTTCTTGCTAATAAAATGCATTCTTAACCTGTTTTAATCCCATTTTACTGAGTGAGTGAGTGAGTTACTGTATAACGCCGCTTGGGCAATATTTCAGCCATTAGCGGCGGGACCCCATTTTACTGAACTGCTCAGCATCAAATTGGTCTTTTTCAGAAACAAACACTACTTCTCGATGAAATCACACTATTTATGAAGTTTGACATAATTGGCTATGACAAAATACTCTATGTCCCTTTAAACACTTTAGCTGCTGAGCATGAAAGTGCAGAATCCTTCAGAGTTAAGTTTATTGTAAGTGTTTTGAAGGAGTCTAGATCATAAAAGTGCACTTACATCGCCCTCGAACTCGAGGAACACTTCAAAGTTGACATCATGTCTTAGAGCCGGATGGGCAGCCAGTCTCTGTAAGAAGACTTCATGCATCGCCACTGTCTTCTTGAATGTGGCCAGATACTCGCTGCAACATACAAAATAGCTTTTAACCCTCAAGTTGCTGAATATTATTTTGACCAGTTTTGCCCCCGTGGCTGAATTTTCCAGCACTCGCCTCGCTACCGTTAAAGCCTAATTAGCCCCAGTGGCTGAATTTTCTAGTGCCGCGAGACGCGACCGTTTTTACAGTATATGATGTTTTTATACCGCGAAGTACGGACGGAATAAATTGTTTTATACAAAGTCAGTTGGCGAATCCCGTGTAAAAATGAACACTCCTTATCTGACACTTTGAATGAATTTTTTATACCTCCTAGAACGATTTCTATTACAATCTAAAGATTGTCTTCATTTCGAGTTGAATAAAATCCTGAAATATTATCGCGCAACTAAAATTCTTATATGGAATTGAAGATACATTATTCCTTTTTACGATGGTATGAAAATAATTACGATACGATCTCTAGTTAGATTTCTACAGGTTTTTAAAGACTGTCTTTATTTCAAGTTAAATAAAATCCATAATACTGAGCGCGCATACATGTATTATATATGGAATTATAGGCAATTTATTCCTCTTTACAATGACGAAAAAATTATTAGAATATGTCTTACGGTTCAAAAGATATACGTTGCGAAAGATGGCTGGGGGTACCCCGACAACGTTCCGACCCTACGGCATTTTTAGCTAAAACTAAATCCCCCGGGGCCCTCTGGCACCGGCGCGCTAATTAGTACCGTTATGCCCCGGGGCACCAGCATGCGAGTGCCACAGACTTCTAGGCAACAGCCTTGGCTCCCGCATTACCGATTCTCTCGGCGGGTGAAGTCACGCGCGGGCGAGCATTCGCGCAAACACTCCAGCATTATGAAACAGGAATTCTTTACGTGCACCGCATCGTTATTTTTTCATGCGCACATACAAATTATACATGGAAATGAAGATAAATCATTCCTCTTTACGATAGTGTAAAAATAATGAAAAAGCGCCGATTGGTTTTAGAGATATACACCGCGAAAGAAGGGTACTCTCAACTATTTGAAAACAGATTTTGATAATCGTCCTATTTGCGACATTTGTCGCATCACTCGCAGCATCTTCATCAGTTACTGCGCATATGCAAATTATACATGGAATTAAAGATAATTCTTTTGTCTTGATAAAGCTGAAAAAATTATGAAAATAAACCAAACAGTTTAGGAGATATGGACCGCGAAAGGAGGGTACTCTCATTTATTTGAAAACAGATTTCGATAATCGTCCTATTTGCGACATTTGTCGCATCACTCGCAGCATCTTCATCAGTTACTGCGCATATGCAAATTATACATGGAATTAAAGATAATTCTTTTGTCTTGATAAAGCTGGAAAATTTTTTAAAAAATACCAAATAGTTTGGGAGATATGAAACGAGAAAGAGGGGTACCCTCAGACATTTGTGAATTTATTTTTATCATTTCGACAATTATCGCATCATTCGCCGCTTTCTTTATTATTTCATGCGCACATGCAATTGTCATATTATATCAAAGCCAGTTCTTTTCTCTTTATGATGATATAAAAACCATGAAGTTCGGCCGCCCGATTCAGAAGATATAAATTGCGAAAGATCGGGGGAGGCTTGTGATGCGGCTCATATTGAATGTCCCGTGACAGCTCACATTGACTTTCTCTGTCTCTTTTACGCAATAAAAAAAAGATTATTTTTTATTCATAATGAGTTTTTTACAATCAAGTATTTTCTATTAACACTTTTTCACCTTTTTGATGTGAAAACCAACTGGATCAGGAGAGTAACACTCATCCACACTTCTGCTTCTTTCTTCTTTCTTCAATCTTCTTGATTATCCCCCTCATTTTCCTTCTCTGACAT
Organism: Phorcus lineatus; assembly: GCA_921293015.1. Classification (NCBI taxonomy): domain Eukaryota; kingdom Metazoa; phylum Mollusca; class Gastropoda; order Trochida; family Trochidae; genus Phorcus; species Phorcus lineatus. The sequence continues at coordinate 61,699,932 of OV121084.1, forward strand.
CAAACTGATATAAGCTTTAGTGCAATCTTGTGACGTGTGATAAATTCTGAAACATGGGGTTGCACATAGAGCCACATTACAGTCGCTACATTCGTAAGAAGATTCTCTGCCTACCCTTTTCTTCTTTCGAACTGGCTGATTTGTTTCTTCCACATCCCTTCGAAGTAGTTCTCTTCTCGCTTTGGAGCAAACAACACACGTGCGTGAGAGATTCTTCTTTTTTCCAACAGGCTCAATCTTTGATGGAAAGTGACGACCATGAAGACGTAATACACTATCGTCGCTCGTGCTTGGTCGACCACGGGGACGTCTGCGCAGGGATGGCACCTTTTCTGTGTCGGCGAAGGTTATCATGTGCTGTACCAAGTCTTTTCTGAATTGACGGCTTGTTTTCAAGGTTTTATCCTTAGAGAATTCTTTGTAAAGAATGTAGGCGTTCAACATGGCAACGTTCAACACGTGAAACCACACACGCTTCCACCATTTGAGAGTTTTTATTTTGAACGGGGTGTACGACAGCATCTGGTCAGCCCGATCCACACCGCCCATGTACTTGTTATATTCATGCACGATACGTGGTTTTGCAATGGCTTCCCCAGTCATTCGGTTCTTCTTGCCTGTCTCTACAATTTCATTGTCTTCTACGGTTGACATGAGCAAAACTGACTTCCTGTCTTCATACCGCTAAACGAGTAGGTCTTGGTTGTGATAGACTATCATATCCCCTTTCTTCTGTTTCTTCTGTGCCTTCTTTACTTTGTCTGGAATGCCTTTGCGATTTCCTCTCAACGTTCCCGTCGCACCAGTGCCCATTTCCCACAAGTTTATATACAATGCCACAGAGGAATAGAAATTATCCATGAACACATGATATCCTTTCCCAGCATAATCCTTCACCAAATCAATCACCAGATCGAACGTTTTTCCACCAGCAGAGACAGTTTCATTAGTTTTTCCAGTGTAGAGTTGGAACTTGCAAACATAACCATTTGTTGAGTCACACAACATGTAGGCCTTTATCCCATACTTCTTCGGCTTGTCGGGATTGTATACTTTGAAACTGAGATTGCCTTTCCAAGGCACCAACCCTTCATCGACGCAAATGTTTTGGTGCGGCTTGTAAACTCTAGAAAAACGATGTACGATTCTCTGGTACAAATAGCCAAGTTTATTGATAGGTGAAAAATGAGATGTGTTTCGTCCCGGCATTTGGTTGTTATCATTCAAATGTAGGTACGTTAGTAATAACCAGAACCTATCGCGAGGCATACATTTGGCAAAGAAAGGCGTGGACGTCACATCACTTGTTGACCAATACTCAGAAAAATTCCTCTGTACAACTAGAGACATCGCTATAGTCATTGCAACGAATACTTTCATTTCTTCAGCATTCGTATCATACCACTGCCTCAACCTTGAACATGGTTTCAGAACCTTATCATCGACTTGCTGGTGGAAGTACCTGTTGGTTTCTGCTGCCAACGATCCATAATCATCTTCATGCAGGAATAACCCCAAAAAATCTATAGGATGCGGATTATCAGGCAATTCTATAAACCGTCCTAATCCCGTTGCGCCAGTAAAATGCAGATCAACACGTCCACGTGGCCTCGGCCCCTCTGTCCAGCGTTCCATAAAGTTCTCAGGGTCATCAAAATGTGTGTCCATTTCATTATATTGCTCATCAAAGCCACTGAACTCTTCCTCTGTGGATGTACCAGCCCCACCAGTAGCAGCTAATATGTCTTTTGCAATGTTTCTTATTTCCATATCACTATCACTGTCACTTTCACTATCACTCTCATCAGTAGACTCCATGTCAGAAGCTTCATCAGCATGGACCTCGTTGATGAAGTCGTCGTCGCTTGACGTTGACGGCCCTTCCCAACTCCTAGTCCTCGGTCACCTGGCCTTAGGCATCTTTCACATCAATCTGTAATTGATTGAAAAGAATTTAGAAATGAGCAAGATATTCTATCAAATCCTGATAACCTATACAGAAAAATTCAATGTGAGCTTCATGGACATTCAATTGCCCCATTTTGTGAGTTTTGTAAACAAATATACCGTTGCGCGCCGATGGCGCCAGCGGCCATCAATAATGACGGAATTCCGGACATTTTCTAACTGTCCTGGCGAATGCCGGACATTTTCTTTCATTTTGTTGCAAAAGTCATAATCAGGACAAATTCTAACATTGCTGGACAATTTCTAACTTTCGGACAACTTTTCACAATCCAGCCGAACAAGTTCTAATGTCGCCGGACACTTTCTAACTTTTGGACGACTTTTCACAATCCCGCTGAAGGTGCCGATGGCACCGACGGCCGCCGACGTTGTATCAACATTATCAACCCTGATGCCGCCTTCTGACTCCTATGCAACCAGCCGGCGAGTCGCGAACAACTGCCTTCTACGTCAGGAAAGTTCTGATTGTCAGTTGTGGATTACAAAAGTTTTTCAACTCTTGACTTCTCTTCCGAGAATGATAGGTTCCACGGGCCTATCCGTCGGGACGGCCGTAGTCAACGAGCACCCGGCCCCTTGTCTTTAGTTCACTGGAAGGAACTCATGCCATCCCGACATATATAGCAAAATATTTAAAACATCGTAATGCTACCAAACTTTTTTTTCAAAAATGAGTTTCCTCGACCAACAAAAATTTGGCAGAAAAAAACACATACCTGCTGGCGGTGCCCGACAAAAGTCCGCTGAAATTTTTTTTCTCGAACCCGAACATTTTCGTTGGACACATTTTCTCATGACCTGATGGCGGTGCCCGGCGAAAGATCCCCGACATATTGTGTCTCAACCACAAACATTTTCGTTGGACAACTTTGCCCTGACCTGATGGCGGTTCCCGACGGCATCCCCGACATACTGTGTCTCAACCACAACATTTTCGTTGGACAATTTTCCCATGAACTGATGGCGGTGCCCGGCGCAAAAATCCCCTAACTCAAAAAAGACATCAATAACGCTATGAATGTAAATCCAAAAGTTTTTTTCCCTTCAACTTTCATGGTTTATAAAACTCTACAATTGAACACTAAAGAAACAGGGTTTCCTTCATAATTTTTTTTACTTATTACATTTATTTATAACATTTTAGCGGCGCTTGTTGAGTCTTTATTTCTGTGAGCGCATATACAAATTGTATATCAAATTGAAGAGAATTTTCTGCTCTTTACGTCGATACCAAACGTTGTTGAGCGCGCCACTTGGTTACAGAAATACGAAATGCGAAACTTGCCCAATTTGCGGCACTTCTTGTGCCTTTATTTTTTGTGTGCGCATGTATGATCGATATATGGAATTGAAGAACATTGTTTCCTCTTTATTTAGATGTAAAATTTATCAAAATGCGCCAAACAGTATAGAAGATATTGTGTGCGAAAGAAAGGTACATGAAAATCGCGCTTCATATCACATGATAAAAAACGACAAAAGTGCCCTTAGTGCGGCGCTTGCTGTATCACTATTTCTTTTAGCGCATATACATATTATATATCAAAATGTAGGCAATGTATTCCTCTTGACAATGATATAAAAGTTGTAGAAATGCGTCATTTGGTTACGGAGATATAAAGTGCCGAAGTTTTCCTATTCGCGGCACTTAACGGCGGAACGAAGTGCGAAAATTGCCCTTTTTACAGCACTTGTTTTGCTTTTATTTATTCACGCGCATAAATCATCGATATATGGAATTGAAGAACATTGTTTCCTCTTTATTTAGATGTAAAATTTATCAAAATGCGCCAAGCGGTATAGAAGATATTGTGTGCGAAAGAAAGGTACATGAAAATCGCGCTTCATATCACATAATAAAAAAGCGACAAAAGTGCCCTATGTGCGGCACTTGCTGTATCGCTATTTCTTTTAGCGCATATACATATTATATATCATAATGTAGGCAATGTATTCCTCTTGACAATGATATAAAAGTTGTGGGAATGCGTCATTTGGTTACGGAGATATAAAGTGCCAAAATTGCTCTATTTGTGACTCTTACTGTGTCAATATTTTTGTTATGTGAGTGAACATATTTTATATAAAGGTGAAGACAACTTTTTCTTCTTTATTGTGATATAACAGTTATCCAAATGCACCAAACAGTTAAAAAGATATGAAGTACTAAAGAAAAGTATATCACAAAATCGCTACTCAGTTCACAAGGGTAAAAGAGCAAAATTAGCTCTTTGTGCGTCGCTCGCTGTGGCTTTATAAATATTTGCGCATATACAAATTTTACATGGAATGAAAGACAATCTTTTTCTCTTTCTTATGATATAAAAAATTCCAAAATACGTTGAGTACATGATGAGAAATAATGTGTGAAAGTAGGTATAAAACTAAAAATATCTGAAAATCACCTCATTTACGGCACATGCTGTATATTCAGTTCCTTTAGCGCATATTCGTAATTTATATCGAATTAAAGACAATTTTCTCCTCTTTCAAATGATCCCACCTGTATTGAAATCCGCCCATGGGTTTAGATCATAGGGCGTGCGAAAGCAAGGTATGCTTTTGTTGTGAGTGCGCACGCCTGAGCAAACAATAACGTGCGCAGCTCGATAAGCTCGTGCGCGAGGGGAGCAATAAGCCCCAGGGCTATAGCAAGCCCGGCGGGTAGTGGGGGAAAATTGAGCGTTTGTAATGCATATTTTCGGTACGATAAACATAACCAATATCTATAAAACTTTCGGAAAATATGCCCCCATTTTTTAGAACAACAACGGGGAAAAAATCGGCAGCTTAGCGAAAGCCGGAACGAAAATACACGCGTTCAACTGACACGACTGCCGTGCAATTTTTTTCCGGGATCCGCTACATGGTACAATTGCGTTAATTAGTAAATGCGTCAGATTATAAGTCCGGCTTCCGGGGTTCGCCAAGGCTAACTGCGGCGTAGTTTAATTTCATCCCGGACCATTCCGTAAACCGCGGCTTGAGGGTTAAGATTCTTAAATAGGCTTCGAACATAAATGTCTGTCAAATAAAGACAGCAAACTGAAGTTTTCACACTGTGTAAGTAAACATTTACTTTCTTAAACACCAATAGTACTTGACATATTTTTGAAGCGAAGTGACAAGTTGAAATGAAGTAAAGCTCTTCAACTCATTCAAGCAAACTAAACTCCTTCAAGTCCTAATATATAAGGTTATTCAAGTTAAAGAGAAGCAAATGATGTGGCCCAATAAAAATCTATTATTATACGGGGGAAACAGAGGTATAGATCTTGAGATGACTTCATGATCAGGAGACTCGGGATGAAGTTGTTCAGTAGAGATTTGGTTCAGTACAGAACTCTTGAATATTAGATTGCCAGTTCGAGAGAAAATCAAGAATACATATGCAAGGCACAAGAAAATTGAATATACAATCTTATTTCTTAACTTAAATCAAGGCTGCTAGTATTATTGCAGGGAGAAAGCCTGCAACACTATTGTGGCTATGCATTGTCCTCAAACTTGCCAGGATCGGCTTGAACTAGCCATGGGTGTTACAAGACTGAAATTCAGTGTAGCATTTCACCAAAATCTTACTGCATGTAGAACAGTTCTCTACTTAAGACAAAGTCGCCAAGCCCCTTGCGGGTTTCAAACCTATTGATCCAAAACCTAACGGACTAACCACTGCGCTATCCCCACCCACACTTAAATGGACGATGCATGCAAAATACTGCTGTTCGAATTATGTAGTTGTGAACTTTTCGAGTCTTCCAGGGAGACTCACGCCTCTAGCTCCTGCTTCATCTTGGTGAACTCCTCCCGGGTCATGGTGCCCTCCCCCTCCCCCAGTCTCTGCAGCTTCTCTCTTGAAGCATCAAAATCAGGCTTTGGGGGTGCCGGTGGAATCTGATAACAAATACAGAATTTTTCATCATGTTTCAACTGTCACTTTTGATGGATATTAAAGATAGATACCTTTTCAAGCAATAGACAGATGAATATGTGTATGTCAATGATTTGCAATAACTTCAATGAACGAATGGAATCACTACAAACACTAATCACAAAAAATATGTATCCTACCCTAACGGAACACATCAAGCGAATTAATTTCTTTATATTTGAATATAGGAATACATTTTCATTCATTTCCAACTTAAAGGCCACAGAAAAGAAATGATCTTGACTAAGGTGTAAGGAAAAGCCTTAACAATAACAGTGTCATTCGTTTATTTACTTTGTCGTCCATTAAATGCAGTACAATGTTCATTGATGCTTACAATAATACCGGCATATTCTTCATTCTCCACATATCGGTCATGTAGCCAGATGAACTCTTCATGCTGTCGGACCACAGAAAACTCAGGGTTTCTAAACTGTTGCAATGTTGTCTGAAAAAAATGACAAGAATCATAATAAACCATTTCCAAGAGAGTGAAGGAGTTTTAATGACTAGGAGTTTTAATGACTATATGTTTCTCTTACAGAGTGATTCCGTGACTTACATCACATATTGTTTACCTTTGATACACTTTTATATCAATTCAAAACATATTACCCCACTGACAAATATATGATTAATACTAGCTTTCATTTAAAATCTAAAAACAGTCTTTTGTGTTTCCAGGAGTTAAAATCAAACATCCAACTGACATGAATCCTACTTATATAACATGTGGAAAAACCTTCAACTTTTAACTGTTATTCTCACTGCCTTAGATAAGTGTCCAAAATTATGTTTGATGCTTGTCACTGTCCTGTTATCAATCATAAACACGACTTTATACTTTCCTATTGTCATCATAAAAAATAAATTAACTTGTAAATAATCAACATTAGTTGGTTCTTGGCAGTCAAATGATGCATTGATAATGTTTGGCACAGGTGATCCCAAAAAACTCACGGAGTGGCTACTTTTATCAAATGTTTCTAATGAGACAAAAAATTCAATCCTCCGCATGCTCAGTGGTACTAATTGTTCCACAGAGTAACCATAGGTTTGAGATTGACTCTCCTGATGTCCAGAAATCCTCCTTTTCTTACTACTGCCTTAAACATTTCATTGTCACATAAACTAGAAGATTGAAGTGTATGATTGACAACTGCTTACCTTTGTATGAACAGTGAATTTGACCTTATCGCGTTCACTGAGAGCGTCAGAGATGTCCACCAATAGAGAAGTGTCTGTCAAATCAACGGTGTCTGATCTCCCCTAAGAAAGAAACAAACAATTACAAACAAAACGTAAATACATCAAGAAATTTCACAGGTTATAAGATAACAATCGAGTAAAAGCATATAAAGATATAATACATGACCAAAATTTGCAAAATGTTATCACCCAAATGTAAAAGGAATTTAATTTCTAAATTGTATAAAATATCTTTCAATAAAATAGAAGATTTGGGAATAGAATCACGGCAAATGGTTTAATTAGTATGAATTTTTTTAATCAATCGACGAAACAATATTTGGAAATCAACAAAAAGAATAAACCGCACACACGCTGTAAAACATGTAAGTTGTTAACGATCGAACTAGGAAGTGGGTGTATACAAGCTACTTAATATAAAAAGATCAAGCAAAAAGTCAGTAAGTATATAACGTATTCATTTTTTCCAAATATACATCGTGTAATGGACAAATTGTCAGAGTTTCAATATCGTATAAAAGACGGCAATATACGAAAGAGAATTCTCCAATATTTTATGACATAACGCGAAGCTCAAGCAAGGTAGGCGTTGCTATCCGAGTTGGATGTACTCTCTGCCTTACCTTGTTTCCCTGATCCTCTGCCAAGAGGTCAGGACTGTCATCTATTCCGTCCTGGAAAACAATAAAAACAAAAATATGAAAACATTTGACAAACAATAGCTTTTTGCAATAATTTTAGGATGAATGCCGTAAACCGCGAAGCACACCCACCATCATGGCTGCAGTTTTGGTCACGTGACGGTACGTCTGACTCAGAGCTAATATATTACTTTCGTATTTATGATTCATATTACACTAATGCACATTAAATTTGATTTAATGTTTATTGTTTGAAATTTTTTCCTTTGTGTTATGGCTGCTCCTGAACTCTTCATCTGTTACGCGTCTTGAAACACACGTGTTTTGCAGGAAATCTTTGGGGACCGCTCAGTAAGCACTGTGTAGCAACAGGGAGCAGTCATTTCGTTCCACCTTTTTAAAAAATACTATATCGACTTCAGATAACTGCTTGGTGATCCTCATAAAGTTTTGAATTGTTAACGGTCGGTGGTACATATAACTGGATCATTAGATTGTATGACAATATCTAAATCTCCTTGCAGTTGACCAAATCTTTCCATTTACTTTAGTATTCTTTGCAGAAAAATGAATTGAATATAGTGTCACTACCAAATGTAAAATAAAGAAAAAAATCATTTATGAAGACGGCTTTTTATTTGTTTGAATGAAAAATGAATCTTTAGTCTCATCTTCGAGCAGTCACACAGCTTCAAGATATCAAAATAAAAAACAAAGCGCTCATAAAATGCTTCCCTTATGCCCAAAAATCTGATAATGACTAATAATACACACAAAAACTTTGCCAACATTATAACTGCTACAGAAGGGCGTGTTCTGTAATATTCTGGTTGAATTCAGACCAATACAACACCAGGCCTCTAGATATGAAACATGTATATAATATATATACATTCACAAATGTTAATAATTTTAATGGTTAGGTCGTCGAATCTTTTACCTATGAACCAAAGACAAATGACATCTGTCCAAAGCACTTCGGTTTAGATAAACTTCATCTTCTAAATACAGCGACACAAACAGGTCGTGGGGCATGAGCCTGGGCCTCAGAGTCAGTGGGTTTTGTCACCTGTAATTTGTAATTCAAATTGTCCAGGAAGTTTTACACAACATTGCAACATTCTTTTGCTTTGATTTTTTTTACAGAAAACCGAGGAAGATTTTTAAGGACATCGTCTTCTGTGACAGTTAGGCCTGTGACCTTTACTGGGAAAAGAGAATTCCAGAACCTAGTTCCCCTACGTTATCGTTTTTACAAATATGCCACAAGCACGGGAGACATCGATACAGGTCATATACATACAATATATATTGTATATGACCTGTATCGATGTCTTCCGTGCTTGTGAAATATGCATAAGAAATTACCACATGTACCAAAACAAAATCCTAATGTTTATCCAACCATTTCAATGTTTTTGAAAAAAATCACAGTAATAATTGAAATACATGTACATATCTTAATTACAGACAGCACGAGACCAAAATGACAAAATAGTTCCTAGACAGGATGCAGGTATAACAGAGTGTGTTTGTGTCTTCATTTCATCTAGAATATCTTTTTGTTTTATTCAGTTTTAATTTTCATATGATTTCCTATTGTTTCAAGCCTGTTATCATTTCTCATTTCAAATCAATAAACGTTTGTTTGTAAATAGAAATATGATGACACGTTTAAAGATAAATAAAAATAGGTTAAAACCTGTAACGATAAGGTTTAAAGAACGGTAACTCCAACAAGACCAATTATTACTGACAAGGTCAGTTTAGAAGCTTATTATTTAGAGTTTTGTCCAATTATTAATGTAAACCTAAAAATAACAAATAACCAATATCATTTTAATTGACAACAAATATTTTACACGAGCTGTTAATTGTTTACGGTTACTACTAGGACAATGTTTCACAAAATACTATCTCGTTATATATATCTAAACTCTGTAGAAGGTCGTCGTTGGTCATATCGAGAAAAAATCACGTATTGGTGATATGGTAAGATACATCATTTTTATACACAAGTTACATATGGATGGAATAACAACATATCATATCATAACATAACATATCACCAATTGCTTGAAAACGGTATAAGAATCTATACCGAAACGTCGCTACCAGTACAATAAAGAAGTTGATTATCCATAAAATTCCTTGTTGTCCTTATACCCACAACTTCTAGAATACCACTCAAACAGCTTGTGCTTATCATGATGGTCCCATCGCACACGTTCGGCACATCATACCATACTCATTATCCATAATGACCTGGTAGTTTCTGTACTCATTTCAAAAAATAAAAATTTCAGAATGTCAACTCTTTTTTAGATTAACTTTCGTAGTCCACCAGGACATCTCCAAGATTCACAATTTCAAAATTTCAAATTCATGTTGAGCTCGGCGACCATATAATTTCAAATTTGGTTGTAAAAACTTCTATACATCAGTTCCAAATTGCAGCATTCATTAAAAATTCTTACAGCCGGAAGAGCGAACACGAGATCACGCTATCTTACACAATTAACAATGCTAATGCTACATTTTTGGAATGGTAAAGTTTCAAGATTATTTTGATAAACAGTATTTCATTGTTTAGATAGAATCATTCATCCATTCACTAGCCGTTTTCAGCTGTCCATATTTTGTACATATTTTTCACAGCTGACTACAGATTTTAACATCTTTACAACTATTACATTGTTAATTACAGGTCAATTGTACAGAAGGATTTCATTACACAGATAGAGGCTAAAGTGATTGAGAGATTAAAAAGCATTCTATTGACTATGAATTAGACTGTAAATGGCCACTCTCTGACCCCATGGTATTTTTTAGTTCAAATTGGTGCAAAAAGACAACAATTTAATTATGGTCAAAAATAAAATTTTAATTACAAATTAATACCTGGGATTGGTTTAAAGGATCATCTAGGGACTTGAGGTACAAAAACCGTCAGTATCGCGAACTTCCACCATGCGCTCCAATGACAGTCTTCGCCTCATAGATCACTAGATCAAATTGGAATCAAACGAAAAGCACCCCTATACCATTAAATATTCCCCGCCATTAGGTACTGTGGGCATGATGATTCGTGGTGCATACGCTGTTCCTGGACGAGTCCAAACCCTGATCTTGCCATCCACAGAGTGCAGAATGAACCTGCTTTCGTCTGACCAGTGAACCTTCTTCCATGATCTTAAATTCCACCCAAGTCTTTCTCGACACCATGCCAGACGCAACTGTTTTTGGTTATTATTGAGTTTCGGTCGCTTGAATACTCTTCTGGACTTCAATCTAGCGGCCTTGGGTCGATTTCTGACAGTTTGGTTACTGAACAGACGATGTGGAAGCCATTGGCGTTTTAGAGTTGTACTGGAAACGAAAGGTAACCTTTTTACGAGCCATATCTATCCTCTCTCACGGAGGTGACACGTGGTCTGCCTGAAGGTGTGAGATTATTAACGTCATTGGTTCGTGGTTCCTGGCTATACGACTCATGGTAGAGTAATGACGTCCAGTTCTTTTGCAATTTCTTTGAAAAACCCGCTCCGAGAGGACCAATAATCTCTCACATGACAGCTTCCGACATTTTAGCACACGGAATTCTGGGTTTTAATAGCTAAACGGCTTGTATCAACGTTTTACAACCGAAATTGATCACAAACCCATACTGCAAATTTCGAAAATCGGGGAGAGCAAAGTGCACGTGCACCTTGTCGCGTTTGGATGAAGAACATCCCTACAAAACTAACTAAACTACTAAAATCTAATCTTCTAGATAGCAGATTCATTGTTACAAATAACCTTAACAGGGATATGGTATGTGCCGAAATAAATTAACTTTTATTTACGGGGTACAACAGTTTTTTACGATGTATATTTCCGGAACATTGCAAATATGGTCCAGACAGCATTAGATGTATTTAATCTCATTCCAAATTTATCATACTTTTCTGCACTCGGCACATTCGGATGCTGGTGCAGAAAAGTAATTGAATTAACTTGTCTGGAACAAAAAGGGAATTTGCAACTTACATTCTATCAATCCATTTCTTTCTAAAGTCTTTGTCCCATTTTATCATTAATGATTCATGATACCATGGAGGATTTAAAAATCATTCCAAACTTCAAACTTTCTGAATTTCACATTTGGCTTTCGAATTATATTATTTCTCGTTAATGTCGGTAAGTCTAAAAGATTTGGGGGAAATAATTTCTATTATCATACTTTCTATTTGGCACATTTTGTTGAAGGTACATTAGGGCCACAGTGCAATTAAACATCATTCCAAATTGCCGAATTTCTAATTTCCTATACTGTTCGGTTTCTTTTACTTTTCCAATATTTTGAAACGTTTCAAAGGGTGTCAAATAGGTGTCAACGTTTGTTTAAATGGACCATTCGAGCGGGGTATTTTTTGTTGAAACGAAATTCAGGAGGACTTTCCTGTTAACAAATATATATGATTTTTACATAGATTCTTTTCACACTTAATTTCAAATATGTACGTAAGTTTAACATTTCAGTTGTTCAAGATTTAACAATTTGACAAAGAATAAAGTGTATCGATCAAAAAAGAAAAACTTCGTGAATTGAAGCCAATCATCGGAGCTACGAATGTGGAATGCATTACAACGACAAAAGATTGTCGTAACTGACAACTTTTATTACGAATTATTTTTAAATATGCCCCTCTTCTATCAATCTATAAGTTATTTCTTAATTTTTCCAATGAATTAGCACAATACAGCACATTTGATTTCTCGCAATGCTAACATTTCAAGATGGGGGATGAAAGCAGCTCGAATGGTTCCTTTAAGCTCAAAATTATAAATGTCAATTTCTTTTTTGGCTTGGCCAAACCATTAGATATTTTTCTAAACTCGTCACATTTTCATGATGGTGCAAAGATGTTTTGAAAAATAACATTGTTGTTGTCAGGGAAAAAAAGGGAATTTTAAACTTTAATTTATTGATCGCTTTTTTATGCTTGTTTTGGAAAATTTATCAAAGAGAAGATAGAAGCCAAATGGGGTTTTTTTAATCGTAAAAAGTTTAAAGGCAAAATTTCACCTTCCATTATCAGATGGTATCATACTGAGATTAAGAGATTTATATTAACTTACAACCTGTCCAGGAACTACCGTATCATTATTACTTATTTTCTAAAAATTGTTAGTATTTCTATCATAATCAAATGTTATCGCTTTCTGGAAATTGAAGTTCTGGTAAGTAAGCAATCTTCCTCATAATAGTAACGGTGCGAGTGCACCATTACTGCATCCAATCTGTATACGATTGCAAACCTATATACTTCTGGCCGTCTGGTGTTTCACATTTTTAAACCTATATACATCTGGCAGTCTGGTGTTTCACATTTTTAAACCTATATACTTCTGGCAGTCTGGTGTTTCACATTTCGACAATCAATGAATATTCAGCTGTACCATTTTCAATCGGCTGTCTTAGTTTTCGTGCATGTCTGACTTTGTGCAGATATTTGCGATTACAATATAGTTGATAACATTAATGAATTAAATTCATTGTTAGATTTTCAAACACCTTTAAAGTGATTTTACGTTTACTATCAGATGCAGAAGTGGAAGCGTGGTTTGTGTGCTCCGAGTTATATCATTTGCTGTACTAATATGGCGGTCGACAAATTATTGGCTTTACTACTATGGCGGTCGACACATTATTGGCTGTACTACTATGGCGGTCGACACATTATTGGCTGTACTTCTATGACGGTCGGTCGACACATTATTGGCTGTACTTCTATGATGGTCGGTCGACACATTATTGGCTGTACTACTATGGCAGTCGACAAATTATTCGTTGTCAACTAAGGCGGTTGACAAATTATTGGCTGTACTTCTATGGCGGTCGACACATTATTGGCTGTACTACTATGGCGGTCGACACAATATGGGCTTTACTACTATGGTGGTCGACAAACTATTCGTCGTCAACTAAGGCGGTCCAGACTCGATTTTCAAACACCTTTAAAGTGATTTTACATTAACTATCAGATGCAGAAGTGGAAGCGTGGTTTGTGTGCTCCGAGTTATATCATTTGCTGTACTAATATGGCGGTCGACAAATTATTGGCTTTACTACTATGGCGGTCGACACATTATTGGCTGTACTACTATGACGGTCGACACATTATTGGCTGTACTTCTATGACGGTCGGTCGACACTTTATTGGCTGTACTACTATGGCGGTCGACAAATTATTCGTCGTCAACTAAGGCGGTCCAGACTCGTTAGGCCCTCTTAGCAGGAGAAAAGTGATGTTTATTGCTTATTGTACGTTAGAAATTTTCATGATTAATTAAAGAAAACTAGAATATATTGACATCTGTGATGAGCAATTCGACTATCCTTGAAAATGAATGGAATGATTTATTGAAAGGGATTAGTTTCAAAGAGAGAGAATCATTTATCTTGGTTGACAGCGATAGTAAGATTCGAACCGGATTATGAATTGATGAAGCCATTCACCGTGCTAAAAAATATACGCCTTCACTGTGGGCTCTCAGGGTTGAAGGTCGATCTGGCATCTGGAATGAAGAAAACCTTGGAGTTCTTATCAGTAACCCGGCACTTTGTAGATGATTGTTGGTTACAGGAGTGTTGTTTTATTCAGATTGTTACCCCTCTGTCTCTAGTTCAGTTACATATGGCAAACCTTTTCTAAAGTGTAATTTTTTCGAGAATTACGGACGGTTGCCTAAAATAATCAGTTTAATCATTGGTTAAATATATTGATATTATTGAAGTTATGAAGTCTGATTCAAGATTGAAAGACGGATGCAGCGCGAGGTTCCTGCACAGAATAGTAAAAAAAGTTGAATAGTAAGAATAGTTAAATAGTAAGAATGGTCGAATAGTAAGAATAGTTGAATATAAAGAATAGTTGAATAGTTAGAATAGTTGAAAAGTAAGAATAGTCGAATAGTAAGAATAGTTGAATAGTAAGAATAGTTGAATAGTAAGAATAGTTGAATAGTAAGAATAGTTGAATAGTAAGAATAGTTGAAAAGTAAGAATAGTTGAAAAGTAAGAAGAAATCTTGGAAACTGATGGGAGGTAGACAAAATGACATGTTTTGGTTGATTTATGGAAGGTTATTCAACTATATATACTTGTAAATGACAGGTTTTGGTTGATTTATGGAAGGTTATTCAACTATAGATACTTGTAAATGACAGGTTTTGGTTGATTTATGGAAGGTTATTCAACTATATATACTTGTAAATGACATGTTTTGGTTGATGTATGGAAGGTTATTCAACTATAGATACTTGTAAATGACATGTTTTGGTTGATTTATGGAAGGTTATTCAACTATAGATACTAAGTCTTGTAAATGACAGGTTTTGGTTGATTTATGGAAGGTTATTCAACTATTTATACTTGTAAATGACAGGTTTTGGTTGATTTATGGAAGGTTATTCAACTATATATACTTGTAAATGACATGTTTTGCTTGATTTATGGAAGGTTATTCAACTATTTATACTTGTAAATGACAGGTTTTGGTTGATTTATGGAAGGTTATTCAACTATATATACTTGTAAATGACAGGTTTTGCTTGATTTATGGAAGGTTATTCAACTATTTATACTTGTAAATGACATGTTTTGGTTGATTTATGGAAGGTTATTCAACTATATATACTTGTAAATGACAGGTTTTGGTTGATGTATGGAAGGTTATTCAACTATAGATACTTGTAAATGACAGGTTTTGGTTGATTTATGGAAGGTTATTCAACTATATATACTTGTAAATGACATGTTTTGGTTGATGTATGGAAGGTTATTCAACTATAATTATACTTGTAAATGACAGGTTTTGGTTGATTTATGGAAGGTTATTCAACTATAGATATTTGTAAATGACAGGTTTTGGTTGATGTATGGAAGGTTATTCAACTATAGATACTTGTAAATGACATGTTTTGCTTCATTTATGGAAGGTTATTCAACTATAGATACTTGTAAATGACATGTTTTGCTTCATTTATGGAAGGTTATTCAACTATAGATACTTGTAAATGACAGGTTTTGGTTGATGTATGGAAGGTTATTCAACTATATATACTTGTAAATGACATGTTTTGCTTCATTTATGGAAGGTTATTCAACTATAGATACTTGTAAATGACATGTTTTGCTTCATTTATGGAAGGTTATTCAACTATAGATACTTGTAAATGACATGTTTTGCTTCATTTATGGAAGGTTATTCAACTATAGATACTTGTAAATGACAGGTTTTGGTTGATGTATGGAAGGTTATTCAACTATATATACTTGTAAATGACATGTTTTGCTTCATTTATGGAAGGTTATTCAACTATAGATACTTGTAAATGACATGTTTTGCTTCATTTATGGAAGGTTATTCAACTATATATACTTGTAAATGACATGTTTTGCTTCATTTATGGAAGGTTATTCAACTATAGATACTTGTAAATGACATGTTTTGCTTCATTTATGGAAGGTTATTCAACTATAGATACTTGTAAATGACAGGTTTTGGTTGATGTATGGAAGGTTATTCAACTATATATACTTGTAAATGACATGTTTTGCTTCATTTATGGAAGGTTATTCAACTATAGATACTTGTAAATGACAGGTTTTGGTTGATGTATGGAAGGTTATTCAACTATATATACTTGTAAATGACATGTTTTGCTTCATTTATGGAAGGTTATTCAACTATATATACTTGTAAATGACATGTTTTGCTTCATTTATGGAAGGTTATTCAACTATAGATACTTGTAAATGACATGTTTTGCTTCATTTATGGAAGGTTATTCAACTATAGATACTTGTAAATGACATGTTTTGCTTCATTTATGGAAGGTTATTCAACTATAGATACTTGTAAATGACAGGTTTTGGTTGATGTATGGAAGGTTATTCAACTATATATACTTGTAAATGACATGTTTTGCTTCATTTATGGAAGGTTATTCAACTATAGATACTTGTAAATGACATGTTTTGCTTCATTTATGGAAGGTTATTCAACTATAGATACTTGTAAATGACAGGTTTTGGTTGATGTATGGAAGGTTATTCAACTATATATACTTGTAAATGACATGTTTTGGTTGATTTATGGAAGGTTATTCAATTATATATACTTGTAAATGACAGGTTTTGGTTGATTTATGGATGGTTATTCAACTATAGATACTTGTAAATGACAGGTTTTGGTTGATTTATGGAAGGTTATTCAACTATATATACTTGTAAATGACATGTTTTGGTTGATGTATGGAAGGTTATTCAACTATAGATACTTGTAAATGACAGGTTTTGGTTGATGTATGGAAGGTTATTCAACTATTTATACTTGTAAATGACAGGTTTTGGTTGATGTATGGAAGGTTATTCAACTATATATACTTGTAAATGACAGGTTTTGCTTGATTTATGGAAGGTTATTCAACTATAGATACTTGTAAATGACAGGTTTTGGTTGATGTATGGAAGGTTATTCAACTATTTATACTTGTAAATGACATGTTTTGGTTGATTCATGGAAGGTTGTTCAACTATAGATACTTGTAAATGACAGGTTTTGGTTGATGTATGGAAGGTTATTCAACTATAGATACTTGTAAATGACATGTTTGCATTGAAAACTATAAATCGTGTTACATTTGACATTTGAGGATGACTTTTACTAGTCAATTCGTCTGATGTTAACTCAAATCAATCCTTTTTGTATTTGGTAATTATCAAATCCAAGATGATCAAAGATATTCTATTTCACTTTGAACAAAGCCGGTAGCGCATTTATGTGACCTAGTATGTATGACCCTGACTGAAGTGAATGTCTTTCATTCGACAAAGATTACCATAACAGTAGATTGACCAGAACAGAAAGTCTGTGTTATGACTTTATTGTTGGTCGAAGAGAAGTATGTAATATGTACACCATTTAAAAGAAAAGTGTATGAATTAAGCAGTTGAATTGACAAACTTGAAGGCAAGGTTCAGTGTACATACTGAGATCACCTAGGTGCCAGCCTCGTCGCTGAGTGACCAGTTTTAATGAGATTTGGTAGAACACTGCACACACACAATACGCAATACGTCTGATTATTTCAAGACTTTATTATATCAAAATCAACCAGGTTGGGAAAGTAAGTACATATCTACTCTATCATAGTACACGTTTCTAGCGACATCTAGATTATTATTCGTAGCTACATTTCTAATGTTGGTTTCGAAAACGACACATTTTTATTGAAAGAATCTTAATCGGTTAAAATCGAAATAAGGATGTTATTATCATGATGAAATTTAGGAAAATCGAGGATTGAAAATGAATGAAATACATAACATCTTATTAAAGGTCATATAGAAGTTAAATATCGTAGGTAATAACCGTAAATCCGAAGATAAGTAACAAACAAAATGAGTTGAAATGCAAACACGATGAAAAAGAAAGAAAAATACATCAGACTCTTCATACATAAACAGATTCTATACTATGCTTATGTAAACAGATGTAATTACAAAGGACTTATACCATTCATAACCTTGGTAAATCTTGTCCAAAACAACTTTCATTTTATACAGAATATAAAGCGTATTAAAATATATAAAACAAGAAAAGTACAGAGATTATTCAACATTAACATTTCAATTGCATATTGAGGTTTCGTTTAGACATAAGTTGAAAATAAATCCTTCAGTGCATTCAAACGTTTTCTGTACAGAGACTGTGCGCTTTATAAACAAGCAATTAAAGGCTAATACACAAAAGACATGGAAGTTATCCCAAAGGATATCAATGTGATTCGTCACTTGAATAATGGACACTTTGCATCGAAAAACCTTTTAACAGTACAGAGTGATAAAATATATGAAATAAACCGTTATTCATGTCAATGTAATGCATATCAAAAATGACAAAATTCATTGCCTCAAAGCATCAAGGTACTCAAGGTTACCGCATTGGAAAATTTGCTTATTTAAAAGCAAGTTCACATAAAAGTATTCCACAAGGAAGGAAGAAATCGTACGAAAATACAGATCTTTTGCATTTCAAAAACTCAGCTCAGCGGTATTAATTGGCGTAAGCATAAAGAATAGATATCAAAATAAAGTATCATTAAAGACGGAAGAAGATTCATAAGTGCACTTTCATCTCTTATACTGATGAAGGCTTCCTAAGCAAATCATGTGAGCGCATCAAACCAGCATCTCGGGTGGTCGCCATTACAGGCTCGCAGACAGAGATCGTCGAGCATTGGTTAGTTGGAAAACTAACACGAGACCGTGTTACCGACCAACCAGTTGCATTATACACATAATGCCAGATATGAACATGAAAATGGCTCCCACAATGGCGATACCCATCGACCAACCAACGTTGTAGCCATAGTTGTCCATCTTGATTCCATAAACCGCGATCCCGACCACGATGAAGAAGACTGTAATGAAATGAGAAGAATGAATATGATAATAGATAAGGAAGATAATGATACTATGGATGTACAAATTCTTTATTTTCACAATGGGGACGTTTCGGTATAGATTCTTATACCGTTTTCAAGCATATAGGAACTGACGGGTACAGTTATTTATAAACGAAATACATATGGGTAAGTTAAGGTGATAACAGTACAAGAGGACAATATAACAATGACATCAAGGGAAAATTAAATAACAACTGAGAAGATGTGTGGATGCCTGTGGATGCCTGTAGTGAGTGGTAAGTTAATAGGCTAATTAGGCAGAGGAGGACGGGTGGGTGAAGCCAGGATGGGTTGAAAGGATTCATTATGGGCGGATTAGGTGCTTGTAACTGTTGGGGTGAAATAGCCCAGCACCTAATCCAACCACTACCAAGCCTACCCCTGCATTGCCAAGACTTATGAATTTTATTGAATTCAGTGTAAAGTGACCAGTGTAGCGTAATTCAAGATTTGATTTTACTGGAATTGAACTCTATTTACCTGCGACGAAGATGAAGCAAATGACGGCGATGAGGGTGTTACGACGTCTGAAGGACTCCCCGAACAGGTAGATGAAGAGCGTGATGAGAGAGATGATGTCGAAGATCAGTCCGATGCACTCCAGACACTGGGCCGCCCTCAGGTAGTCTGAAATATACAGGCAGTAATAAGGATATGTATTTGGTGTTCGTGGAATAGACTAAGTCGACTTCGAATCAATTTTTAAATTTTCAGTTTACTAATTCAAACGCAAAATGGACTAAATATTTAGGATGACAAATTCCTCTTTATCGTAAAAAGGACGCTTCTTAACATTTTCGTCCCTTTCATTCCGTGAATCGTATTAGTTAACTGTAGAGTGCAAATGAGTGCCAAAGACGCCATTCATACAATAGAGGTTGTAATCCAAAATTACACCCTTTACGCTTACTTTAACACCAACTTATAAACGCCTCTCAAGTTCTCATAAAACACGAGAAAGTTTTGGGCACATGTGATCAGCTTATATCTTCTACAGTTTGTCAAGCACACGAGATACTAGGGACTGCAAAACAGCACACCAACCGTATCATGCCGTAGTGACGTAGAGTATACATGATCCATGACAAAATACCATACGTACTCAACAACGTCTAATAAACTCATTTAAGGTGAACATTCATCATGAAATGCCAAAAAATACAAAAATTG
This sequence comes from Phorcus lineatus, assembly GCA_921293015.1. Taxonomy (NCBI): domain Eukaryota; kingdom Metazoa; phylum Mollusca; class Gastropoda; order Trochida; family Trochidae; genus Phorcus; species Phorcus lineatus. The sequence goes on from OV121084.1 coordinate 61,720,371, forward strand.
TTTCCATTGGTAATCGAACAATTGCTTTTCATAATGTCATGGGCCCAACATCTACGTCCAAATTACAACCAAACTAGTTATATGACCTATTTAGAGAATAACCAACGAGGTACGAGTGATTACGGGAAATATCCACGAGTTGAAATAATGTTCATAGTCGCGAGCCTTGGCGAGCGACTGAACATTATTTCTACGAGTGGATATTTCCCGTAATCACTCGTACCGAGTTGGTTATTCTATATATTACCCATATTCAATTAAAATAACCAATTACGACTGAATATCCTTGTCATTAAGAGACGACAATACTACGCTAGTGACCGACATTGATCAGCTGATTCGTATTCATACGCGTGTAAAAACCAAACATCTCAGGAAGTAAATTAGTCAACAGCGCTACGCAATGTACTTCTGTTTAAAAAGGCCATGAAACTGACGACAGTTTGTTAACCCAAATAATACATAACATGATTTTCATATTTGACACACATTAAGATCATGACACAAATACTCTTAGAAGCTATCGCATGAATATGATTATGTGAATGTGTGTCGTCGTCACTAACTACTTACTAACGGGCGAGTGTCTGAACGCAGTGTTGAATTGAAAATTGGAAAAACCTGTCAATTTTTTAACATTTCAACAGATAAAAGTGGCAATTTCTTGAAGAGAAATAGATAAGGAAAGCATCGAAACGAGTTTGTATGTCAATATTGTCAACTAAGCTGAAGTTTGAACAACATTTCTTCTCTTGGATGTTGCTTTCAATCACGTCTTGTTTCCAGTATCAAGAACGATAACTCTTATCGGATTACTTATCGTGTAGTCGATGAACCTTTGTTAAACTAATTAAATACACAATTACAACAACGAAACGTTTGCCCAAAATTTGTACGGAGCGTTTCTCGATTTGTATGAGTACTTTTTACAGCTGCATACTGCGTGGGAGAGGACGCCATATTGTGCAAAGGTTTGTTTTGTGCGAGCCTGTTCGAACTAGATCGAGTCCGTCAGACCTGCACGTTTTTGCACCGACAAAAGTGTATGGTTTGAACAATCGTTGGCTTCACATGATTATATGTTGAGAAATGATTATGATTAATTCTAAGTTATCATTAACGTATCGATAATATTCAGATTATGGTTTGATGTTTCATGAATATTTATATGGCAGTCATGTTTGTTTACAAACGCGACGCCTATTTTCAAGTAGACTATTTTGCTGGGGAAAATTATCATTCTTGTAAATTACAGTCATAGCGAAACATTTTGATTAAGTGTCAAATTATGTGTTAGAATTTTACCTTGTAATAAATGTATAAGACTGTTCATCTATCTACGCTTTTCTTTGAAAGGCGATGCATGAGTTCGGCACGTTCTATTTATCAATGAAACGTGAAAATAGTCCCGTCAACCAATCGTATTTCATTCTCAAGGTAACCGACCAATCAACGTCGAGAATCACTAAAGAGCACATGTGCGGATATCAAAAAAATATCCACCTGTGTCTCCTCGCCCATATGGGTAATATCAAACACTATTAACCCATTGTTTTCTTTTTGTTTGCTTAAGAAAAGATTGGCCGTTTGCGCCTTAAAGCGTCTTATGGTCACTATACAAGCCTCTAACTAGTGTCTGTAGCCCTTCGACTGAGGTCGTTAGAACTTCTTGATAAAAGCATAGTATTGACAATGCTATTCTTAACCAAGCGGGCACAAATATACCGGGTATTAAAGTTTTCATAATGGTCATGGGAATTACAGTTTTTCAAAAAATAACAGATAATAATAGATCTGATTGGATGACAGAACTACTTTCTATTCACTCATTCAGTGAGTCTAGAATACATGTGTTAACCAGATTTCAAACAGACATTGTTTTCATTTCGTATATAATAACCAGAAACGAAAGTGTTAATATTATATGTGTTTTTTACTATTTTGTTCTTATAAGATTTACTTAGACTGCATTACATTTGACTGCGCGAATGATGACTAAGGCATAGTCGTCGTTCGTCCCGCATGGATAAAATCACCGAGCTAACCTGCAACTCGCCTTCATAAAGGTAGTTTCCAAAAGGTCTGTAACTATTCTTTTATATGACTTATGTGTCTATGCTGACTGCTTATGTGTCACACGTTTGATTTGACGATAAAGCATAGCATATTACCTTGATCTTATACTAAATTGGTAATAATGTTATAGTTTAGACATAGCAGTACAGGGAGATCCATCTCGAAGAAGTACATAGACTGTGTCCAAGGCTCCAAGTTGATATACATCATGCACGCTAGCTGTAGTACAGGGAGATCCATCTCGAAGAAGTACATAGACTGTGTCCAAGGCTCCAAGTTGATATACATCATGCACGCTAGCTGTAGTACAGGGAGATCCATCTCGAAGAAGTACATAGACTGTGTCCAAGGCTCCTAGTTGATATACATCATGCACGCTAGCTGTAGTACAGGGAGATCCATCTCGAAGAAGTACATAGACTGTGTCCAAGGCTCCTAGTTGATATACATCATGCACGCTAGCTGTAGTACAGGGAGATCCATCTCGAAGAAGTACATAGACTGTGTCCAAAGCTCCTAGTTGATATACATCATGCACGCTAGCTGTAGTACAGGGAGATCCATCTCGAAGAAGTACATAGACTGTGTCCAAGGCTCCTAGTTGATATACATCATGCACGCTAGATGTAGTACAGGGAGATCCATCTCGAAGAAGTACAGTCAGACCTCGATAATCCGAACACTTCCGTTTTTCATCAAAAACGTTCGGATAGTGAAACGTTCGGACTACTGAAACGAACCAAATCTACAGACAGACGACAACGTATTACGAATATCTAATGAGTTTTATTTCATATACACATAACAACTGGGATACATATATTAATCAACAACTAAACTCATTCTGACACGATATTTATAACTATCACACAAATCACAAACTCCAGATACACAAAGTGAGACATCTAAATTTATTACAATCACAAACTGCTGACACGCTCAACTCAACTTGCACTGTCATTGATGTTTACCGATTCAATCAGTGTGGTGCTCGCTTGACTAGTGGATTACCGAACGCTTTGATAAACGGTCGGATTAATGAAGCAGAAATAGCTGTAATTGACTAATCCGTTACAGCTAATTAGCGTTCGGATACGGAGACTGAATCACCGGATTAATGAATCAACATTTAATGAGTTTACATAGAGATTAGTTTGGTTACAGTTTGCTACCGTTCGGATACTGCGAGATCCGGATTATCGGTGTCTGACTGTACATAGACTGTGTCCAAGGCTCCAAGTTGATATACATCATGCACGCTAGCTGTAGTACAGGGAGATCCATCTCGAAGAAGTACATAGACTGTGTCCAAGGCTCCTAGTTGATATACATCATGCACGCTAGCTGTAGTACAGGGAGATCCATCTCGAAGAAGTACATAGACTGTGTCCAAAGCTCCTAGTTGATATACATCATGCACGCTAGCTGTAGTACAGGGAGATCCATCTCGAAAAAGTACATAGACTGTGTCCAAGGCTCCAAGTTGATATACATCATGCACGCTAGCTGTAGTACAGGGAGATCCATCTCGAAGAAGTACATAGACTGTGTCCAAAGCTCCTAGTTGATATACATCATGCACGCTAGCTGTAGTACAGGGAGATCCATCTCGAAGAAGTACATAGACTGTGTCCAAGGCTCCAAGTTGATATACATCATGCACGCTAGCTGTAGTACAGGGAGATCCATCTCGAAGGAGTACATAGACTGTGTCCAAGGCTCCTAGTTGATATACATCATGCACGCTAGCTGTAGTACAGGGAGATCCATCTCGAAGAAGTACATAGACTGTGTCCAAGGCTCCAAGTTGATATACATCATGCACGCTAGCTGTAGTACAGGGAGATCCATCTCGAAGAAGTACATAGACTGTGTCCAAGGCTCCAAGTTGATATACATCATGCACGCTAGCTGTAGTACAGGGAGATCCATCTCGAAGGAGTACATAGACTGTGTCCAAGGCTCCTAGTTGATATACATCATGCACGCTAGCTGTAGTACAGGAAGATCCATCTCGAAGAAGTACATAGACTGTGTCCAAGGCTCCAAGTTGATATACATCATGCACGCTAGCTGTAGTACAGGGAGATCCATCTCGAAGAAGTACATAGACTGTGTCCAAGGCTCCTAGTTGATATACATCATGCACGCTAGATGTAGTACAGGGAGATCCATCTCGAAGAAGTACATAGACTGTGTCCAAGGCTCCAAGTTGATATACATCATGCACGCTAGCTGTAGTACAGGGAGATCCATCTCGAAGGAGTACATAGACTGTGTCCAAGGCTCCTAGTTGATATACATCATGCACGCTAGCTGTAGTACAGGGAGATCCATCTCGAAGAAGTACATAGACTGTGTCCAAGGCTCCAAGTTGATATACATCATGCACGCTAGCTGTAGTACAGGGAGATCCATCTCGAAGGAGTACATAGACTGTGTCCAAGGCTCCAAGTTGATATACATCATGCACGCTAGCTGTAGTACAGGGAGATCCATCTCGAAGAAGTACATAGACTGTGTCCAAGGCTCCTAGTTGATATACATCATGCACGCTAGCTGTAGTACAGGGAGATCCATCTCGAAGAAGTACATAGACTGTGTCCAAGGCTCCAAGTTGATATACATCATGCACGCTAGCTGTAGTACAGGGAGATTCATCTCGAAGAAGTACATAGACTGTGTCCAAGGCTCCTAGTTGATATACATCATGCACGCTAGATGTAGTACAGGGAGATCCATTTCGAAGAAGTACATAGACTGTGTCCAAGGCTCCAAGTTGATATACATCATGCACGCTAGTTGTAGTACAGGGAGATCCATCTCGAAGCAGTACATAGACTGTGTCCAAGGCTCCTAGTTGATATACATCATGCACGCTAGCTGTAGTACAGGGAGATCCATCTCGAAGGAGTATATAGACTGTGTCCAAGGCTCCAAGTTGATATACATCATGCACGCTAGCTGTAGTACAGGGAGATCCATCTCGAAGGAGTACATAGACTGTGTCCAAGGCTCCTAGTTGATATACACCATGCACGCTAGCTGTAGTACAGGGAGATCCATCTCGAAGAAGTACATAGACTGTGTCCAAGGCTCCAAGTTGATATACATCATGCACGCTAGCTGTAGTACAGGGAGATCCATCTCGAAGAAGTACATAGACTGTGTCCAAGGCTCCTAGTTGATATACATCATGCACGCTAGATGTAGTACAGGGAGATCCATCTCGAAGAAGTACATAGACTGTGTCCAAGGCTCCAAGTTGATATACATCATGCACGCTAGCTGTAGTACAGGGAGATCCATCTCGAAGCAGTACATAGACTGTGTCCAAGGCTCCTAGTTGATATACATCATGCACGCTAGCTGTGGTACAGGGAGATCCATCTCGAAGCAGTACATAGACTGTGTCCAAGGGTCCTAGTTGATAAACACAATGCACGCTAGTATTAATACAGGGCGAGCTATCTCCAAGTGGTACCGGTAAACACGATATGGGAGTCGTCTCCGTACGCCTATTAAAGCACGGGAATAGAAGCGAGCAGAATACTGAGTGGTGTGTGTTATGGACGAAGATTCCTCGTTACGATCTTTCTTTGGCAGTTTTGGCTTCTTCTCACGGTGAATAGAGTTGCAGTTGTTACTACTTGCTGCGAACAAAACCAGTATCATGTCACTGTGGTCTTCTAGTTGGTTACATATCCGATACTTTATTTCACTCTAACTCGTGATTACGATTACATTTTTTCAAATTGAAATGGGAATGTTGTTTCATTGATTGATTGTGATATTCGTGTTTATTACCTACGAAAGCATAAAATATACGAAGAAGAAAATATGACTTTGGCAGAAATAAGTAATATCAGATCAGCATAGCTAGTGGATATGATTAAACAAGAATTTGATTATATTTGTAATTTGTAATTTTTTATTCTCATAAAACTACCTTGGTAGTACAAGGGCGTATTCACAAAATATAATACATAGAAATAAATATATATGTATCAGTTGTTATAGTTCTTTCGCTTGACAAATATGTACAAATTAAGTTGGTTAACTTAACCGGCCCATTTTGGTAAGTTAACCTATGCCAAAACTTTATCAGCCGTGTATATAATATAATTCTGATGGGGTATCTACCTAATTCTCCGTACAACATAAAACGAGGAGTTGAATTTCTTAAGCCAGTAATCAGTCTTAAACATTTTAAATGTATTTTCTCAATAATTTCAAGATTTTCAAAGCACCAGATTTCTGCACCAAATGCTAAGATTGGTGTAACCATTGAGTCAATTGCTAATAATAGACAGTCCAATGGTAAGTTTAAATTTCTCGATTTTATCAATAAGTTATACATTGCTTTGGAAGCACTGTTACAAACATTCTTAATACTTAATAAATAAACTTTCTAGTTTAATGGAGCGTTATACCATTATAAGAATAATCATCAACTATGTCCAGTTTATGGCCATCGAAATAAAATTTTAGTTTTGTACTTTTTGCTGGTCCTCCCCCAAATATTACAATTTTAGTTTTATTTATATTCACAATAATCACAATAGTCCTTGAATGAATCTAAAGCATCTTGTAATCCTTTCGGTGACTCATCAAACAATACTGCAACATCTGCATATAATAAAACTAACAATTATATTTGTATAATTGAGCTTTCATCTTCGATACAACTGAGAGTTACCCCGTTACAGTTTGAGGTCAGTAAAGGGCATTCGACATTATTTACGAAAATAAAAAAAATTAGCAAAGGCGACATGTTCTCTCCCTGTCTTACACCCTTTTCGCAAAGAAAGTAGTCTGATACATCATTATTGCATTGTATAAGTGATTTGATGTTGCTGTACATTGATTTAACAAGAGTCATGAATTTGCCAATCTTTTGCATTTTTGTCCATAACCCAAATGGCCAAAAAGTATCAAAAGCTTTGGTAAAATCTATAAACGCGCAGTAAAGTTTTTGTTTCCTACCTTTCAGTATTTGCATTAGATTATAAAATATGAATATATTGTCGATAGTTGAAAATGACTTCCTGAATCAGGCTTGAGCCGGTGTTAGTATATTTTTAGCGTCTAAGAATTCTGAGAGCCGTGTGTTAAGTATCTTCGTGAACAGTTTTCCGAAACAACTAAGCACAGTTATTGGTCTATATGAGTTAGGATAAGATTTATCTCCCTTTGTCTTATAAATTGGTTTTATTACTCCAGTCAACGATGATTCTGGTAAAACACCTTTCTCAAATAAAACGTTAAATAAGCAGAATGTCAACACTATCTATAAAATGTTCATTTTCAATAAAGTCTATGCCTGATGCCTTAGCCTTCTTAAGTTGCTTAATTACAGATATGACTTCATCCTTTGAGATGACTCGATTTAAAACGTCGCATGAAACGTGTAGTACTTTCAGTATTATCCGTTTTGTCAGTATTGTATTGTAGTATTCATAGAATACGTCGATATTTAAATAATTGTCATGATCGTTTTTATCGTCCCTATTTATGATTTTCCAAAATTCTTTCGGGTCATATTACTGTTTTGTCCTAAGCTTTTTCTCAAATTCTTCTTTGTATAGTCTGATATTTTTGTCCAAACATTTCTTATAATTCTTAGATTCCAATCTACAATCACGTTTACTATAAACAGTTTTTAGTTTTTTAAAACGATGTTTATTTTTATTTAATCTTTTCCTGACGTTATGACACTCTACATTAAACCATGGTTTCGATTTATTAACAGAAGCTTTCCTACTTCGTACTCCAAACGTTGCACGTGCAGCCACTGTCAGTACAAGCGCGACCTCGTCAGTGATGTCATTAACCAGGACTGGGTCACATTGTTCAAGCCTGGCTACATGGGCCCTCTGGCTTAGATTATTTATCCTAGTTGTGTCTAATTTATCTATGAAACTTTGGATTTACTGCTGTCATATCGTCTTAAATACATCATACTCTTGTTTCTTTGGGCTTAATCTTGGCTTACATTCAGGAAATACTGCAAGGGCAGCACCCGTGTCGTCAACAAGGGTATCGTCTTAGTGATTACGCCTAGGTAATAACAATCAGCATTTGGTGCATAATGTTATTACTTAAAACGGTTGAAGAAATAATTAGATCTTAGTGATACATATGGATTAATGAATTTTCAAAAGAGTCGAACACTTTGTGCGGTGCTTGACGCTATCAATTGTGACCTATATTCTAAAAATAGATCTATTTCCAAGGGATAAATCGGTGACTGTTGTTTAAAACAGAACTGAATAGACCTATTTATAACTGCGAGTTTGCCTGACTATTCTATTATTTGATGCTATGAACAAATAATTGTATAACTTTTTCTAAATAAAAGATAAAATGAAGATCTTTTGTTCTATTAATGGCCATAATCTACATATTTGCTGTAATGAAAATCCTATTCTATTTGTACCCTATGATTTCGCAGTATTTCCTTGCCTAACAAGGGTGCCTCCAACTTAGCCTTTTTAAAGGCTTTTCTTGTTGGGTTTGCTTTTAGAACAGTTTATCCTTCATCTTCTATATGATCATTAACGCATAAGCCTGTAGAATAATGTCCTGACTGATCAATAACGTCTAAGCGTGTGGAATAATATCCTTACTGATAAATAATGTCTAAGCTGACGTCTGACTGGTCAATAACGTCTAAGCTTGTTGAATAATGTCCTAACTAAACAATAACGTATAAGCTTGTAGAATAATGCCCTTACTAATAAATATCGTCTTAGCTTGTTAAATAATGTCCTATCTGATCAATATCGTCTTAGCTTGTAGAATAATGTCCTTACTAACAAATAATGACTAAACTTGTGGAATAATGCCCTTACTAATAAATAACGTGTAAGCTTGTAGAATAATGTCCTGACTGATCAATAATGTCTAAGCTTGTGGAATAATGCCCTTATACTAATAAATAATGTTTAAGCTTGTGGAATAATGTCCAGACTTATCAATAACGTCTAAGCATGTAAAATAATTTCCTGACTGATCAATAACGTATAAGCTTGTAGAATAATGTCCTGACTGGTCAATAAAGTATGAGCTTGTAGAATAATGCCCTTACTTATGAATGATATCATTACCCTCTCTTCTTAGCGCTTAGACTGGACTGCATATGACATACTACAGACCTCTTCAGCACGTGGCATCGGTGCTTTCAGGTAGACTTACAGTCAGTCTTTGAGAGAATTCACATGAGGACTTCAAGAACTATAGGATTTTCATCAAACAATGGACACATTTACAGTTAGTCTTTGATAGAATTAGAATTACTAAATATACTCAAAATTTAATTGCTTTTTATAAATAAATACAACCATCGACAAAGGGAGAATATATACGAAGGGAGTTAACGAACCAAGGGTTCTCATCACATATTGAATATCATGTGATATAATCGAGATAATGATGAAGAGACTATGACAAAAGCTATATCTCTATCGCTATGTTTCTAACAGTAATAGACTTACAGCATCTCATCTGAGTTTGACTTAAAATCTTTCTTTGGATTCAACTTGTCTATTGACAAAGAAACAATTTTCAAGATGACTTCCAGAATTGAAGCAATTGAATGTTAGAGTTGAAGTGGATGAGATGTATTGATAAAGATCTCTCAGGCTGTTACACCGTAACATTTGTATTTTGCAACTGACATGTTATATCCTATGACCCTTTGGCCTCTATGACAGAAATAGACAATCTATGATTAGGCCGTCTGTCATGTTTTGTATTGATTTAGTTGGTGTTGAAATGTTTCTGGCCATCAACACAATCTTTGACACAGGAAATCTACCAAATACGTAAAGAGGTCTCACCTCGATTTAAGTACTAGTTCAAGGAAAGAATTGAGCGACAATGTTAAAGGACTTGGCTAAAGGCTATGTAAGTACATATACCCCCATATCTAGACCTGATATGAAGACATAACACGGAGTGAGAGGAGATATGAAGACATAACACGAAGTGAGAGGAGATATGAAGACATAACACGGAGTGAGAGGAGATATGAAGACATAACACGGAGTGAGAGGAGATATGAAGACATAACACGGAGTGAGAGGAGATATGACCAGGAGACGGGGAGAAAGGCTGGCGCCTGGCAGCCCAATGTTTATCGATGTAACCATTACCTCCCACTAGGGAAGTAAGAACGATATAATCATACACTGCCTGGCAGAGAGCTACCAAGGCGTTTAATTATTCTATTATAACTGAATTATAGACGTACCGTTACGTTTAATCTCTGTAATATTCATATGTATTTGTTGAATATCCCGGGATTTATACTTTCAAAATGGTTTCATCTACTCTTTAATGCATTCCTTCTGAGATTGTCTGAGATATGACAATTTGCAATTGGAAACCATCATAACGTTTTACTACCTACTTGCTTTTTTCGAATTACAATGAAACTCGTCAAATGACTTACAGTATGTTTTGGTATTCATGCAATAACTTAGAATTGATAATACTATCCGAAAGCTTCAATGTATCATAAATTGGGAGCATCCCTCGAAGTTTGTATCCGTCATAATTTCTTTTTCAAGGAATAGGAGTAACACATAGGTAATCTTGTCTAACTATCTGACTTGAAAAACGCAAAAGTGTTTGTAGATCATAGTTTAACTTTCACATCAAAATATGTGTGTCAGGAATGTAGTGCGTCCTTGGCCTTGAACCCAGAACGAGGCTGATGAAAGGTCAAGAAAAGTGCACATATGGTGTGCGCACTTCTCACGTATCATGTTGCGCCCACATAGTGTTTCCAACTTCCGCCAACTTCCTCTCGTTCAATGAGCGTTAGTTGTAGTCACGTGATGCAACGTGCTGCAATCTGTTTAAAGAGCTGCCAGCAGTCAACAGAGTAGTTTATACATAATGTTGAATATGCCAGCACTTGTTATAGCATTGAGACATGATCTAACCCAGTCCTGACTAGTCCCAGAGGCAACGTTTTGTAATGGCATCATGTTCTATAACTTTGGAAATTTAGTTGACCAATGGTCTGCGCACTTTTATCAATATTGGCAAGACATCATCGCCTCACCATACCAGTATCATATGTGGGTCAGAACGGATATCGATAAATGAAATCATTGAGTGATTGATATATTCCAATATCATACATCAGTTTGCTCATTGCTACTTAAATGAGGGAGGTTCTGTGCTGAGGTTGACCGTACCGTCCACTGTCCCACATCACAGTATGGTGACCTCGCTCACTTGCCATCACCTCAATACTTTAAAAAAACACTAGAGCCTGCAGTTCCATATTCATAAGTGAAACTGGACAGCTGCGAATTAAAAGCATGAAAGGAAAAAGTATTAAGGCCTATTCATATTTTAGGGGAATTTTCATTCTCGAGGCTAAATGTTATTGTAAAAACCAGGAATGCTGCAATGAAATCTGGTTATAAAACTTCCAACAGGACTGTTGTCCATACCTGTCACAGTCAGACGGAACAGTAGCCTCACTTTACCGGCATCGTATGATATTGACCAGTTATGACTGGTATTCCCGCCAGCCAAGCACTCCAGGAGCTTAGGAATGTTTATTCTTAGCCTTCCTCTAGGGCTCTAAGCTAATATGTTGAAACTATAAAACTAATCGGAATTTTAGAAAATTGATAACGTCTTAGAAGTTAATGTCACACTATATGGCTGTGTCCTCATGTAAATACAGTTTATGATATTACATCAGAAAAAGCAATCAGAAACACATACTTCAATTTCAGTCTAAAGAACTTGTTTATTGTGATTCTAGTGAAGTGAAGTGAGTCAAGTGAACTGAAATGACTCTAGTGAAGTTATGTGACTCTAGTGAAGTGAAGTGACTTTAGTGAAGTTAAGAGAGTCTAGTGAAGTAAAGTCAATCTAGTGAATTTACTCTACTGAAGTGAAGTCACTCTAGTGAAGTAAAGTGAGTCTAGTGAAGTGAAGTGAGTCTCGTAAAGTGAAGTCACTCTAGTGAAGTGAAGTGACTTTAGTGAAGTTAAGAGAGTCTAATGAAGTTAAGTCAATCTAGTGAATTTACTCTAGTGAAGTGAAGTCACTCTAGTGAAGTAAAGTGAGTCTAGTGAAGTGAAGTGAGTCTCGTAAAGTGAAGTCACTCTAGTGAAGTGAAGTGAGTCTAGTAAAGTGAAGTCACTCTAGTGAAGTGAAGTGAGTCTAGTGAAGTGAAGTCACTCTAATGAAGTGAAGTGAGTCTAGTGAAGTGAGTCTAGTTAAGTGAGTCTAGTGAAGTGAGTCTAGTGAAGTAAGTCTAGCGAAGTAAGCCTAGTGAAGTGAAGTCACTCTAGTGAAGTGAAGTCACTCTAGTGAAGTGAAGTCACTCTAGTGAAGTGAGTCTAGTGAAGTGAAGTGAGTTTAGTGAAGTGAGTCTAGGGAAGTGAGGCTAGTGAAGCGAGTCTATTGAAATGACTCTAGGGAAGATGTTGCGTGAACACACTGACATTGTTTCTATGTAGGTAATGGCGGAAGCTGTGAGAGAAGGAGCATAAATGAATCAGAACCTAGGACGGCAGCGAGGTGTCTCGTGTCAGCTCTGTTACATGAATAACCATGGCAACTGTATAATCGGCAATATGTTCACTTGTCAGCTATGATCAAGATGGTCATTTAACGTACACATATTGCTATCTATATACATTGAGACACACAATGAACTCAGCATTCAGTCTTGTTATGAGGTTTGTTGTTGGTGTTCGTAGTGATGGTTGTTGTTGGTGGTGGTTTGTTTGTGTTGTACTTTGTCGTCGGTGGTTTGTTTGTGTTGAACTTTGTCGTCGGTGGTTTGTTTGTGTTGTACTTTGTCGTCGGTGGTTTGATTGTGTTGTACTTTGTCGTCGGTGGTTTGTTTGTGTTGTACTTTGTCGTTGGTGGTTTGTTTGTGTTGTACTTCGTCGTTTTGTCGTTGGTGGTTTGTTTGTGTTGTACTTTGTCGTCGGTGGTGATAATAGTTGTTGTTGAAGGTGGCTTATTTTAAACTTGTGCCCATGGTGGTTTTTGCCGTGTGGTTGTCTGTTTTGTTGTTTGTTTTTACTAATGGTAATGGCTGTGATTGTGATTTTTCTTGTTGTGTTGCTGTGTTGTTTCTTGTTGTTAAAGATTAAGTTGGATCTAAAGCGGAAATTAGTATTCAGGAAACGGGTCTGTGAATTGAAGCCGATAGTGCCATTGGACACACTATCTATACGCCTTCACAAATTATGACCAGTCGGCTGTTCAGATGGTTTTGTTCTTGAAGCGTGTACACTAATTAGGAAACGAGTCAAGATAGTTCAATTAAATTATGCTAGGGGCTTATCGGTTGAACAATGCAGGACTAACAATGATTAAACATTCTATGAAAAATGTCAATTAAATAATCACAATTGTGTTTGAATACAATTATAATCTCTATCTTATATAAATCTATAATTTAACAAGGAGCCTGCCACCATACAAGCAAAGGAATGGAATAGGATATCAGATTTACGGTGAACATTCGATCAAGGTGCTTTTCATTTGGAAACTGTTAAATAATCTTTCGTTATAGAATATAAAGCTCGCTAATTCATGTTCACATTCCCCAGAAAGCAGAATTAACGTTTCCTTATTGATTCAATGTCCGGGGTACGAACAAAAAAAGAGGCGTAAGCCCAACAAATAACTTTAACAAATGAACCCAAGAAATTGACTTGTCAACACTTTGGTGGTTTTCAATGACAGTAAACGTCCTGGTTGTGTAGGTAGCAGGCGGCTAAATTGGCACTCCTCTACTGTGTCTCTGTAACCAAGGGCAACAGGCCGATATCAGTTACCGGCAGAATGTCTCTGGAATTTAGCAGAAAGTTTTCCGGTGTCTGTTGGAGATGTAGATACCAGCAGTGAGGGAGAGGAGCTGGTGGGTTTGATGTCATACACTTAAGTTTAGGCCATATAGTTTTGTTTTAAATGGAGAAACATTTGTTCTTAATGGTAGTTTCTCTACCTCTTGTCATTTCATATTTAGTCACACTTAGACTTGCTGAATAAAGACCCACACTTCACTAGAGGTTCATCGTACATAAACAGCCACGGAGCAGGACTGCTTCTAGTGTACATATCATTTATGCGAGCACCTGTCGCTGGTTAGTTCTGCTCCAGGATTAAGTATCAACAAAGCTAGATTTCATTAATACACTCGCAACTCTCTTTAAAAATCATTACATTATTTTAAAAAAAACGTTATAGAGTGAATTAAACTCTAGTCCTAAGGTTCATGTGGGTAATTTTAAAATTTACTGAGGGGGTTCTTTTAAAAATACAACGTCTTACTTTTATGTTGGCACTGTACAAAACGGATAGTCTTTTGAACTAATGTTAAACTCATATCTGGTAGTGCTTGGTGAAAAGGCATCGTTGATCAAGTTGGTCAACAACAACTCAATATATATATATATATATATATATATATATATATATATATATATATATATATATATATATATATTGATATCATTTGAGATTAGACGTCAATGAATAATCTGTCTGTCTGTCTGTCTGTCCTTCTTTCTTTCCCTACCCTCCTTACGGTCCTAAAACTGTAAGAGGCCTTATACAATTCGGATTCCAGGCATGTGCTTGATAATGTATAGTACTGTATCTCACTGTATCAGAGATCGTATATATGTCTATACGATCCCTGGCTGTATCTCACTGTTGAGAGTTTAGCGCTTTGAATTGCTAAAAGTAAAAACATTTATTTTGGGAAACCATTTTTATTTGAAAATCATCTTTGAATCATATACGAGTATTTTTTATTTGAGAAATGAATTTACATAACACCTACAGTTGATAATCTGCGAGACATAATTGTCTACCGTATACTCTGGCTCCCTGGGGTTCTATATCACCCGGAGCGCCGTTTCATGTGGTTCAAGGAAGGCGGTCTGGAGTCAATAAGAAATATCAACATTGATAGCCCTTGTTTCTACCATGCATAATCACATTGAACATTCACTCAATGGCTTTGATACCACAAGAGTTACTTCCCAAAAATATAGATTGGAGATATATCTTAATTGAGCATCAAATTTCTTTTATTTACAAAATGTCATTTCAAAGCATATACTGATCTAAACTTAATAATTGCTACCATCGTGGACTATGGAATTTATATCATTGAGAACAAGCCATAACTATCACTTGTGACTTGCTCTTCACGTGGATCCTTCAGATAATTTAGTTTGACATATGGTTTGATATCGTTTTGCTATTGGTGAGTTGGCAGTTGCTTATTATACTATTAACTGCTATATTTATTGTTCAATTACCAGAATTATATATATATAACTCACTCAACAAAGTTACAGAGTGAATGTAATAACAATTTATGTTTTTATAACCTAGTGTGATAATATCTTATCAAACACGCTTGACATTACTTTCAGAATAGAAATAACTTGCAATCTAACCTGAAGAGATGAACGCCTTCGCGAGTTACGCATGTGAGTCTCTGGTATTCCATTCTTTTTTGAAATTATAGATATCTCACAAGAAATCAACGCACAGGTTTCCGTTTTCTTTAGGGACCAGCGAAAGTCTACGAGGGCGGGAATTCGGTACTGAGTCATCATCTTGTGATAGAACGTGTACTTGAGTATGTTATTCACTTAAACACTTACATGATCGAGTGATATCATGTCATGTCGCACCACGCTGGGTCGAATTTATGAGAAATTCACTAAACTATACCATAGAGGGAAGTTTATATCAAAGTGAATACACCCATAAATGGTTCAACGTCTACGATACTTTTGAGTAAATGACAACCTTTTGGTGTTGAATTCAAACAAATCAACGATAAAACCATATGCATACATATATCATTTATACATACAGCATGTTATAGTCACAACAACTAGTAAAACACAAACTGAGCCATGATTGTTTATAAGAGAAGTCAAAGAAGAGTTTTTCAGGGGCATATGGTGGATAGAAACTTAGTTGAAACGTTTCATATTCAGTGAATGATAAGTAAGGCTAATCCATGCTAAAGACAGGTGCCAATTCAACAATGGACTAAAACTGCCAGAATTTAGCTCTTGTAAGTCCTAAAGTGTTTGATGTAGCTCTGATGTACCAACCTTGTAATAAAAGGTCTTTGAAATCGGATAAACCACCACATTAAGTTTTATTTATGAATATACGGGATCATTCCGAAATTTTTCCTTAAAATTTAAACAATATTAAAAGAAGAAAGTAAATCTAAACCACATTAGTGAAAACTGCAAACACCCAAATTATCAATAGCGTCTCCAAATGCTTTAGCGTTGGAAATGATAGGGGCTTCGACTCCCCCTTTTAAATTTTGCAAGTATGATCTGGCAGTAATTTGTAGAGAAACTCACCTCTGTGGTCCTTCAGGTTCCACCAGGCGTGGAGGGAGCCGTAGGTGCAGGACGCCCCATTGCACCCCTCCCTGTTCCATAGCCCCCTGGCATCGTATTGGTTGTTGTGCCAGGCCGTGACCCATGCCACCGTAGAGAATCCGATGATGAAGAGGAGGGTCCCGAGAAGAAGACACACTAGGGCTACCTTCATCCATATGGACGCGGACACCATTGTCGGCATTTTGAGAACTTTGTAGTTTCCTGAGGCACTAGAGTGGTAATGGCAGTGGTGGGCAACAAGTCTGATGCTTCCTCCCTCGCTGGACTCTAGACGCTACACTCTCCCGCCTCTCTCAACGACTCCTTCTCGCTAACTCCCTGCACTGGTCTCGCAGCCTACTGTTCCGCCCGCTCTGCCAGGGCTTTGATACCAGATTTGACTATTTTCACCGGAATGGCCCACGTTACCATGGAAACGTGTGAAGATGAGTTGGGATGTTTGTTGATGGGGGTCTAGTTATGTTGATACCGCATCTGAATTCCCGGGGTAAGAGCCTGTCGTAACTGACCCCCCTACAACACACATCCCCACCCTCTTGATGTTTTCTCCCACCCTCGGGCTTCCATCCATACTCTTTCACCCTTGACATTTGTAGAGATGTCTAAATAACGATAAGTCAAAATGATATTTTTAACTGATGATTTTTAAGAGATGGTTCTGTATTGGAAAGTTTTCATTTCTTAAAATTCTGATGTTTCCATTTGCTTACGTCCTAAATTTGTTTGATGTGATATTTTTCTAACAAGTGTCAAACAATTTTCAAACACAACATAGGACAGGGTACAAATCTAATAGACTACCTTTAATGAAACCAAAGAACTATTATCAAACATTTTCAGTACAAAAACGTATAACTGACAGGGGTTACACAATGAATATTTATTAAAAACAGATGATTTAAATATCCAGCAACTTTGCCCACAGTATTTGGCACAACCACATTGCACTCTCGCGTCCCGCTACTAAAAATCCTTCATCCAAGGATTTGTATTAGTATGAACCCTCGCTCCCTTTCTCCCGGCCTCTGCTTGCCGAGGCTAGAACGCATCGTTCTTCTCCCTACTTCCTAGTCCATTCCTTTCCGCTCTGTGTACACACCAATCTCAATCTCCTTCGTTTATACCCCCATTGTAGAATGGCCTTACACTCTCCGAATATTCTCCTATAAAATGTATATATAGAATGTGTATATAGTATGTAAATCAAACAAGAGAAGGAGCCGGAGAGAAATGGGCATTGTTTAAGCCTAATCAAGACTTGCTTTCAGATGTAAAGTTTCTTGCAATGTTGAATTAAAGCTTGAATATGTGGTGGGGATCGGAGTGACTGACCTTCGGTTCTCGAGGAGCAAGAGGCCGCTAGGAAAACTACTGGCAATGTTCAAATGGGACTTATATACCCACAAGTTATAGTTCATGTCATCTAGATTATTGTACGATTGATGCTGAAGGCAATCGGATTTGGTAAATTAAGATAACGCAGATGGTCATTTGATATGATTTGCTATTATTTTATTTCTTGAGCTCATTGCTGGGAATCGTTTGTACCCTAAGAGTAACAAATCACTGACTGTGATTTGAGAAATCCATTGACGATTGTTGATTAGAGGTTGTTCAATTTAATTAGGAAGGCAACCTTTCTTAATTATTTAATATCTAAATTTGAATATATGAAAATCAAATCCAGGAGGAGAATTAGAACCTGAAAAAGACAAAAGAAAGTATCTAAGGACTAAAACAAACTTGTAATTAGGAGAAGAAATTCATATCAAGGATGTAAATAAGGGCTCTTATAACTTACTATCTCCTACGTTTGATTAGAATATCAGAATGAATACTTTCCAAAACTCTCTATTAGCTAGCATTCTCTTAATATGACATATTCTTGTAAATACATTTCAAATTATATATATATATATATATCACGCGTGTGTGTGTATCTGTAAGCATATTAACTAACCAAGACAGCTATTTATTAAAGCGATACCCTATTCTTATTCGAAAATTTTCATTCCAGTGAGTAAGCGATGGAATCGTACGTCTAAAGATTTCTGATTTTAATTAATCAGTTCTACACATCATATTGAACAACGCATTCCCTCACTTCTCCTGGCCTTTGCAACAATTTTCAGAACTTAGCGAGCTTTCTAGCCCACAATATTGATATTCAAAACACCTTGCCCTTCAACATTGGCTGACATTCGCAAAATACAAATATCTTCAGACACAAAAAATACAAATATCTTTAGACACAAAAAATACAAATATCGTCAGACACAAAAAATACAAATATCGTCAGACACAAAAAATACAAATATCGTCAGACACAAAAAATACAAATACGTCAGACACAAAAATACAAATATCTTCAGACACAAAAAATACATGAAAATTGAGGGAATGCGTCTCTCATAAGTATCGGCGATGCAATCACTAAATAGTAACATTATTGCAAACGCGACAGGAAAGATTGGGGGTTAGTGATAATTTTTTTTGCTCGCCAAGAATAATTATTAGGATTTAGTGGCTTTGCACGGGCCCGTAGCACCAATTTCGAGAGTGGGGGGGCCGAAATTAGGGATTTGCTAGCTCAGTGGGGGGGGGGGGGCGGCTAACGTTTATACTTTATAGGTCAAGACAGTATATTTATTTAAGAAAAACACCCGCTTACAACACGTCGGTGAGACCAAATACAGGCATTTAATGTTCACGTCACGTTCTCAATCTGCAGAAAAGGGTCAGATGCCTCATAAAACATATAATATTCTATTTTTCATACAAACATCTAAATAAGCACAAAAAGGTTTTTTTCCCTAAAATCAGTGGGGGGGGGGGGGGGGGGGGGGCTTGCTACGGGGCCTGTTACAAACGTGAGTATATGACTTCGATGGCAGTCACACCAGTCACGCTGGGCTTTGGGACGCAACATGACTAATAGCTCGTCTTCCTCCGACTCACACCCCCCTTACGTACACACCCTTACTCCCTCACTGCCTCTCGTATGCGATAGTGGGCGGTATGACCAGTGCATGAGAGGGATTGGGTAACCGGACCAGCTGCTGAGGCCAGCAGACAGACAGCCCTCTCACCCCCCCCCCCCCCCCCCCCCCCCTTCCCCCCCCCCCCCCCCCCCCCCCCCCCCCCACGCACACACACACACAAACACACATAACGCGTTTGATGATGCAACTCTCGTCAATCATCAATGATATCACGAGCCGAATCCCGTCATTTGAAATAAATAAATAATTTCCACATAGCCGCTAAACATAAAATGATTTTTCATGCTTGTTTAGAAATAATTGACACTACTACATAACAAGATAAGATTAGATAATGCTTTATTTGTTTTCACGGGCAAAAGAAACGCTACGATGTATTTAAATCTAGATTGCAGAATAAATTCAGAAGTGAGATTAAAAAAACAAAATGTTATTCAACAAGACGATATCATATTCCTAAAAAATGCACCAAATCAGCTCCGGTATTAACGGCACAGTCTCCAATATTGGCCCGGGGGTAAAAAAGTACAAGTTCACTGTCATGACTGATCCGGGTGCAGGGAAATCCAGGTTCAGTGTGTTGAAAACAGTTCACATTAACATGATTAGTAACGTGTATGGCCTCCCCTTCTCACAATACACGCATTAACCTTCCGACGCATGGAGAAAATC
Organism: Phorcus lineatus; assembly: GCA_921293015.1. Lineage (NCBI taxonomy): Eukaryota > Metazoa > Mollusca > Gastropoda > Trochida > Trochidae > Phorcus > Phorcus lineatus. The sequence continues at coordinate 61,740,562 of OV121084.1, forward strand.
AAACGTCTGACGTCATTACGTGGAAGGAAGTTCTGTAAATCGAGCTGTTTGCGCTCGGGCATTGTCTTTTGGAAATTCATTGTGCCTGTTGTCGAAGAAAGGGACAAACGATGGGATGGAGAATGTCATCGACGTAACGCTGAACCGTTAGATTTCCATTCACGATTACCAGTAGTGTCTTCTCCTCAACCAGTATGCCGCCCCAAAACCATGACACTTCCTCCCCCTTAGGGCACCACTTCCTTCTCTCCCCAACGGCGGTAAACACGTACTCTTCCATCTAATTTGAAGAGACAGAACCGACTTCGTCAGAGAAAAGCACCCTTTGCCACTGACGTCGCTGCCAACGTAAAACCATCCTCGCCCATCTCAGTCTTCGTTTGCGATATCCTGTCCCCGGAACGATCTGTATGCCCTGATGCCATGGGACCTTAGACGTCTGGCCACTGTGCGTCTCCTTACTCGGTGACCCAGGGCATTCGACGCCGATGACGTCACTGTGAGGAAGCGGTTTCTGAGGTGTAACGTGCGCAGATATTGGACGTCCTGTTTGGTTGTGACTCTTGGTCGGCCTGATCTTGGTCCGTCTAAGGTCTGTCCCGAATGACGATAACGCTGCATAAGTCTTGTGACATTTGTACGGTGACAGCCAAGCGTTCCTGCAACATGGGTGGTGGTGGCTCCCATTTCAATCATCCCGATTGCTCGCTCATGTTTTCTTTATAAAATTGGTGTCTGACAACCAATTCCCATTGGTCATGCCTTATTAGGTATCTATGACTATGTGTCTAACCAACTTTAACCAGTTCCGATTGTCCTCACGGAATGGCGTCTTAGGTTACTTTTGTGCGTGGCCGGTTATGCTTTCCCGTTTACGAATAACTTCGTAATTATTTCGATTCAACGTAATCTTCTCCTATGACTTATAGTAGCAATCGCCACTATTCAGGTTGGGTGAGAAAAGAAGCAAAAGTAGTATCGATTTCACCAGTTAAAAATAAGAATTTATTTACATTCTTTAAAATATCACATTTAAAAAAAAGGATAATCATGTTTATATACCCTTCATAAAAGAAAAGTATGGACGGGTTGGAGAATTTTTAACGCATATTAAAACTGTAAAAATAATACAATCATATTATTTGTATCTATTTGTTGATGTATCAGCTATAATTTGTAATATATCAGGTACGATTAAAAAGATCTTTGTGGATCTGATTTTATTAAATACCTGAAAAGTTTTGACATACGAGGGGAAGTCAATAAGTTCACAGAAGTGAGTTTTGAAACACTCCTGAAGACATCATCGTTGATGTCATTATTGAGATAACGACGACAGTTTACAGACATAACCAACCCTTCCCGGTCATTTACTTGGGATTTATAGCCTGTTGAACACGGGTAAGCACCTGTAATCATGGAAAGTTCTAAAACTGAGCATTGTGCGGTTATGAAGTTTCTCACGAAGGATGGGTTGAATACAACCGAAATACATAAACGCACGACCAATATGTATGGGAAAGAAACCCCTGAATATTCGAATGTTGCAAAATGGCCAGCTGAGTTTAAACGGGGTCACAGCTCAATAGGCCAGGACGGCCTGTTGAAGATAGTACAGATGATATGCATGCACGATTCCAGGGCCGATCGTAGAATAAATGTGGGGTTTGGTTTTTCTCATGGAAGTGTTTGCACCATAATTCATGAGCACTTGCACATGTCCAAGGTTCCTGCAAGATGGGTGCCACGAAACTTAAATGCACATGATCGACACCAGAGATTTTAATCCAGTCATGAGCTTTTGGACAAGGTTTGGCGATGATGATGAACTCAAGGCAACTTCTGAGGCGAGGCTGAGGGGCCAAAGGAAGATTTCTACCGCAATGGCATGGGCAGACCTAAAGACGAATGGACAAAGTGCATCAAGGTCGATGGAGATTGAATTGAAAAATAAAATCAATATTACAACCATTGGCTTTCATTTTATATTCACTTCTATAAACTTATTGACTTCCCCTAGTATCTCCTCGAACTGAGACAGCCCATCTCCCGGTCACTATACTATAACGTGCGCTACATTTTTTAGACTCATTTGCTCTAAACAGTGTTTGTACTAATGCTTTCAAATTGGGTTGGATAACGACAAACTGGAAATTGCAAACAAAATATTTTTGTAATGCAGTGCAAGGTATTTTAGACGAATCTATCGATAATGCTTTCACGTGAATTGATTCTAGCATTGATTTTATTGTAGCAACCCTTTGCCTGGCAGCATCAAATATGAAAAGAAAGTGTTTAAATATGAATATAGATTATGGTGGTTTGTGTGATAATGCATGTAGAAAACGCAAAACAGAAGGATGCCAAGGATTTAACAAGTTTAGAAAACGTAAAGATTGACTCTCATTGGGGAAATTATCATTTGAAACAAGAAACAACTATAATGCTGATTGATAGCAAAAACACACTGTTTATTAAACAGAAAAACAAAGTAAAGTATTCTGAACATGAAATGAAATCGTTGAAATTATAGTTACCAACCGAGTTGGAGGTGTGCATCAATTGGAACACCTAGGCGTAGAGGGATTACATTGCACATGCCTAGGTGTTTCAATTCATTCACGCCGACGACGAGGTTGATAACTGACTTACCATTCAACCATCAAAATCAATTACAAACAGCAACAAAAACATTTTTGTAAATATCTTAAGAACACGTTAAAATAACAGAGGTATTTTTGTTTATATCATTGGTACGATATCAATTGCGCTTCCAGATAAAGAAACGGTGTGTGTAAATACGGTAGGTGACAGAATCCTGAGGAATTCGCGCCGCACGTGCAGCATGCTGAAATATACATTAAAAAATAACAGAGAGTATAACCAGTGTCAAAATCACAAGAGTAACCACAAAAAAACTAAATCTCAAAATTTAGATTAAATTAACTCATAATATAATGTATAATAATAATGTATAACTCAATCATTTGGTCATTAAAATATCTTCTGTAAATCGGCTGCATTCGCTGGTCTAGCGGTTAGATCTCTGAACACTCAACAGGAGTTTACGGGTTCGATCCCCGGTTTCGTCAATAACAATTGTAGTGTATTTTGTCTAAAATACAACTTATTTACGAATCATTTTCACTATGAGATACAACTATTTCAAACCTTATCCTTGTTTACAGGTGAGTAAGTTAGATGAACACATGTATTCACTGCCAGAGTTGAAGATCTCTTCACCTGACTAAGTTTAGATGTAGAAAAAGAGTAGGTGTATTAGAAAAGTAGAGGTGTATCGGTCAATACACCTACAGTTAGAACAAAGGAAACCATAGCAACGAGACCGGAAGTGGGTTATAAAAGTCAGATAACCCTAACTTCCCTCGGTGCATCACTCAATACAGCTCCTCTTTGAATCGTGGTTCCTCGGCTTCGCTACGCTACGCCTCGGGGACCCAAAATCATATTGTTCATGTATCAAGCACTGTAAAGGGTCTTTAGATGCAGATGCTAAGATGATATTGTTCACATATCAAGCACTGTCAAGGGTCTTTAGATGCAGATGCTACTGTTCACATATCAAGCACTCTCAAGGGTCTATAGATGCAGATGCTATTGTTCACATATCAAGCACTGTCAAGAGTCTTTAGATGCAGATGATATTGTTCACATATCAAGCACTGTCAAGGGTCTTCAGATGCAGATGCTACTGTTCACATATCAAGCACTGTCAAGGGTCTTTAGATGCAGATGATATTGTTCACATATCAAGCACTCTCAAGGGTCTATAGATGCAGATGATATTGTTCACATATCAAGCACTGTCAAGGGTTTTCAGATGCAGATGCTATTGTTCACATATCAAGCACTGTCAAGGGTCTTTAGATGCAGATGATATTGTTCACATATCAAGCACTGTCAAGGGTCTTTAGATGCAGATGCTATTGTTCACATATCAAGCACTGTCAAGGGTCTATAGATGCAGATGATATTGTTCACATATCAAGCACTGTCAAGGGTCTTTAGATGCAGATGATATTGTTCACATATCAAGCACTGTCAAGGGTCTTCAGATGCAGATGCTATTGTTCACATATCAAGCACTGTCAAGGGTCTTTAGATGCAGATGATATTGTTCACATATCAAGCACTGTCAAGAGTCTTTAGATGCAGATGCTATTGTTCACATATCGAGAACTGTCAAGGGTCTTTAGATGCAGATGATATTGTTCACATATCAAGCACTGTCAAGGGTCTTTAGATGCAGATGCTATTGTTCACATATCAAGCACTGTCAAGGGTCTTTAGATGCAGATGATATTGTTCACATATCAAGCACTGTCAAGAGTCTTTAGATGCAGATGCTATTCTTCACATATCAAGCACTGTCAAGGGTCTTTAGATGCAGATGCTATTGTTCACATATCAAGCACTGTCAAGGGTTTTTAGATGCAGATGATATTGTTCACATATCGAGAACTGTCAAGGGTCTTTAGATGCAGATGATATTGTTCACATATCAAGCACTGTCAAGGGTCTTCAGATGCAGATGCTATTGTTCACATATCAAGCACTGTCAAGGGTCTTTAGATGCAGATGATATTGTTCACATATCAAGCACTGTCAAGAGTCTTTAGATGCAGATGCTATTGTTCACATATCGAGAACTGTCAAGGGTCTTTAGATGCAGATGATATTGTTCACATATCAAGCACTGTCAAGGGTCTTTAGATGCAGATGCTATTGTTCACATATCAAGCACTGTCAAGGGTCTTTAGATGCAGATGATATTGTTCACATATCAAGCACTGTCAAGAGTCTTTAGATGCAGATGCTATTCTTCACATATCAAGCACTGTCAAGGGTCTTTAGATGCAGATGCTATTGTTCACATATCAAGCACTGTCAAGGGTTTTTAGATGCAGATGATATTGTTCACATATCGAGAACTGTCAAGGGTCTTTAGTTGCAGATAATATTGTTCACATATCAAGCACTGTCAAGAGTCTTTAGATGCAGATGCTATTGTTCACATATCGAGAACTGTCAAGGGTCTTTAGATGCAGATGATATTGTTCACATATCAAGCACTGTCAAGGGTTTTCAGATGCAGATGCTATTGTTCACATATCGAGCACTGTCAAGGGTCTTTAGATGCAGATGATATTGTTCACATATCAAGCACTGTCAAGGGTCTATAGATGCAGATGCTATTGTTCACATATCAAGCACTGTCAAGGGTCTTTAGATGCAGATGCTATTGTTCACATATCGAGCACTGTCAAGGGTCTTTAGATGCAGATGATATTGTTCACATATCAAGCACTGTCAAGGGTCTATAGTTGCAGATGATATTGTTCACATATCAAGCACTGTCAAGGGTTTATAGATGCAGATCAATATATATATCAGAATAGTAAATTCGGTCAAACTGTCGGTACACGCAAACTATGAATCTATTCAAGCACGAAACGTATTGATAAGTATATTAAGAAATATATAGATACTCGGATACCTAAGTTTTTCCGAGTGCTTGATGTTATGATTAATCCTATTTTACTGTATTGTGCAGAAATTTGGGGTTTAAAGAGCCACTCCGTGAGTTGTTGGAGTCATATATGCCAAACTTGATCAATGGTGTCATTCGATCGCGAAATATCGACTGTTACCAAAAAGACACATTTTAAAGCTTATTGGTTTTTTACAGTAACAATATGAAGGTAGAACGTCGCAATTATGATCGAGAAGCGGACAGTGGCGCGCGTCACATAGTCAAACGTAATTTTGGAGACTTATCTACAACAGCCAGGAGGGCAGTAAGGAGTTGATAGCGTTTGTTAAGTTATATAACTAGTATCCATGTATATTGGACGTGGTATCTACACCTCTGTGCATTAATAAGGCTGTTTTAAGATTTTCATGGAAAACCAGTATTTGTCATTTATATGTCCTTTGGACATGAAAAGTTAAGATGTTTTGATTTTATATCACCACATATGACATTTAGGTTCGTATCAAAGGTAGATAATATGTTATGAAAATCACGGAGTGGCTCTTTAAGTATTTTGATTATTTAGAATAGGTTTTATACGCAATTTATTTGCCTGCAAGAAAGTTTTTGGGGTAAAAATGAGCACATGAGTGGTGTTTGGGGAATGTGGCAGATATCCAAATTTTATTACTATCGTTTGCTAAAAATGTGCTATGATATTTATGTAATGACACAGCTGGTTAAAAGAGTTGGGTGTCTGATATCACTCTACTCTTTTCAACTAGATTTCATCATTTATGGTATGAACAAAAGGTGGAATTTTCGTCATTTTCATAAATCCATTTACAAAAAGGGTAAAATATATTCACCCACAAAACTTGTTCGAAACATTTCCGACATCTACTAAAGGCAATCAAGTGCTACTCAATCTTGACAACTCAGATGTAGAGAACGATGTTTATCATGTGTTAATGTCATGAAATCTAGTGTATCTTAGCTCGTTTTCGTTGTTCATCGCGTGACCTATCAACTGAAAAGGGAAGATTATCATTTTCTCCTTGTGTGTACAGCTTATGATTCTACAGGTAAAAAGTAAATAAAAGAATTCTATTTTGTCCATCCATCAAATGGTAGATTCCCTTCCTTACTGCAACATTTAAATGAAAATTAGTTCAAAATGTTGCAGTTTTTATCCACCAAGCAATGATGTTAAGAAAATTGTATATATGAAACGTTCTATAGGCAAGTGGGCTCCTCAGTACTGAAATAGAGATTGATAATCGTAAAATTTCTTGTTACAGAACAAACAAAACATTTAAACCAAAGGTGATCTCGTAATTATTGGTTGAATTCATTCAATTTTTAAATGAGATATAAAGTAATTATTTGAACATGTTGGTATAACCTAAAGATTAGCCATTTTAGCAATTATACATACACACATTTATAGAAATAATAGCCTTTTGGGGCGTTTATCGTTTTATTTCTCGGCGAAGTTCGTTTCTTAACATAAATTTGTAGGATTTACCAACGGATAACGGACGCGACCTGAAAAAAGTATTAGAATTTGTACTATTGCAGATAGTGTGATCCCAAATATAACACTACATTATTTTGTGGGTTGTGTGTCTAATACATTCAGCTTTGGGAGCTATGTCGATTTACATCAATAAGGGGAGTATTGAATGTAACAACAGCTTAACAGCCGCTTGTTCGGCCTTGTTTTAAGACAAAACGATGAGGTGAGTTGGCTAGCTGGTGGTATGGTCAATGATGGCGGTGTCGCCTGACTATGAGGGTGTGGGTAGGCCTACAAATCCCCCAACGGACTCCACCCGTATAAGTACAGTATAAGAATTTGTACTATTGCAGATAGTGGAATCCCAATAAAACACTCTTATAAATTTCTAACAGATGTTGAAATAACCATGATATTTTCTTGAATACTCCTATGACAATTATTACATTTATATCTATATCAGGTAATATTGCTTTTGGAGGACACAAGATTAGAAAACGTTTTGCGCAAAATAATCATATCCCGTGATCATACGGAGATTACATCTTATTTACATATTCTACGACTAGAATTGGGAACGTACATTTGGACTTTAAAAGTTACAATAAGGTGTGAAAATGACACGCTTTTCTTCAGGGATGTGTTTGCTCTCACGTTTTCACATCTGTTCAGGATTTATTTTTTAAACTATCACATTCAAAAGTAAGGGAAAATCAATAATTAATGGATATTTAACATAAAAAAACCTTCATAGTGTTCAAATGCAAATTATCGCCAAAAAGAACTATCTATATATCCATGAATTCCATAATTTATGATATAAGCAGCATAGACTTTATCAAAGAAAATAGATGTAGAAAAGAGCCCTCTCAAGTCTAGATATACTTTTGCTTTTCAGCTATTTTACTATAAAAATTGAATTTCATTCCATAAACTAGATGATAGTCTAATGTGCAACATACAATATTTTCGGATAATTGAATGATTATGTGTGATATTAAACATTTGATTACACATAATAAGAAACTGAGCTAGAAAGTTCTCCATAAACCAGGAAGATACTTAGGAAAGGGAAGTAACTCTGAACTCCACTCCCCCTGAAAGCGTGCTTTGCTGGAAACTTCTACTGCAAGATGGCGGACAACCAAGCAAAGGTAATCTTAAGGGATCGGATTATTCTTATAAAGCTCAAGTTTGGTAATTGTTGTGTGAAACTAATCGACAATGGTATGTTCGTTCGTGTATTCTTAATTGTGACATCCAATCTTGTGCTCGAAAGTGACATTGAAGGTGTAAACTTTGCTTGAACTTTCGGCTTCAGTGTGTTTCATAAACAAGGATGAAGTCTCTGTTTTCCTTTGTAATCTATTGCATTACAATACCAATAGTATGGTCAAGGCTTCATTATTTATGGTAACTGTTAAATCGAACATTGAGATACCTTTTTTAAAGTTGCTTTCAAGATTCGAAAATCAGTTCAATTATATTCTATCAAAAACATTAGTTGGTCAGCACAAATTAAAATGATCTATTCCTACTGTAGACTAGCACATAAGAAGTCTTGTCGTACAGGGGTGAATTATTGAATACATCAAAGTAAAGATTACTTTACGATTTGGGGGCAGGATAGCATTGTGGTTTTCAGCTTTGGATCAAGGGGTCTGGGTTCGAATCGCTCAAGTGGCTCAGAAACTTTGCAGTAGAGAAGTGTTACATATGAAGTAAGGTTTGGAGCAATGCTACACTGATTTTCAACTCAATGCCAACCATGGTTTGCTACTTCAAGGTGATAATCACAATAGTGTTGCAGGCTTTCTCCCTGCAATAACACTGGTAGCTGTGATATAAATTCACTACTCTTGAAAGTGGCATTCATACACAAATCGCCTTTGCTAAGTTACTTTGTTATTTTCTTCCAAATTGATGAATTGCCATTAATGAGGGGACCTGTTTTTTTTCCCTTCAAAGGTCATACTGAGAGAATGTTCTTTTATTAGTGGAATTAATGATAGCGTTATGATATGTAGGTCTGGTTTAGGCTTCAGTCAGCATCCTTAAGTTAAGGGGCTTGTATTGTTTCTGGATGTGATGACCTTGTCAGTGTATTTACTAATAATAATATGGTGTAATCACCTGAATTTGATACATAAGACTTCAGATGTTTTCGTATGAGTATTTGGAGCCTACTACATTCTCTCACAATTGCACCATGGTTACTTTTGTGGGGACTGAAGGTAAAAAAAAAAACGGAAAAAAGATTAATCATAATTACCAGTGTAGCAGTAAGTGCTGGAACAGACACTGCTGAATGTAACCCATCCAGACACTGACACGAGGAGCTGCAGTAGCAACAATTCTAATGAACTACGAACACTGTACAGAGAGATTGTATTATTTTTTATTAAAAAAACTGTCATTGTTTTCTTTAAACAGGGTTAAGCTTCAAATAAACCTCAGTAGAAAATGATCTGTAAACCTGGATAGTAATTTGGAAAGCAGGAAGCATCACCAGTTGTAAATTAGAAAATTTTAAGCAAAGCTTTGGATACACTTTTATAATTGTTGAAGAAATATCAAGTCATGTTTTTATACTTTCTTTTATTTTCTCTTCTCATTGTTTTTCTTTTTAACATGTTCAACTTATTTCTATTTTATAAAAGAAATATGCTCACAATCCAATCTGATGACTTATTTGATGGTAAATTTTTGTAAATTGTACAGAATTTGTGCAAATCTTGATTATTTATATAAATTATATTCTAATTGGTGGCACTTTGTGTTGAGACAGAGATAATGTATGAACCACATGATAGAAAATCTTACCTTTGTGTCTTCAGACATCAAGTTGAAGTATATTGGCCTGAGTTGATGACACAGACTTGTTTATGTGACGTCAGAAGTCGCCGTGATAGGATTCTATTCATCTTCATGTTATACATTGTTAGTTTTCAAATAATAATGTACATCACTGAACACTGCCCATTGATTACATTATGGCTCATCAGGTTTATGATGCACTGTGATTCAAGAACTTAATCATGTTTTTGTGATTTCATAGCCATGTTATGTCATTGCATTCTGATGTCATAGTATTGTGATGTCATGCAAAAGAAATGTTAAGGCAATATATGTATCTCAAAAACACTGCTTGATAACACAAAAACATATTTTCTATGGATGTTTTGATGATAACTTGAACTGCCACAAGGAACTTCTTAGTGTCATTGGAATCAAATTTGAAATTAATGCTCATACATTGCCATTTGTCTGGTCAGATTTCTGTTCTGTGGGGTTCATGTTCAGTGACCTTTCACTCTATAGAATCAGCAGTTAGGAAATTTTTATATGTAAGCAAGCTCATGATTTGTTAAACCCTTTTAATGTGAAAGGTCACAGGAAAACTATAGATGTGACCCTATCTTGACCGCAGTGTATGAGTGTTGGGTCTGATTTGATTTTAATGAGATTGGGAACTTGTAGGCGCAGGAGTTAAAACAAAAGGGAAACAAAGCACTGGAGCAAGGGAACACAGAAGAAGCCATCAATTGCTATACAGAGGCTATCAAATTAGACGATAAGAACCACGTGCTCTACAGCAACAGATCCGCTGCGCTCTTGAAGTGCGGCAAATACCTCGAGGCCCTTGGTGATGCAGATCTTACTGTGGAGCTGAAGCCTGATTGGGGAAAGGTCTGTCAAAGAAATAAAATTAATAATTTTACTTTCAAGGATTGAGAATTATGTCTATCATTTGATCAGTAATTGTAATCCCAATTGAAAAGACTGTTTATCTTAAAGCGTCTAAAGCCTTGAAGAAAATTAAAGTCCCAGTTCTGTGCATTATTGAATCAAATTCATTCTAATTATAAACTAATGTAAATGACTTGTCAAAATTATGAACGTTGAGAGAATGTTTATTTTCAGTTCTTGGATAGAACTTTTTTTTATTATTCCTGCCTATTCATCAGTTTAAGGATTGTAAATTTGATAAGTTACTGAAAATTTGGATTGTTCCAAACTTTTGGTAAAATGCTGTGCTCTGTCGGCAGGGTTATTCACGGAAAGGTGCGGCCCTGTGTTACCTGGAACGCTACCAGGAGGCTGCAGAGTCCTACGAGGAAGGGCTCAAACATGACCCAAACAACAAACAACTTCTCGATGGCTTGGAAGAGGCTAAGGCTCACCTCACAGGTTTGTTAGTTTTGATGAAATGAAGTTTTTGTTTGATATGTGACATCTCATTTTGTGACTACTACAACTATGAAATATCTGGTTTAGTATTGAAGTGTTTTGGCTTCTCCAACTTATGATGATGTTTTCACAACAGGACCAGCAGGTAGCCAGCCGGTTACCAACCCGTTTGCCATGCCTGATCTCTTTGCTAAACTGGAGGCCAACCCTAAAACACGCGAATATCTCAAGCAGCCCGACTACAGAATGATGATGGAGGCATTACAACACAACCCCAACGCTTTGCAGTACGTCATTCATGTTTTTAGAAACAACCGTCATTCATCTTGGGCAACAAAGGCAGCATACACTTTCCCTTGAAAGACATGCAATAGCTTTTAACAGTGATAGCATTTTGTTAAAATAATGATAAACAAGCTTCATAAAATTGTTATTCGGATTTTATATTATCACTCAAAACTATTGAGAGTTAAGTTCTCCTTGTTAGCTGTACGACCCCACCATGTGTTCATTCAAATGTGTTTTCTGAATAGTTATAATTTTTGGGGGTTTTCAATGTACAATTTTTTTTGCATTGTTTTTACAGAAATATACAAGATCCCCGAATGATAGAGACTCTAGGAGTTCTATTTGGATTTGAAATGTTCTCGAAAGATGATTTGGACCAGAAAGCAGAACCTCCAATGTCTTCCACAAATAACAAGTCAGAGAAAAAATCATCATCATCATCATCGTCACCAAAGGGACCCACAGCGCAACAATCTGAGGTGGATACATGTGACATCTACGGGCTGCCTCTCCGTGCTGCGCTCTTCTTGTATTAATTTGACTGCCCCTGCAAGCCATAACTTGTGCCAGCCTCAATTAATGGCTGATCTGAACCTTGCAGCATTTCCTTCGCTCATCTGTACCTTCTCCCTTTGCTGCACAGTTGAGCTCAGTAGTCCAATGAGAAATGTTTATAATGATTGCCCCTTATTGCGAAGAGAAAACTGCAACACTAACCACAGTTTGGAGCTCAGAGGCAAGGGTTAAGTGAGCCAATGAAGGAGACTGGTGCAAGTTATAATTTGCAGAGGGAGTCGAAATTGGTTATGAAAAACTTGTCAATTGTGAGATTGTACAAAATGTTATCCTTGTTACTGTGCATTTAGCACAATTCTTTCTTTTGGTTAAGTCTTTGCTGAATGATGTGTGAAAACACCGATATTCATCAGGAATCTGTTTGTTCCTATAAGACATAGCTTGGATTATCCAGGCTGTCTGCATACCGCTCCTAACCTTGATAATCCAATCGGAAAGCATTAGACAGTGTTTACTGACCGAGGGTCCTGCACCTGTAACAGATGTCGACGAGCTACAGCAAGGCTTATATTAGCTAGTATTTGACATTTCTGCCTCAGGATGAAGATTTCTCTTTTGTCCTGAGTTTGTATTTGAGTACACATCGTACACTGCCCAGTCTACACTGGAGTGTAACTTAGTATTGGTCGTACACTGCCCAGTCTACACTGGAGTGTAACTTAGTATTGGTCGTACACTGCCCAGTCTACACTGGAGTGTAACTTAGTATTGGTCGTACACTGCCCAGTCTACACTGGAGTGTAACTTAGTAATGGTCGTACACTGCCCAGTCTACACTGGAGTGTAACATAGTATTTATCATACACTGCCCAGTCTACACTGGAGTGTAACATAGTATAATTTTATCATACACTGCCCAGTCTACACTGGAGTATAACTAAGTATTTATCATACACTGCCCAGTCTACACTGGAGTATAACTAAGTATTTATCATACACTGCCCAGTCTACACTGGAGTATAACATAGTATTTATCATACACTGCCCAGTCTACACTGGAGTATGTCACTAACTGCTGGGGTGTAAAATTAAGAATAATATGATAGAGGAAACATGTGCTTCCAACCTTCAATCTAGTTGCAGCTGCCAGTTATATTGTTTATTCCAAGGTCCATTGTTGCACTAGGGAATTACATACTTATTCTGTGACGCTTGAGTCCAAAAACAGCCCATTGCAAGAGAGCTGGTTAAGCACTTTAATTTGTGGAGTATTGCATTGCTGTGCCGTTCTTGTCCACTTCTGCCATTATTTTACCGGTGGGTTCAAGGTTGGTCAAAGGTCACTTGTGCATGAGCTCAGTCAATAATTCCCTAGATTTAGTGAGCGATCATAACAGTAGCCGTACTTGTACAATTATCACCAGTAAAACAATTACATGAATGATTTATGTTAATCGGGGCAAATATGGATGTATTTTGACTATGAATAATACATTAAAAATATCATATGATCAAAGGTACCTGTGACAAAGAGATATCTTCATTCCCTGAATATTTTATTCTAGGTTGGAAAATATTGCTCAGGTGAATTGAATGTCAGGTGTCGAATGAAGAATGAAAGCTGTAATCGTCTTGCAAATCAAAATGAGGAAAGATGGAAAAATGGTGGCTGCTCTTGTGTCATCCCAAAACGCATGTCAAGTTGATAACAGTGTTGTGATACTAATGACTGGACTAATTGGGGTTGTATGATTATCTTTCTGGTGTTATCCCAAGACAGATATCAAGTTGATAACAATGTTGTGATACTAATGACTGGACTAATTGGGGTTGTATGATTATCTTTCTGGTGTTATCCCAAGACAGATATCAAGTTGATAACAATGTTGTGATACTTGTATGATTATCTTGATGTTACGTTTTATGATTTTATGTAAAAACAATTGTATATCATAACAGAAGTCATCAGATATGGATTGTATTTTCTTTCATAACTTTTGATTTGAATAATTTTGATTTGTAACATGTATGAGATCTCTACTGTTGATAGAAGACATTCACAAGTGAAATGGTTTCTTCAATGGAGGTTTCATCTTGGATCTTCACCTTCGTGTCCTCGGTCATCCTCAAAGTCTTTCTCTCAGTCTTAACCTCAAATTGCTTATGAGCTCATTTACATCATATACATCTTTTTACTTCTGTCTTTTAGATTTCCTTTCCATGTGTCTCTTGTTAAAAGTTAGCCAAAATACCCCAAACCTCTTCTCACATGTGTCATCTAGAAGCAGCACTTATCATACCCAGTCATTCTTAGATACAAATATAAACGGGCAAGCACCTGTTCAGTGTGATGTATATTTTTAGAAGAAAAACTCTATTCAAATTTGGAAACCATTCATTGCAAAGAGTTTGCAGATACCTTCCGTACACAATGGAAACGGTATTTGGATGATTGCTTTATATTCTGGGAGAACAAAACTGTAGATATAAAAAACATTGTGCAATTCCTACGAGACCTTCATCCAAAAATTAAATTCACGATGGACACAAGTGACCGTGAGCTCCCATTTTTGGATATATTAATAAAAAAGGAAGGAACAAATATCATCACTGATATCTACCATAAACCTACAGATACAAAACAATATCTTCACTTTAAGAGTTCTCACGAACGCCACACAAAAGTGAACCTCCCAAATTCACTGGCACGAAGAATTTGTAGTATTGTTACGGACGAAAGTCTTAAAAATCTAAGACTCAAAGAATTACAAATGTCATTATTGGATAGGGGTTACCCAAAAGGGATAATAGATCAAGGCATTAAAAAGGCTTTAAGCCAGGACATCTTCTCCCTTAGAAGACCAAAGGACAAACAACAAAATGAAAATGTATTGGAAAAAAGATAAAGTCATGATTGTGAAAGTTGATTTACATCTTCTCTGTATTTTTTAATACTTTCATATATATATCTATATATATATATATATATATATGTTCAGGCGCTACAAGAGAAGGAAAAAGGAAATGCAGCTTACAAGAAGAAGGACTTTGAGACAGCACTAGAACACTACCAGAAGGCCGCTGAGCTTGACCCGACTAACATCACCTTCCTCACAAACCGGGCAGGTCAGAAGAGTGATTAATCAGCAGAAATATTCTCGTAGTAATCTTACTAGTAGACTGTAGATCATGACATTTCCTTGGAATTCATCCTCGCTTGAACAATTAGCTCTTGAAAAGCAATTCTTTATTTGGGATCTGAAATTACAAAACTCTAAAGCTACTCTCAAATGGATATCATAACCAAAAAAATCATTTATTTTAATGAAAATATTTTTAAGATTATTTTTAGTCCAGCTCTTAAGGAGCATGTTAATAATTTACTAACTTCCATGTAATAATGTTGTTTTATTTACAGAATGTTCCCTTAAAATATACAAACTTGAATCTTGTGATGTTGTGTTGTTGCAGCGGTGTTCTTTGAGCAGGGGAAATACGAGGAGTGTATAGAGCAGTGTGAGAAGGCTGTGGAGACCGGGCGGGAACACCGGGCTGACTACACACATATAGCCAAGTGAGTACCAGCTTTACCAACAGTGGACCTTACCTCTCGTCCCCTGAACATTTAAATTGGTTCCTCCCTCTCCTTATTTCCTCTGGAATGACTCATAACTCAGAACTTACCAAACATTTGAATTATAATGTGAAATAGAAATGCAGAAATAATGTTAAGTTTCAATCTTTTTTGTTTTTCAGAGCACTTGCAAGAATAGGAAATGCATACCAGAAGAAAGATGATTTACCCAAAGCTCTAACATATTTCAACAAATCATTGTCTGAACACCGAGTTCCCGATGTAGTCAAGAAAGCAGCTGCAGTCAGTTCTTTCTCTGTTCTTAGTTCAAGTTTCTTAGTTTACAGATGAAGTTGATGATGTGCTTTTCTTTTGATGTAGCAAATTGAACTTTCACTTCTTTTCTTCTCTTGTCTCGCAATGTTGGTTACACAAAAAACAAATTGGCGTAAGAATTACCAGTTAGTTTGTATCTGTAAAGACTAATTGTGCTTTTCTTTTCTATAAAAAAAATGTTTATTAAATAAAAAAAAAAGCAACAGGACTTAATGAGACAGAGAAAAAGGATTTGGAGATGATGAAAGTTTGACATGTTTGATTGCCTGAACTTCTGGATTCTCATCAAACATTGATATATATATATTTATATTTGTATTGATATTTTGGTACACAGGTAGAGAAGGAGATCAAGGAGCGAGAGAAGATGGCGTACATCAACCCTGAACTCTCGCTCCAGGAGAAGGAGAAGGGAAACGATTGTTTCAAAAAAGGTAGGCAGAATCTCTATCTGCTCAAGTCTCAGTGGCTGTGTGGGTGAGTGAGTTGAGTGAGTGAGGACTGGCAAGTTGTGCTTCACCTTTAAGGTGTGGTTTGGAATCCTGCAAGGAAGCTGCACTATTGCAGATCATGTGCTCCGAAGTTACATTCGTTCACTGTCTTAATGTTATCATATGTCTCTATCTGCTTGTGCCATTGAAAGGAAGTAACTACTTCTGAAGAGAAACTAATGAGGGAAGAAGGAGTGAATGAAATCTAAGCAGAATTTTTCTATCAAAGTTTACGATTGATAACAAATAATTCACTCCAGATAGAGAAGGCTTAAAGGGAAGGAAAGAACTGAAATTTGTCTATCTATCTATGTACCATTGAAACCAAATGATTTATTTCTAGAAGAGAATCTACAAGTGATTAGGGAATTGTGTTTCCAGATTGGAGAAAAGAAACATTTTCCTCTCCAATAAAGAGACAAATAGTCTATTTCAGCTGTCTCTTCAGCCTATGGTCAATTTCACATAAATACATACCCATATTTATACCCCCACCTAGGAAGCTATACTATCTTGGCTTTAGAAGTTAACCATGATTGACAATGGCCTGCTTACCTGTGTCTTGTTTTGTTGGGAGCTTTTGGATTTGATCAATGAGATAAAAGAGCAGATGTGACAGGCCTGAGAATGGCAGTAAGATCCTTCAGAAGGGAGCAATGACATTGAAGGATCTCATTTCAATATTTCAGATATACTTGCTTCTCATTTTCAGGCGACTATCCAAACGCCGTGAAGCACTACACGGAGGCTATCAAGCGTAACCCTGACGACTGCAAACTCTACAGTAATAGGTCTGCTTGCTACACTAAGCTGATGGAGTTTGAGTTAGCGTTGAAAGATTGCGACACATGCATTAAACTTGATCCTAAATTCAGTAAGTATATCCAAATAATACTAATTGTTTTATGTTCTTCTTGATATTCAGCTAAGCTTTAATCAATAATTTTGTTGATAATTCATATCCATTCATTAAACAAGGTTTATTTGTAAGGTTAATGAAAGTGAACATAAGTTATTCATGAATACCTTGACGGGCACTAATAGTTTGCTAAATTTCTTAATGATGTTTATGTCATATTTTTCAGTAAAGGGTTATTTAAGGAAAGGGGCCAACCTGCTGGCGATGAAGGAGCCCACTAAAGCAGCGGTCTGGTACCAGAAGGCGCTCGATATCGACTCCGGCTGTCAGGTAATATAAGTGGAGTGTAGTCTGATTAAAATCAACCGTGATCCAAGGAATAAAAGTTTCAAAATATTGACTCTACCGAGATTCGAACTTTCTAGGCTATACTCTCCACAAAGGTCTGAAGGCAGCCTCACTGCTCGCACCAGTTTAGCGCAGTCAAAACCTAGTCATTAGCGAACCAATCACATCATCGCGTTTAAAATAAGGATAGAGACGATCAATGTTAACGAATGGTAAATGGGAGTTACTTGCCCCTAGCTACTGATACCGAAAGCTTTTGCCGCACGCAATGTGATTGGTGACATATATAGAGTTCGAATCTCTGTAGAGTCAATATTTTGAAACTTTCATTCCTTGGAACACGGTCGATTTTAATCAGACTGAAGTGGAGTGAGTCTGGGGCTCAGATCCTGCAATACTTAGGATACTGTGTCTTCTACTGCTCAGATCCTGCAGTACCTAGGATACCGTGTCTTCTACTGCTCAGATCCTGCAATACCTAGGATACTGTGTCTTCTACTGCTCAGATCCTGCAGTACCTAGGATACTGTGTATTCTACTGCTCAGATCCTGCAGTACTTAGGATACTGTGTCTTCTGCTCAGATCCTGCAATACCTAGGATACTGTGTCTTCTACTGCTCAGATCCTGCAGTACCTAGGATACCGTGTCTTCTACTGCTCAGATCCTGCAGTACCTAGGATACTGTGTCTTCTACTGCTCAGATCCTGCAGTACCTAGGATACTGTGTATTCTACTGCTCAGATCCTGCAGTACCTAGGATACTGTGTCTTCTGCTCAGATCCTGCAATACCTAGGATACTGTGTCTTCTACTGCTCAGATCCTGCAGTACCTAGGATACCGTGTCTTCTACTGCTCAGATCCTGCAATACTTAGGATACTGTGTCTTCTACTGCTCAGATCCTGCAGTACCTAGGATACTGTGTCTTCTACTGCTCAGATCCTGCAATACTTAGGATACCGTGTCTTCTACTGCTCAGATCCTGCAGTACCTAGGATACTGTGTCTTCTACTGCTCAGATCCTGCAATACCTAGGATAACGTGTCTTCTAAAAGTGTGAAGTCATTAGATAGAAGTCATCACACCTCCTTACAATTACATGTGTGTGTGGCTTGTCTCAGTGTTGATAAAAATCATATATCATAAATTAACTCTTCAGATTACTCAAGGAAATCTGTAATAGCAGTAATTGGGCAAAAATTTATTAAAGTCTACATAACCACAAACATATTTCACTATTTTCTGTGGAATATGTGAATGTCTTATTACAATATTGTATAGGGCGTCAAAGGTCGCTACTCAAATATGTTCGCTTTGGTAATGAAAGCCATGTTTGAATGCCACTTTTGATGGGCCCCTTAGATGTATCTGGCCACAAATCAGTGAATGCATGACTGGTCCCGAGCTCTTTTGTGACGTCATAAACAGAATCATTGCCTCGTGATCTATACATCTATCGTACCAATATCACAGTGAAAAAAACAATAATTGACGATTTTCAGACAATGTTTTCCACTCAGATAAAAACTTTGCCGATGTAACACTATTAAGCATTTGGTGTAAAAACGATATCCACATCAATGGTAATTAAACAATTATTCAAGGCGCTATTTTAGTTGAAATAATGATACGCCACTCTGTACAGTCTGTTTATTACATCACACCCGCGCGAATTTTATGGCCCCTAGCCCAGGTTTCACAGCCGATAATTACGCTGTCTTAATGAAAAGCTTATTAAAGGTGTTTATTGGACAAATTAACAAAAATCAAGCCCAGTTCTTCTTTTGTTGAAAATCGAGAAGTGATAAAGACGAGGTTACCGGTCGTTTAACATCGCTTACTGTAATATAGTTACCTCCCCAGTAGGGGTGTCATGATTCACTTTCACTTCGATTCAATTCAAAGCCTTCAATTCGATTATTTTTTATTCGATTTACTTGAACTAAAAACAAAGTCGAATTGTTTCGGAAAAAACAGTTTAATTTCGCAAACATCAAGATACCGAACATTGTCATTGCAAATGAGACCAAGATCATGTTATGAGAGTGAAAAGAATTTATGTAGAACCTGTTTTATACTCTATATCTGCATAGTAGGTTGTACAAATAGCTAAAATATATTCTCCCTGAAGCAGATTTATACCCAGACATAAGATTTTAAATTTGCTGGTGTTTTGTAAAGCGAAGTTTGTTAAACAGAAAATATTAACTTGTATGTCATGTAATGTCTTACGTGTACATGACAAGAGAAATGTACTCATTTTGAAAATGCAATGAAATAAAGAAAACAAAATTAATTCTTAAATTGTCTGTTTACAATGAATATTTTTTATATTTTATGTTTTGGAAACGAATTCATCTATGGACGTTAGTTATATAGTGTATGTACATGTTTTTACTTTTATGAATCCATGCCAATCTATGAAGGAAATGATAATGAATGTGCATTATTTTCTCTTTACATAAGATAACTTGATTTTCTCAAGTAGGTACTTAAATAATCGAATCGAAATCAAATCATGTGTCTACCGATTTGATTTTCAATGCACCGAATCAAATCGTGACACACCTACTCCCCAGTCAGTTAGTGCTGGATTTCTCATAGACAAATAATGAGTATCTATAAATATTGATAAACATTGTGAATCATTATTACCTCCCCTGACAGGAAGCGCTAGAAGGCTACAGGAAGTCGGTGATGGCAGAGAACAATGATCCGGAGGCAGTGAAGAAGCGAGCGATGAGCGATCCCGAGGTCCAAGCCATCCTACAGGACCCCGCCATGCAGATGATCCTGCAGCAGATGACCAAGGACCCCAACGCTGTCCGAGAGTGAGTGTCCTTTGCTTCACTGTTAGAGGAACTATATGTAATCTTATCTGTCTCTGGCTCCGTTAAAAGATTTCAATTACGTACTTATTCTGTGTCCAACATCAGCCGATAAAAAGAGAACTTGCCGAGACAAACCATGGTTAAATGCGATTGTTTCGCCATTCTTGAGCACCTTGATTACAAAATCTGATTATTATTGATGTACCCAGTGAATTTTGTTGAAAGATATTATTGCAGCATCAATTCTGTGCAGATATTATTGACATAATATTTGTGTCTTGTTTATATATTCATTTGTGCAAAAGTACATCAACAAATTATGTAAGACAATTATAAGAGAGTTTTAAAGGATAAATATAACAAATAACGCATGGTGAATGTCGGCCTGTGACATTAAACAAGGTGAGCAAGAGAAACTCATCTTTGATTGACTCAAAGCTGACTTCCTAACCTCATTTTTTTGGTCGGTTTGTCACGGTCAGCTGAACATGACCTCAATCAACAGAATTAGTAATAGATGTAATGAATGATTATCACTAGTTGTAACTAGATTGACATTTAACCACCCGTGGAACTTACATCTTCGATCAACCAGTCCAAAATTTGAGTAAATGCTCTGAATTGATGGCAGTCTTGAAGAGGCAACATTATGGAACTATTTTTGTTTCTCAGAACATTTTTTTTTTTTAAGCAGACTGAGAGAGCAGTTCATTGTGTTAAGCTCCATGTGGATGAAAGAACTTCAAATGTGACCTATCTGATGTTGACAAAGATGATGTTAAAGAGTATTTGTTGACTCAATCCTTGTGATCAGAGGACACAGGATTTCATAGATTTTGTTATCATCTTTGGCGTAGGAAACACAGACCTAAACTTTAATCAACCAACAATGCATCCAATGTTTGTCTTTCTGTTACCTATCATCTTATTCTACCAACGCATGGCTTAAACTTGCGACAGCCTAAGTGATTTGTTAAGATAGGCCTTACTTCATTTCTCCAACTTTTCTATACTTGATGTCCATGCTGCTGAGATGGATCTTGATAGTCCAAAGAGAAATCATTTGAGCATTGCAACTTTTTGGCGAAGCAGGCGCAACACTCAAAACACAAGTTTAGTGGGTTGGCAACAAGATTTGAATGAGCCAGTAATAGGTGATAGACTGGTGCAACATAAAGCCATGCAGGGGGATGTCCCCCTACACAATCAACATACATCCAACGTTTATTTGTCTCTCTCGTATCTATTTTTATCATGTTGTATTGTGTTACAGACACCTGAAGAACCCTCAAGTTGCAGCCAAGATCCAGAAGTTGATGGAGGTCGGTATCATCGCAATTCACTGAGACAGTAAACATGCTGACTCAACATTTCATTCTTGGATCAAAATCATTTGGTGATCGTTCTTTGATGAGACTGATCTAGATATTATGTGTGGAGGACATCTTTGAACAAGTGCTAGTGATTCACTCGATGTCAACGGCGGTGGATCTGAAGCACTTCTCTTCATGAACTCGTCGCATGAGATCACAATAAGGGGTCTAGGACTTCCTGAATGTCAACCCTCTGAAAGTACATTTGATAATTAAATTGTCTCTGAAACTGTTAATTATTCTTCTTGACCATTTCCTCTACAAGCTTATGGATGTAATTAATAATGTCCTTCTGGAAATGTTATTTAAAGTGTTAGGTCCAAAGTAAAGAACTTTTTTGCAAATTTGAAACAAATCAAAATTCTTTCCTAAAAGAGTTCAAGTGATATATTGTATTTCAAACACATGCTACATTTGAGGATTATTTAAGTAGGTTAACAAGTTGAGCTAGCTAGCTCGCTCTTGAGACCAATCAAGTTCTCCAGAACAGATTACATGTTCAAGATACGCTGTCAGTATTGCTTGCAATATCATGCCCCGTTTGAGTGCTAAGAGGAAGAGAGGAGGGGCCGGGTTGGGGGGGTCCCTTCAACTGGTCTACAACTCGTCTGCATATATTCTGTTAATTATAGTGTCTATGTGTCCTGAAAGAAAAACTACTATATGTGTCAACAGAATAAATTCTTTCAAACCATTAGTCTCGTGTTATGTGTTACCAAAACACTGATGTGTTGTGGAGAACTGCACCTAACTACTTTATTATTGTGCATTGCTTTATGTGATGCACCCTTAACTATCAAGCATTAAACATCTTTGTTATATTTAGAGCAAAGTATGTAGTCAAATATGATACAAAACTTATGTTTGCCTATTCCTGGGAAGTAAAAGGAGAAGCATTCTGCCATTAAAACGTGTAACAAAAGATTTTCTGAAAATTCAGTTTTTCTTAACTGTAAACAGTTGCTCATGGTCGAGATGAATGCGACTGATGTACACTATACGCTACAGCTGTAAAGGGCTCGTGAAAGACACAGTTCATTTAAGTGACAGAATGTTTCAGAAATGTATGTGTCTATATGAGGTGCCAAAATACCGTATGACCAGAGTCAAGTTCAAATTGCCACTACATCCTTGCATCTTTATCTATTAAATCGAAAATTTTTAAGTTTTCTTGTTTTCAATTATGAATGGATTAAGGATATATAAATGTTAACATTTTGAAATTTGGCGTACAATTTATGTGTATACTAGTTTACCTATTATTCATTATTACCGAAAAAGCACTATCAATCTGTATTCGTAGTTGTGTCTGCTGTAGATAATTTTCCAAACTTACACTTCAAGCATTGTCTGGTTGTCAACACCAAATGCCCACTCTAACACGTGTATCGTCAACCTACTGATTTACTCATGAGCATTGGGATGGTATTCTTCAGAAGGTATCGTCCCAAAACGCAGTACGGTTAAAACAACATTATTTTCGGTTGGCTGTACAAACCTGACCCCTAGTACTTAAATGGTGTGGCCCAAATAAAAACAAATACATGATTTGAACTTGATTTACTACAAATATACAATATATACACACAAAATATGACGTACGATAAATACATAAAAATGGCAAAAGAGCTTGTTTGCTATTTAGACTCATTCATTGATAGTAGTTTACACATGTTCATTCATTGTTAAAGTTTTCATATCAAACAATACAAAAAGATTGATCATTCTTGTCCAATAGGTTACTATTCAGTATTTAGCAACAAATGGTTTATTTTGCCGAGACGGTGCTATTGTCATGTCGGGGAGAACTGTACAGTGGATCATTCTTGAGAGGTAACATTCAAGGAGAAACTAATACTGTCAATATGAACATAGCCAAGACCCTTCATTAATATATCATTAAGACTAACCGCTTTGATTAGTAATTCAAATAATGTTTGTGTAAATTAAGTGAAACATTACTGAGATGAATGTTGAAGATATGGTGTGTTACTGCTCAGTATACTACACATACCTGGGAGGATTACTGTGACGCTCTTCTCACCGTATGGGTGGACCAGTCCGACTATGAACTAATTGTTATGGCAATTCTGCATTTTGGCTTTCTGCGTTTTGACGGGGAACCCTTCAGAACAACCACTACGTCTCGCTATGTTTAATTCGGTATGTTTCAAACATGCATACAGACAGACATACAGCACACCTACACACATATAGAAAGAAAGACGCTGAAAACGAAGATAGCGAGTTCAATGTTTAAAAACTGACCGAAGGACCAATTCCCTTTAATCTGAGTAACGTCAATTCGAGACCAAAGGCGGTTACCAAGACTATGAAGGTGTTTGTGAAATTAAAGAGCTACACCGTGAGTTGTTGGAGTCATATATGGAAAACTTAATCAATGGTGTCATTTGATCGCGAAGTATCGACTGTAGCCCAAACAACACATTTTAAAGCTTGTTGTTTTTTTACAGTGACAGTATGAAGGTAGAACGTCGCAATTATGATCGAAAACCGGACAGTGGCGCGCGTCAAATAGTCAAACGTAATTTTGGAGGCATATCTACAACAGCCAAGAGGGCAGTTGGGAGTTGATGGCGTTTGTTAGGTTAAAGAGCTAGTATCCATTGGACGTTATCTCTACACCTCTGTGCATTTATAAGGTTATTTTTAGATTTTCATGGAAAACCAGTATTTGTCATATATATGCCTTTGGACATGAAAAGTTAAGATGTTTTGATTTTCTATCACCACTCATGACATTTACGTTCGTATCAAAGATAAATAATATATTATGAAAATCACGGAGTGGCCGGCTCTTTAAAGGATGAGTAAAAGAATGAAGAGAACAGTCGATACACATGTGTTGTCTTTATTTCCGATAATCAACAGTTCAGGTGCCCTGTCATACTGTTTACACACCTGGAAGAAAGTATTGCAACAGCACGGTTTCCTGTTTCTTCCTAGTTCTGCAAACCATGTTACCACACGAGGGTTTCCCCAGTTACATCCCACGCCGCTAATGGCTGAAATATTGCCAAAGCGGCGTTAAACAGTAACTCACTCACTCACCAGTTACATCCACAGCTCCGGCTCTGACTACTGCATTGTTACCGAATCTGAATGGAACCAACCGCCGGCTCGGCCTATTGTTCAGTTACAGAGAGGCGTTGTGCAGCAGGCATATGTGCTTTCTCACGTTACAACAATTATTTTTTCTTATTTGTTGTCATAAGTAATCAGTCATTCAGTCAATAGGTTAATAAATGTCGACATCAACCGCTACTAATCGTACACTGCGGCTGTTGTATAACAATTTGACTAAGAAAACTGACTGTTTTATAAATGTTACTTTGGTGGGTTTTTAAAAATGAAAAACTGGGTAATTACTGAAAAGTTTGTTGGTTTATATATATCCTTAATCCTTATCAATCGAATATAATTAATTTCTTTCGCGAGTCTTTGAAAGATGAGGTATATCTATATAAATGTCCTTGGAAAAAGATTTTCAAACAAATGTTTATTCGATTACGGCCTAATGCGTCGAATTTTCAAAACTGAACTGTACCTATCCGTCGAATAACGCTTGAGTGATTTTGTACCGATCGGTCGAATCTTGGCGAGCAAGGAACACTCGGAGAATCTAAGTTAATTAATGAAGGGGTGTACGGGTTGTTACAATCATTACGATCGCTTGTTTACATGAGAAGGTCTTGTTTTCTTAGACGGATAACGGACATATAACCGAGTAATCATCGTGCTGTAAAACTCCTTTCTGTTTATGTAGACTGTAAACTTAATACTTTGAGTAAGGGTATCAGTCGAATGTTTTATTGTTCCTTTGTCTCCCAAAACTAGAAATTCGACGAATAGGTATGCGACCGCTTATTCAATGCTTTATATTTACTGATGGTATCCGATTATTAAGGATCCACATGGAAATTGTTTTTGAAAGGTTCAACGATTTAAACCAACAAAATCTTCATTAATTAGAGAATTTATTATTGATAAAACAGTCATTAATGAAACTCTTGTAAAACAGTATAAGATGAGAGCCGAAATATTTTATTTGTTGAGGGGGATGTCCATAGTTACTCACTTGGTCCGTTTCCGGAACACACATATGCTTTATTCGTGGACTGCATTATCTGTCAGTGAGGAGGTTGGTGCAAAATGCAGTACTGGTAATGTGTTCTTCAGAAGGTCTGTTCACAAATATGGCTTGCAGAACATTGACAAAAATTAAGATTCTTTTTGCTGTTACATATATTTTCTCCAAGTGTATACACTTC
Organism: Phorcus lineatus; assembly: GCA_921293015.1. NCBI lineage: Eukaryota > Metazoa > Mollusca > Gastropoda > Trochida > Trochidae > Phorcus > Phorcus lineatus. The sequence continues at coordinate 61,766,675 of OV121084.1, forward strand.
CACATTAAAACAAATATACACCACTCTTTTTCATGGATTACTCAAGTCATTTGTTCTTCACCAACCTGTTACAAGTGGAAAGCCTTCTAGGCTGGAAATTCCGTAACCAATGGAATGTTCTTACCCTTAGTATTTGATCTGTTCTCATAATCTTGGAGGGGGTAGGGTTCCTTCAATTATGAGAAGCCCACATTTTTACTAGACCGAAATAAATTATAGTTGCAACATGATATTTGGCTAGATAAAAACTAAAACGGTATCCGAGATTTTCATAGAACTGAAAAATATGTCCCACTTGTCACAGATGTTACGTGACAGGAATGAGTTTATTTTCGTCGTATTAAAATACTGAATACACTTTCAGTTTTTGAGAATATATGATGGCAACAATTCAAGTGAGTTGACCTCCCCCCGGCGATAGCTGTGTAGCAGCCGACCCTGACTTGACCCACGCCACATCTCACAAAAGTTCCAGGGTATTCTACGAGTGTCTATACCCGACCCCTGCCGTGAGCTGTCTGGGGAGGGAGCCATGATTTCTGACAGCGGGGGGCTGGAAGTGGACAGAACCACGTCGTCCTGACGCGCACGAAACCGCTAGACTGGGTCGTCTGCTCGGAGAATGTGGCGGAAGTCGAAACAATGAGACGTTGCTGCCTCTTTGAGAATGGGGATCTCTTGTGCGATGGGTTGGACTCTCAACTCCCATGTCTTCGCGGGCTTTCTCGATGGCGGGAAATAGGCTAGGAAACTGGGTGTATACTCGCTCTAATTCCGAGAAGACGTTTGGGTTCTGACAGTTTCTGGTACACGGGTTCGTCAGCTGCCGCGTCAGTTTCCTTGTATCCTCGCCTGATCTATATGCTGCCAGCATCTCCTTTGCATTCTTCCTTGGTCGTCTGATGGATCCAATGGCTTTAGGGTCTCCTGCCCATATCGTATCGGTCAGGGCAGGTAGGGAAGTTGACGTCTGCCTTTTAGGTTTCCACCCGGCCTTGACATTCTGAGGTTCTTTAGATGACGTTTTGTCGATTTTAGAAGGTGATGTTAAACTATTTGAAGTGCTTCTTGTGCTCTGGGCTGATTTGTTTTCAATTCTAGGCATCTTTGCACTTCCTGAGGTATTCATTTGCACATGTTTGGCGTCTTGTTTTTTCGACTTTTGATGGTCAACAAGTTTGGGGCAAATCGCCTTCTCGGAATAAGCTGCCCTTGGGGCTGTGCGGGAAGCAGACGACAGTTTGATGACGGGAATTGGACTTTTCGCTCCGGTTTGAGAGACGGGGCGGTTGTTTTCACTTACAGTCTTAATCCCAAAGACATTACTTTTGCTGGAACGTGTGCCCTTTGGCGAAATGACTCTGACAGACAAGCGGCGTTTAATGTTTGGTTGTGATGATCTGGTCGGTCGCTTGGAATCAGACTTAACACTGACCAAAAATCTTCTCACCCTCTGGGCCAGCAATATGTCGGCCACGACCTTCTTTAACTTTACTTTGCTGAGGCGGTTCTTGTTCCTGGTCTTGACGAACTCTCGCAGGAAGTAATCACTCTCGTCCATCCTGACACCCGTCCTGTGATCTGAAGATAGTGATCCTCACGTCCTGTTATTTGAAGATATTGATCCTCACGTCCTGTGATCTGAAGATATTGATCCTCACGTCCTGTGATCTGAAGATAGTGATCCTCACGTCCTGTGATCTGAAGATAGTGATCCTCACGTCCTGTGATCTGAAGATATTGATCCTCACGTCCTGTGATCTGAAGATATTGATCCTCACGTCCTGTGATCTGAAGATATTGATCCTCACGTCCTGTGATCTGAAGATAGTGATCCTCACGTCCTGTGATCTGAAGATATTGATCCTCACGTCCTGTGATCTGAAGATATTGATCCTCACGTCCTGTGATCTGAAGATAGTGATCCTCAACAAGCTATCCAGAACAACTGCATATTTCCAAGGCCATGAACAAAATTTGAACAAGTTCCATCATATTCTCCGAATCAATGTAAATGATTTCAAATAGTTTCTCTAAAACTTCAGTGAGCAGTAACGTTCGCAAAAACGGTAAAAGTTTTTGTTCTTTTTGAAGCCGCCATGTTTGTATTGGACACCAGCTCACCGTGGCGGGCTGTCTGAGCGAGGGAACAATGTGATTACAAGATGTGTTGCCAGTGCGATCATACTGGACAAACCATAGCAGGATTATTCTTTAATCCACTGCACTAATCTCTTTCGGACGCAAATGCGTGTAATAAACCCTCACTACGAAATGCATAGGTTTTATGGGAGTGATAATGACATAAATGGATTAAGAGTTATGACAAAAATTGGCGCACGGCAAGCCATGATCTCACTCTGATAGTTCACATCGATAGTTGCGCTTTCCTAACAACGCCAGGCCTCACTAGTGACCTATCGTTAAGTCACTGGCACAAACCTTGCTGGAAAACGTTACAACAACATTGCCCCAGCCTGCAGTCATAGTTTTGAGGGACTAGAATAATTACGTTTGATATTAAACCATTAAAGCCGAAATGAGTGTGCGTTCTTCTCAACCGTAACAATTTTAAAATGTTGACCAGATATGTTTTTTAGAGAGTTAAAGCCAAAGTAGTTGAATAAGTCTAGAACATTTGTATGGAAATTAAGAGGTATCTTGTCTTTTTGTTTGAACCTTTAACCACAGGAACGTGTATCGCTTAGTAGACGGTTTGGAAAGATATATATACATATATGGCTATTGACCCCATTAATCATTAGTAGGATGGGATATTTAGGAATACTATGTATGTATTTCTAGAGCAATTACTCTTTAATACACGTCCCTGTGCCTTTAATTACTTATTTAATAACTTTCTTGAACCGTTCCTGAGACCTTTGTTGATTTCTTGAGGAGCAGATATCGTGACGTTTGACTTTGCCCCAGCTCAACCACCAAGCCAGGGCGCCTTCCCTTCGAGTACCTCTACGGTATATTAGTGACGTCATGGAGCGGATACTCGCTGTCTGTAGCTAGGCCCCAGCTGTCATTAGATAACGTTTTCCTGAAAACTTATTCAGTCTACATCTCTAACTTCCTGGGTCCGCTACCAATCTCTATATTTATCAACGTATTCCATGATATCAGATTTGGTTCTCCAGTTGAGAGGGGACTAGGTCTCACAGAGAAGTCGTAATTTTTTCCTCGTTCATTGTGTCTGTAATAAACAGCTCGTGTTAAAATAGTATTGAGAAACCTACTTTTTCAATGCCTGTCGTGGGAAGGAGTGACGATGTTCGATGATAAGAATCCAGTTCGTTCATCTCTAAGTCTTTGTCTAAGGTTACACTACGTCAGGAAGTAGGAAAGTCAAACTCTTGAGTTGTTACTTAATTACTTTAAAAACAGTCATTGAAGTAATCCTCGTGAAAAAACATTTTCTAGGTAGCAGCAATATTCACTAATTAGAGATGCATGCAACAGGGAGTCACCTCGCCCGATTAGTGAAGAAAAACGTTAATAAAAATGAAACCAAATATTTGTTCTAACCCCCATGAACACTATTAAATATTGTGACACAATGTCTCCTCGTGAATGACGTACGGCGTTTAGTATTTTTAAGCGGCTTGCAAGAATATTTCACTTATACCACAGGGGCTAGAATTATTGTAGGGAGAAAACCCGCAACACAATTTAGCTATGCATTGCGGTCAACCCAGCGAGCATACATGGACTCAACGAGACGCCTAAGCTGTCGTGATGCTGTTAGGTTCATTCCATGCGGTCATGCGTTTGTTTAAATGCTCTAAATATGCCAGGATAACCCTCATTTGTTTACGCGGGTTGCTGGGTTTCTTCGTGCGCATACATCGTGTATTCATGAAATTCACGATTATCAGTGTTCATATATCTTTATTCGAGTCATAGGAACGGTTACACATATTTTTGATGAGTTGTGGCCGCCTTCGTCGGCAATCTGAAGACCAATTTCCTTCGTCAGAGACTCGCACCTTAAGAAATCGATCATTCTTAAAGAGCCACTCCGTGATTTTCATAAGATATTATTTACCTTTGATACGAACCTAAATGTCATATGTGGTGATATAAAATCAGAACATCTTAACTTTTCGTGTCCAAAAGACATATATATAACAAATCCTGGTTTTCCATGAAAATCTAAACACAGCCTTATAAATGCACAGAGGTGTAGATATTACGTCCAATATACATGTATACTAGTTATATAACCTAACAAACACTATCAACTCCTAACTGCCCTTCCAGCTGTTTCAGATAAGTCACCAAAATTACGTTTGACTATTTGACGCGCGCCACAGTCCGGTTTTCGACCATAATTTCGACGTTCTACCTTCATATTGTCTCTGTAAAAAACCAACAAGCTTTAAAATGTGCCTTTTTGGTAACAGTCGATACTTCGCGATCAAATGACACCATTGATTAAGTTTGACATATATGACTCCAACAACTCACGGAGTGGCTCTTTAATTGAGAGATCTTGTCCATAACCTCCCTATTCAGCTGAGATCTGTTCAAGACTTGTATTGTTTCAAGTCAAATCTGATGACTTAGTATTTCCAAGAGGCGTTCCCTTTGTAATGTGTGACTGAGTGAATGCGACCTTTCTTCTTGTCTCTGCTCAAAACGCTGCCAAGTTTATTTGTGTGTGTGTGTCAGTGTTTGAGCGCAATGCCAGACTTTGATCCTCGGTGTGTCCAGGTCGTTATTTAAATGCACTCTCTCGTGTTTCTATAATGTATTCCAAGACATTTTTTTTCACAGTTTTTTTCACTACAGTAATTCATGACCGACCAACCTTTGTAAGGAGAAAATAAATCAATATTTTGAAAAGATATACCTCTTTTAAGGTAAAACAATTTATTTATTCGACCTGATTGTTGTTCATTATACCCAAAATGTATACAAAAAGTGGTGCAAATGTTATTGAGATATGTTCACACGAGTTTGAAAATTAGTCTGAATACTGTGGTGACCTTGAAAGTTCATGAGATATTGCGTTTATAAGAATCCAGACTCCAGACGTATGGATATGTGTCAATGAATTCATAGTACCAGTGCTTCAGCCAGGATTTTGCTTTTATGTGCCACCTTGGCACACCACTCTTAGAAAAGTGTGCCAATGGGTGATCATAATGTGTCAATGTTCATAAACTGATTAAACTTAACAATTTTTTATAAATGATTGTACTTAGATCTATATGCTGTCAGTGTAATCATGTAATGGTCTACTTTTACTTCTTATATAGCCATCCATGAAGTGATATAGCCATCCATGAAGTGATATAGCCATCCATGAAGTGATATAGCCATCCATGAAGTGTATGTAGCATTATTGCCCGATTCCAAGTTTTGTAATTCATCACAACCTAGTAGTTTACAAAAGTCTATCAAAGATTTGTATTTCACAATAGACACTCCCTCCTTCGCCAACCAATACATCTCATGGCAGCAATAAGTGCACCATTTTTTTTGTGAAAAAGCATTCTTAGAAGCAACAGTAAAGTTGTCTTTCATACCGATTTCTCTCAACGCATGTTGGTGATAAGTACAGGTCACGTGTCGATGTTCTAATACAACTTGTCCCATTATCATCTCTAAACATGTATATTAATCCATTTTCATATTTCAGCCAAGAATATACCCAACCGAGACGTTTAAAAACTATGTTCAAATTTTGATATATTTTTACTGAATTCTAAGTCGACTGATCTAATGTACCTATGTTCGTTGGATGATTTGTTTCGGTCGAGTTTTCTTCGATTTAACTTGTCTGAAACACTGTAGTACCATGTTCTGGGGGATAAAAACGCAAGTTAAGAAATAAGGGATGAAAAGTTTTTAATGATTTATGGACACAAGATGTTCAAGAACAGTGTTTGCATCTAAAGGTTGATTTCACTCAGGTAAGACATTCCCTTGGCAGGATCATTCTTGCCTGGGCTTGGTTGTCAAACAGAAGCCATGTAGAGAGTGGCACTATGTCAAACGTAAAAGGCTTTTTTAAATGTCATGATCTCTTTAGCTGTATATGGATTTCTCGAGAATAACTGCAAGGGAATCATTAAACATTTGCGTCTTCACTTTTTTCCCTCATCAAACTAGTAAATATAGCCATAATATTAACTGTAACATACAGCCAATTCGTTATAACAGCAAGGGAAAGTCAAAGCCTTTCTCATATGATAAAAATATTTCAAGATGACTAATTTTTTTCAAATCTGTTCTGTGTCCAAGAGAGTTTCCACTCAGAGTTTGATGACAACGGACTCTCCGCCTTGCAGTTCTATCCCTGAGGACAGATCTATCTTGTGACTCTTCACATCCCTGTTGGAGTGGAATATCACCGTGGCTATAGACCGTTCCCCACTGAAGTGATGAGTGCTTGGTCCACTGCCATAGTTTATAGCAACTAGGTAAGCAGGAAAACCGACTGCTTCCCGGCGGAACCAGAAGAGATCCTCGAAAACCCCAGTCTCTGTCTTGCCGAACTGGATGGACTCTGCGTCTTCCTCACCATTACGTATCTTCAGCAGCTCCACAACCTTCTTGTAGATTGATTCCTGTCTGAACGTGGCGTTTTCCGACTGCAGAAGGTTATGGAGATCATTACACATATACATATATGAGGGATAGTTAACCACTTGTGGTTTACTGAATTCGTAACAAAGGAGGACATGGAAATGTTAAATATAAGTTAAGATTTATCTGATTTAGGAGAAAAAAAATATCTTCAAGTGAGTCAAAGGTAAAATTAGTTTTGTGACCTGGGACTCGGAGATTTCATGATGCAGACTTCATATCACAATATGTACATCGTGAGATTATGTATCAAGATCCTTGATACTACAATATTTCCTTCCAGTTAAACACGTGTTCTACCACAATTCTCTGTATAATGCAGGTTCAGACTATTATCTTTAATAGTTTTAAGTATAAATAAAGAATATGATCCAGATATCTACTAGTCGGAAGGGCAGTATGTCTACTCACAGCAACATTGTTGTCCTTGTAGCCCATGTTGACCGGGAGCCAGGGGGTGACATCAATACCAGTGAAGCCTGCATTGGTGGACGAGTTCCATTGCATCGGTGTACGGTACATCAGCTTACTCTGCAACAAACAGGCGATGTCTTAGCACGGGCTCACACAAGTTACAGACAGGCGATGTCTTAGCACGGGCTCACACAAGTAACAGACAGGAGATGTCTTAGCACGGGCTCATACAAGTAACAGACAGGAGATGTCTTAGCACGGGCTCACACAAGTAACAGACAGGAGATGTCTTAGCACGGGCTCATACAAGTAACAGACAGGAGATGTCTTGGCACGGGCTCACAGAAGTAACAGACAGGTGATGTCTTAGCACGGGCTCACACAAGTAACAGACAGGCGATGTCTTAGAACGGACTCACACAAGTAACAAACAGGAGATGTCTTAGCACGGGCTCACAAAAGTAACAGACAGGAGATGTCTTGGCACAGGCTCACACAAGTAACAGACAGGCGATGTCTTAGCACGGGCTCACAGAAGTAACAGACAGGAGATGTCTTAGCAGGGGCTCACACAAGTAACAGACTTCATGACAGGGACAAGTTGATTTATCACGACACTGGTAGCTGCACTAGTTGTGAAACATCAAGTATACCAAATACACATTACAATAAACCTGGTATTTGACTCCATTAAGCATTCTGATAATCACCACTGATTGGTGATCATCTAGGCTTCTCAAGGCAATTGAGCTTGGGACATGATATACTTAAAAATGTTCGGATTCAGAACTTACCATTCTTTATAAACTCTTATTTACAGAGTGTCCAATCTATCAGATATACGTCAACTTTGGGCCACTCAAACTTCTCACCTTACCAACATATCAACTGATGGCAGAACTTTACCCTACAAGGCATGATGAACTCATTGATGTTCGAAAGTTCTGTTCAGAAAGAAAGAGAAAATAGGATAGATGCTCACCTTCTCATCTTGGTCTGTGCTGTTGGAGTAACTGTTTACGTTAAAACTTCCGTCTTTCATCCCAATCTCGTCCCCGTAATACATGATGGGTGTTCCTGGCAGCAGCATCTGCAGCACAAGGGCAGACAACTCCCGCGAGTCTCCCATCCTCTGGCTGATACGACTAGTGTCCTCATTGCCAACCTGTTGCAGAGAATCATAGAATGATTATTTCAGATGTTGAAATTCAACAAACCAAGCAGAAAAGGAATACAAGATGTAAAAGTTAGAAAAGCAGCATCTATTCAATTTGGAAAATATTCTTCTTTTTTTAAAATAATTTTTTATTTTTGTTGCATTTTACAGAGTTGCGCATACAACTGTTTCCAAGGATATGCTAACATTTATCTGAGCTTCGCTGAACAACCAGTCTTTAAATTCATACCAAACGGGACGTACATTGATGCATTCCCAGAATAAGTGAACAATAGACTCTTCTTCTTTCAAACAATAACAGCATTTTATATAGACGTGAATTGGTAGGTCAAACATGATGCAAGATCTGAATCTGGAACCATGGAAAATATTCTTGGTCCGACAATTAAGAATCAAAATCCTCTCCAATACTTCAAATAAAATTAGAAAGGACAAAGTAAACATTTATAAATATTCAAAAATGAAGTTCTATGTGCTACATTGATATCCCCGATATCAACAAACCACTTCCTGAACCTAGCCAGCTATGATATCAACAAGAAGGAACCTACCATCCATCCTAGCCACTTATTGACAGTTCCGCGGTTACTAGTCAGCATCTCGTCGATCATATTCTTAACACATGCAGCTCCACACGACCGTGTCATGGTGTTTGCCATCCTCTTGTCAATGACAACTTTGAGTCCCTCATTGCCATAGAAAGCCCCTGTCTGGTTAATGGTGCCATCCACAACTCCCATCAGAACCCTACAGACAACACAGCAAACAGTGTACGTGACAGTGGGTGCAACTGTAGCATGTTAAGAGTAAACACTTCCTCATACATTGACACATTCACAATCACATGGGTTACTAACTTGTAACAGCGTGACTATACCAAAATTTATAACAATATTTCCTCAAGTGAAAATTTTTGTGTGGTAGAAGATTATACTAAATCAAAGGCTTTAGGTGTATTGAAGAAATATATTAAGTACTTTATTTCAAGTTTTCACCATACGCAGTGTGCTAAAGATGTTTGTAAAGTTAGCGATTCCCAAAAAATCTTCCTTACCATATATGACCGGTATAAGCCGAGAATTTGATACCAGAAATCGGGGGGTCAAAGAGGGGGGTCGGCCTATACCCTAAGTCTATGTTTCAGACCAAAAATTCCTGAGGCCAGGTAAGTATCCAGCCCGGTTCATCAAGCCGAGCGAGTCCAGGGAGACAATGTTTACATCGAAGACAGTGCATAATCATCGATGTCATTTAAATAATAAAAGTTTGAAATAAATATACCTTTGTCTTATTGTTGTTTTATAATGAATATATTGAGAAAAATATGAATGGAAAGTTAAAAAAAATATATATAAATTATTTATGTACCGGTAATATTCAACACGCAACACGTGTTAGCTGGCAAATATCGATCGATAACTTGACCTGAATGTGAGTGACTAGCATTTGTGACGTGGACCAATGAGAAGTTGAATAGAAACGGTGTTATATGAGATGGAACCTCGTGCAAAAGTTTAGGATAATTCAATTAAACAAAATTAAAATAAGTTGTCGCATTGTTTCTGAGATGGCAAAGTATATCAGTATATATTTGATACTCATCTAACAGTCGGCAAACTTCTTTTTTGGCAAAGTTTTCATTAAGCATTAAGTCATTAATTGTACAATTAAATTTTAAAAAAGCTGTCATCTCATCTTCATAGAGGATACAATAATAAACTGTCGGGAAGTCGCAAGTCCTCATTGTTTACATGCTGTTACTATACCCTCCCTCCAATAACTTCAATTTCCGGTTACAAAGCTCCATGCATCAACCGAGCATGATATATATCAAGCCCAAGTGTTTGGAGCTTGCGTTTAAAGGGGTGCACAAAGGAACAGCGACCTATATCATATCTGAAGTGCTTATCACTGTCGGCTTTCATTACAGGGTCAAAACATTACGTGGTGTGTGTCAAGTACAATCAAATGAGATTTACCATAGGTATCGATAGACAATAAGCATTTAACACATGACGGATGAACATGTTATTCAGGTTGTTAAGAGATCTGTTAGATGTTAATTAACTAGTAACGACATAATGTATTGGGTCAACGTCTTAGCTTTGATGATCAAATAACAGCAATTAAAGCTGTAATTAACGTTTCCTGTGCCCATGTACCGGTAATAGACGGCCCCATCACCGAAGCAGACTTGTGAAACGTCTGATCTTGTTATTGTTTTGTTTGTACATAGGCTGAAACTGCGACTTCATAAATACATATTGTTTAAATATGAAACAATGTCTTTGTCTTTTTTTACTGGGTAACAATTTATCCTAACACCGTTTTCTTTACACACGTTATCGGAAGTAGCATGGAAGTTTGTCTAAAAAGTTCGTGTAATGGGAATGAAGCATGATTTTATTCAATAAAACAGACACCGTAAGTCAATATTTTATTTTGTAGTAATCTTTTATTTTTGATAAACGCCTGAAAAGTAAAGAATGTTTTGATAAAGTCAGATCAAGTATCAACTTATCGATGGTAACATCAACCTGCCATTGAACTTGCCGGTCAGCCGGGAAGTGTAGAAAACGGGGTCGGTTTATACATGAGATACCATGTTTTTACTGGGATTTGGGGGGTTGAGAAAGGGGGTCGGCTTATACGTGAGGGGGGCTTATACCCGGTCATATACGGTAGCTTAAAATGAATCATAAAGAAATATTTCCCACCTCTCTCTTCCTGGTTTATCAGAGTAACGGTTGATCACGGAGCGGAAGAACTTTAGAGCCATCAAACTTTCAGGGTAGTTCTTTGTCTGCGAGAGAAATACGATCAAACGTCAATTGATAATCTACATGCACAACAATCATGTGTTTTAATATCAGCATCCCTACATTGACTCATTTGAAATGCAATTTAAAACGGAAAACTATGATCTGATGAATTAACATTCAGAAAACTTGCTAAAATAACTCCCTGTATCTCTCTCTCCCTGAGTACCTTATGGAGCGTTTTTAACTAATTAGCACGAGATGGATAATGGCTCATGTAAAAAATAGCAGGGGAGTTAGAAGACAATCAGCTTTGAAGAATTTATACGACGTAAACAAACAAATTCCTGCTTAACACATATCCCTAAAACTGAAGACTTTGCTTGAGTGAGAGTTACCTCCCTTCCTCGGGTAAAACTACATACCATGTCTCCCTGCCTGACATCATCAGTGAGGTTAGCGTTCTCTGTGAGGTATTCGAGGTCGAGCACGTTGAAGCCTCCAACACCCTTGTCCAGCCAGAAGGCCATGATTTCCTGCAATATTGCTCATAGTTATCTCCACATGTCACATAGTTGGTCACCATGTAGATATATTTTAAAGCATTTCATTCTAGTTATTTGATCAACTTTAACATTGTCAACATCTTTAAAGTCTTTATCAACAGAGCAATTTCAAACTATTTGATTTTTTCAAATGAATATAAAATTACTCTCCTGTTTTCAATTTTAAAGTTTTTTCAATGCAAACTTAATCTCAGAACATCACAATGATATCTAATTACTTTTAACTGCTTATTATAATTTCCTCCAATGAAGGATTTTTTCTTCTTACACAATTGATAAGTTAAAGTTAATTTAACTATAGAGAGCCTTTCTAACTTTGAATGTAGGAGATTGTCAATCAATCCGAATGTTTTCACCTCCAGCTTCTCTTTAACCTTCTCACTGCGGAGGTTGAGGTCAGGGTACAGCTCACCCTTCTGACACAAATAGTACTGGTTCCGCACAGAGTCAAACTTCCAAATGGACGCACCGTTATCATCAGCCTGTAACAATACATCACATACTACTTTATGGATATTGCCTAGCTGGTTATTGGAATAATCTCATGAAGAAAACTGCACCTTAATCACTCTAAAATTCATAAATTTGAAAACAGTTATAAGACATTTTCAGTTTTGAATTTGTCAATACATGTATGTTTAATCACCAATGAAATATAATTATCATTTCATAAAATTTCTGCAGGGGTGGAAATAACTTTTTATTTGCTGCTGGACTCAGGTACAGTAGCACATGTTAATTCACTTGCCCTGATTTTCATTCTACTGTACCACTATTTCGGATGATAAATAAAGATCTGTTCACGCAAAAAATTGGTAATGAAGTAATAAATTATACAACTACAGCCTGTTTTCAATAAAGAAAAACCAATTAAGGTAAGTATTGTTTTCCTTTAACAATAATCATAAAAAATGTTAATTGATTGTCTCAGAGAATGATTTAATACAGCTCAAAAAAAAAATTTTTTTAAACACACAGTGGCTATAATATAAATAAATAAAACTTTGTTAGTCCAGAAAGCTAGGATGTGTCACTATGATTTTAATATTACACAAATCTAACTATGTTTTGCAGTTCATGAGATTTTAAATAGTCTATTTTAAAATGATTTTTTTTTCATGAAATGTATTTTAATTCCCTTGTGTCGGAGATCGATCATTTAAACTAATACCACATGTCATTACATTTTTGTTTTGAAAAATGTAAAACTCACGGAAACGTGTCCAAAATGCCCTTTCCTATTTTATGACTCGTAAAATTTCATTTGTGAACATCGAATTATATTATATAACCTTTTAAGATGTTGTAAACAATCTAAAGAACCTATCTTTTTTGTATTTCCCAAAAGCAGCCGATTTTAAAACTGCACATGGTACCCTATTTCTGTGGTCAGTTCGTATTCAAAACCACCTCCAACCTCCGTGAATTTTACCGAAACGAACTCCTAATTTATTATATTTTCATCTAGGTAAATACAAGTTACGTCTATCTATCATTGCTGCGTATCAATATTTTACTAAGTGATATGTCCAATATATTTTACGTTTCGTATCTCAAGAAAACAGAAATGTAGCCTTCACAAATCCATCTAATCGTACTGGTATATATTTTTTGACATACCTCATTTGTTATCAAGTATAAATTTATACATAAAAGGATTTCACAAATAAATAATCCTTTGAATGGGTAGCGGTATTAGCATCGCTGGAAAAAAATTAACTTTGGGATATTCTAAAAAAAGTTATTGTCTTTGTACAAGTTTGATTTTGAATACGAATTCACCGCATCGTTTTCCCCTAAAACTCTAACGAGCTCTCAACAATGTTAGGCAACAAAATTATGATAGCTGACAGAAGAAGTGTTGATGTTCGGAGTTATGTGCGCATGCTTCACTGATCCAAGAAAGGTAACTCTCTATTACTTTAAAGCCAAAACATCGCCGGAGATACGGCAAAATACGTAGGATTTCGATATTATTTACTCCTTTGAATTAAAAATTGACATCACGATAAATTTAGCTTTTTATTTACATCTTACGAATATATATTTAACTGGACCCTTTGAGATAATCCACTGGACAACGGTACAGTGTTGTAAGCAATTTGACTTGCCCGACAGAATAATTCACTGGACTCGGGCGTCGGGCAATGGGTTATTTCGACCCCTGTTCTGCATTACAAAAGATAATACTGCTCCAACCATTTTTTTACATGCAACATATTTCTGTTTGATAACAATTTCCCCCATTAGCTTTAGATTGAAACAGTCTGTATCACTGGCTAATTAAAACCTTGCTGCCAACTCGTCAAAATTTGTGTTTTAAGTGCAGCCTTCTCTTCGGCAAAGAGTTGCATTTCTCATATTTTTTCTCATTGGACTATAAGGACTATTCCCAGCAGTCTGGACAACTAGCACAGAAAAGTTGGATAAATGCGGCAAGACCTAACTTGGCAAGATGGAGTTACAAAAACAAATTAAAACATTCATTTGGATTCGAACCTGGGACCAGCGCTAGTTTGAGTGTGGTTGACCTCAACCCTGCCACACTTGTTTTAGCAAACTTCAATATTTTCACTGTTTATTTTCACATGCATTTGACTTGTTGCATGTAATATTTACCCAATTGTTTGGCTCTCCTCCATTGACCCGGTCGGCCCAAACATAGAAGTCGGCAAACTCATTGTCCTTGGATTTCCGCGATTCCTGGAACCAGGTGTGGTCCCGACTCGTGTGGTTTGGGATAAAGTCCAGGATGATCTTGGTGCCTACACATTTGGAGGAAAATATCTTATTTGTAGCTTTTTCTCAATCAATGCTGCTTCAATCAGTCCCTTTTTTAACCAGTTCTTTTTAACATAATGTTGGCCTTGTATTCTCAAAGCAATTCGTATTATAGATACATTTTTACCATTAACTTTTGAAACATTTCGAAAAGACCAGGTCAGATAAAAATGACTTGGTAAAATCTCATTTGGAGTATCACAACCGTGATCAAAACTAAGAAGGCCAATATTTTCCTGATCTTGCTGTAAAATGATTGAATAGAAAGTAAGTATTACCAAGACTCATTTGACTAGACTCTCAACTATTAATCAACATAAAATTACCAAATTGGCTTCAGTTTTAACCGATCTAATTACACAATACTGAAATCAGTAAATTTCCCATACCAGTTTTCTTTAATTCGGAGATCATTGTTTCAATATCTTTAACAGTTCCAATCGTTGGGTCAACATCTCGATGATCAACAATTCCATTTCCGCCGTCTTTCTTGTAGATAGAACCAAGCGAGATCACCTTGGCACCAAGACCTTGGATGTATGGTATTTTGGATCGAAGACCTAAAAAATAATGACACAAAAGGGTAAAAACATGTTTACTCCTCAAAAACATACCCAAATTAAATATTATTAATGACTGCTGATCTTCTTATACAATGGTAATAATTCATATTGGGCCTACCCACATATTCTGAGTATCAAACCTACATGATGCAATGTACCGCCTCCGTGTATGCAAACACAAGCGGAAATGTTAAAGGAAAAAACTTTACATTAAATTCATTCATACCTGAAAGATCGCCCTTTCCGTCTCCATTCGAATCTTTGAAACTCTTTGCATACACACAGTAGGCGGATTCCTTGTGGTACCATTTCAGGTCGGGTCGGTAGGGGCAACGCGGGGCGAGAACGATGATAACAATGGCGGCCGCCAACATGGCAATCCATCCCACCCAGAAGAGTACGAATAAGATAATTCTCAGTCGTTTCCAGAAGGGATCATCGGCGTATTTAAGCAGCTCTTCTTTTCCTAGACCAGTGAATGATACATCAGCCGAGTCGGACGCAACTTCGAGTACACATTGACCATCTTGATCTTCATTGCCCTTTCCGCCATTCAGGAACTTGACTTTGGAGTCATCGAGATCGACTTCGGCGTTTACAGCATCAGCTTCGTTCAGCTCCTCTTTCATCGGTTTCTTTTCATCCATGTCGTTATTTGTGTTCGCGTCTGTCATTTCTGTAACTGATGTGTGTTACAAGTGAAATAAACTCAGTTTTAGTTGCACGCCTCGTTCGCTATGTCTGAATTTCTCGAGCACGCACCGCTGTATGATGAAACTACCGTAGAAGGTCAACATACGGGGTATCGGAACGGTCTATTATGCACATGCAGGGGAGTCGGTAATGAGTGTCAGAGAATTCAGGAAACGCTCACACTCAGTAGTTTGAATTCTTTTGGCTTTGAAGCAAATATGAAATAAAGTATTAAGTAAAAAGCTAAGTAAGGTACCTTGACTTTCACTAATAGCTGATTTTACCTTCTAGCGATATACACTTACCGCTCGTTTACCCTCCATGAGCATAAACTATCTGGTGCACCTGTTGTAGGCGGGCATGTCGATATCACCATAGTGCATGCCTTGACAAAATATCTACAAAATAACAATAGTACTCCGTGTGATTGATTTCAGTTTATGAATTGTAGACTAACAAAATGTATATCTACATTACTCTCAACTGTATGGATGGAGGGGCCTCGATGTAACTAATGATGTAATGTTGTAATGATCTTTATAACTCTCGACCCCGTTTCACAAAATCACTCGTAAACTAAGTTACGATTTTTGTGTGAAACGGGGTCCAGCTTCTTATTTTGATATTGAATAATGGTAGAATTAAAAATATCGAAGGGTGTTTTAGAGAATTCTGCTTCCTCGCTATATTTAAGATTCATATAAATAATTTCATATCACATTATTTTTGGACCACTCTTTGTAATACTGATCCATCGACAAGCTTTATATGAATGGTTTTATAGTAAATCATATATAACTCCCCCCCCCCCCCCCCCCCCCCCTTGTTATTCAATAACAAATGGAATCATTTTAACGATTATGGGTTTTATAAACTAGGGCGGGTACAGCATTTCGTTAAAGAGCTACTCCGTGATTTTCATAACATATAAATGACCTTTGACACGAACCTAAATGTCATATGTGGTGATATAAAATCAAGACATCTGAACTTTTCATGTCCAAAAGACATATATAGTCATATACTGGTTTTCCATGAAAATCTAAAAACAGTCTCAAAATTGCACACCTTTATAAAAGTCTCCAAATTAAGTTTGACTATTTGTCGCGCGCCACTGTCCGGTTTTCGATCATAATATTGCGACGTTCTACCTTCACATTGTCACTGTAAAAAACTAATAAACTTTAAAATGTGTCTTTTTGGTAACAGTCGATACTTCGCGATCAAATGACACCATTGATTAAGTTTGGCATAAATGCCTCCAACAACTCAATACAAGCCAATACTTCACACCATTACCCTTTATTCTAATATGTATATGCGCTTTGAGCATGCACCTTGTCCTTGTGTATGGATATAGCGCTTTATAATTACTCATTATAATCATATTTGTAAATACCTATTATATTCTCTAAGGTGTACATGTCTACATGCTGCACGAACAAGAAGCGCATGTGATATCCGTGTTTGTGCATTTCCCGGACCCGGATAAGATCATGGACACTCCGGATATACCAGCGAACGAGGATATCCGCAACTTGAATGTCATCCGTTTACCCTGAAGCAGCGAAGCACGTACGAGCTTTATATTTTGTATATGTTCAAATGTGATGAGACGTTATGCAAATTAACATTTAGACTTAAATTGTTTTTATTTCTCTTCCTCCAATGTCATATTATTTGAGAAAATCAACTTATTGTTCACGACTAACGGCAGAAGACATTTCATAGGACATGTATTTTTATTGTTATGAAACAAACCGAAATATATAATGATAAGCCCCTTTGATAATAATGGTAAATACATTCAAAACATGTCACATTTATTTGAGCGGAATTAACAGATGTCCCGTGACGTTGAGCCGAATTAATGACGTAACGGACTCTTGAGCCGAGCTAGTTCACTGTATCACGCTGGGGTAACCGATATGGCTTAAAGAGCCACTCCGTGATTTTTATAACATATTATTACCTTTGATACGAACCTAAATGTCATATGTGGTGATATAAAATCAAAACATCTTATCTTTTCGTGTCGAAAATACATATATATGACACGTAGGCCTACTGGTTTTCCATGAAAGTATAAAACAACCTTATAAATGCACAGAGGTGTAGATATCACGTCCAATATACATGGATACTAGTTATATAACCTAACAAACACCATCAACTCCTGACTGCCCTCCTGGCTGTTTAGATAAATCTCCAAAATTACGTTTGACTATTTGACGCGCGCCACTGTCCGGTTTTCGATCATAATTGCCACGTTCTTCCTTCATATTGTCACTGTAAAAAATCCCAATAAGCTTCAAAATGTGTCGTTTTGGTAACAGTCGATATTTCGCGATCAAATGACACCATTGGTTAAGTTTGGCATATATGACTCGAACAACTCGAACTCACGGAGTGGCTCTTTAATTACGAGGACTCAGGGCTGTGGGCAGATATCTGTATTATAGTAAACGGTTAAACAATTGTATAAGGATTATAGTCAATCGCTTATGCAGCGAATATGGCGCGTCGATAGCCTTTCTTTAAAAAAAAATAGACAAACGTTGGTGTAGATATCAATCTTCAATTCAATATTCACGTTAGGTTTCAGTCACGTATTATTTATTCATTTAATTATCGCCAGGTGGTGGAAGTCTAGACTGTGTTGAAGTCTCCTGTGACTTTCAGAATGTTGAGAAAATAGTCTGTTTTTTGTAAATGTTAATTTTAAGTCCGATTGAATCTCGTATGAATACCCGATTGCAAGTGGCTTCGGCCAACAGTTGATTTGTGATTGAGTACAGTGAGAGAGGAAATACAGAGAGACTGAACACAGTCTAGAGTTAGCGAATGAGATGGCCAGCAATAAAAGACCTACAAGGATACCTAGTGCGATGAAACCCAATATACATGCAACAGCTTGCCTTCGTGAGGATGGAGTATTTGCATCCTTAATTCTCAAGACCTGTCGAATATTCTCCTTAGAATAAAGAAACCTTTTTAATTATTTTTCAATAAATATTAAACAAATAAAAAGTGTTCACCAGAGCAAATGTGATATGAATATTACAAAGGGAGTGTTATCTTTGTGATAACTGAGCGAGATTGAGATAGGCTGAATTAGCATGCCACTTTTTCGATTGTTATTTAACTCTCACAAAAACCTTTTCTTAAACATCCTACAAACAAATGCGGCGATGGGTTTCACGTTTTGCGTGCCGGACAATAGATATACATGTGTAGCCTTATTGAGTGAACATGATGAGTTAAAAAACTTGTCATGAACCTTTAATTTATTACAGAGATCTACTCTGATTTCATGATATAAGCTAAACTCAACAAGAAAATGAATCTCGTTCTCTCTTGCTGTGGCAGATTTTGCATATATGATTTTCTAATGGGGTTATCGGCCGTGCATAACGTCCAACCTTTCTTCAAGTGGCAATGATCCGCAGCGCAATTAACTTGCTGAAAATACTTCGAAATGAGTGGTTGAAAATAATTTCAACGTAGTGTTCAGTTGACGGAGTGTGTTTTATCGATCAATAATAGTTGACCCTGATGCCAATGAATGCCTACATCATGAATTATTGAAACATGAACAGCATATACGTTCATGGATAGTTCAACATCTTTACATCTGAGCGTTTTAATGTACGTCATTGGTATGAACCGACATCTCAGCAGATAATGTTATAAATTTTTCTCGATTCGATACACTAAAACAATGCACACTTGTTCAGAATTCACAAGGAACCGATGTATCCGCGACCTGACGATGTCATCTGCGCGTACATGTTATAGCTTCTCTGTCCTCAACTGACATCGCAACTCATTAACCGGGTCACATGTTCATCACCGATATGATAAAGGTCAGACAAATGTCGTGTAGGCTGATTGTGTCTGACATTTGAACCGTCACGCCAACCGTATATGGTAAATACGTGCAGAAATCTAGTTATCTAAAAGGACATTCGTCAGAAAGAATAAAACACCTTCTTTTTGTTTCTGGTCAAACTATTCCCCAGAAATCTTGTCTTGTAGTGTAGAATATTCATCTCCCCTGTCTCGCATTTAGTTTCAAAGTTGTTTTATATACTTCAACAGCCTTGCAGACTAGTTAGATATATCATGCATTCTGTCTCACTGTTTATGATATACAAGCTAGGGAAATAATGATGATAATTAAAGACGTTATCAGATTGCAAGAATATTGACTACAGCTGTAATGTGAGAAACAGCGACATTTAGATGTCTTGTTGAATAAATTGCTTTAAAGTTTTATCACAGACAGCCATATATTGATTGATTGTTCAGCAAATTCCATTTTGGACTTCCAGTATGTCTATCAAATTAATTCTTTTATCACAGACAGACAGCAATTAATTTATTTAAGTCTCACCTCACATGTAAAATACAAAATACATATATACATTTGAAAAGTACACGAACGTGAGCCACCCATTAAGGGTTTTGAGAGACTATAATGTTAAAAACACAAAATTACAGGAACAATATACAATACAGCACAAGAGAAATCTGTTTAAAATTGCTAAGAATTAAATGGTAAAAGGTGTATATTCCAAAAGGATAAACAGATCATTTATTAAACAGTAAATTTGCACGTTTTGGCAGTAAAATGTACAGCCTCGGGATTTGACATAATAAAAAAACAATTTCTGTACATCTGTAAAATTATTGAAGTTATTTCACACAAAATTACAATGAGTAAAGAGGTCTAAACGCAAAGCATTATATAAAAAGAGCAGTGTAATAAAACGTGACATTCATCCTCAACTGTACAATTAAGACACGTCCTCTCATCCACAGGTGTGTTGTATCTTCCGGTTTCAATTCGTAAAGGTGCAACGCCACAACGAAACTTTCCAAAGGCCTTTCTGTCATTTCGGGTTAACTTATCTGTTAAAAAGATTTCTGTGTTGAATGTTGTTTTAAAAGTTCTGTAAAATCAAAGTTTGTTTCCGCCATCACCGGATTTGCTTCTCTGTCTTGATAATTCCGATTTCAAACTTTCTAAAAAATTTCCTTGATTCTAGCATTTACCTCCGTAAAAATGAATGAGTCGTGAAAGGTGTTGTCTGGTGGTATGAAATGGGGAAGATGGAGACTTGTCAGCTTATTTACTCTTTTATTCCAGTTATTCTTCTTTTTTAATGCATTCTGGTTCGCCCATCTAAATACTCTAGCTAATAGTCTTGTGGAATGTGTCGTAGGCGGTTATAAAACTTGATTACAGAGTCCCATTGACGGGCACATGCCGGAGTCCAGCCCATATTCCCGGCTACTGCTGCGTTAGGAGCGTACTAGTATAGTCCTATTTAAAATCTCATCGCCCGATTCTGTACGGCATAACTGCAGGAATCACAACCTTCTCAGTAGGCCTACCAGTTCAACAAACTATCAAAAAATATGCAATTATCAAAGACTAATCCTCTGTCAAATTGGATCATGTGAATAATTATTTACATTTATCATGGTACCTTAATATAAGTGTATACGACAGGTTAGAGGTCGAATGCATTTCTACTGGCTTGGCTAGCCGGGTATCCCTTTGGCCGAATTGGAGGATTCCCTGGATGTTGAGAGATGTGTTTCCACTCATTTAGTGTCATTTGGTGCCAAACATCGGCCTGGGCCCATACACTACCCCTTTCAGTCCTTTTCAGGTTAATAATAATCCTAATGAAAAGGAATATAAGTCCTTCATATAGTCATATCTCCCGTATTGTTGTCTGGCTCCATTTACATCTTACTATACACATTCAAACAACAAATTAATAATTATTTTGAAACTAGCCAAATTATGAAACAAAACATCCACTTTGGAATAGATAATTATAATTCAATAAATAATTGACGTACTTCGCAAGATAATGTCCAAGTACCAAAAATCACATAGTGTCATCTTTCGAGGTCACACAAACATAGACATACAATTTACTGTAATTGCCATATTTTGTCTTCAAAATACTTAACTAGCCCCCACTCCTAAGTTCCCCCAATGAATTCTATAAGGCTTTGTTCTGCCTTTGTTATATATGCTACCACTCATATAAATCTAAGCAGCTTGGACCTATCAGCTTATATAATTAATTTACCCTGGTTTCATTATATTCACTCTTCCTAGCCTCTCCTTATTTTCATGTCAGCCTTCATGTCCAATTCCTGTTTTCTTAAATCCCAACCACCTACCCTTAAAATCATTAGTTATCATCATTATGAAATTGTAGTGGCGTTTTATTGCCCAAACCATTGCATTATGTATTTTCTTATTTCGATTACTCAATGTATATTTAACTGTAAACCATTTGCCTTTACTGTTACAGACAGGCTGTCCTCTCTGGTATAACTGTTTATTCAATATTGTGCTAGCACGACAGCCTGTCTATCATTTTTCAATTTTACAATATTATGCTATTAATCTCTTTTTATATACTTTTGACCTTGTGTTTTTGATGTGAAGAAAGGGGAGCTAATCGGAACTCTCTTGGTAGGGATGCGTGATTGAGATAACTTAAATTCAAAACAAGAAAGTAAACCAAATAAGGAGAACAGCCAAAATCAAATGGAATAGAACAAACTGAATACAAGAAAATAGCATTATATGAGTTGAAGAAAATAGTATCTAAATGAATTGTTAGCTGAACCACCCCCCCCCCCCCCTCTTTGTCAGAAGAACAATAGATAGGTCTGGAATAATATTTGTCAAGGCATCAAACCAATGAAAATTGGTATTTTGTTACCAAAGATCTCCCAGGACAATGGTTACCTCAAATAAAAGACACAGCTCCAGAAAAAGAGCTGCGGAGAGACGTAAAGCAGGAAACTGCAAGACGCAGGGAGTTGGACTATGTAGTAAATAATGACCCGGTGCCGAGCGGTTATGGCAAATAAACTCACGAGGGCGTAGCCCGAGCCGAGTTTATTGCCATAACGCGAGGCAATCGGGTCATTATTTGGCTTACACTCCCGCGGAACACTTACAACATAATTTTAAACTAAATTATTTATTTTTAATGAATTTAAAAACGTTATACGTTTACACTTTGCGGGTTGATGTTTTCTCACCGAACGAGTCCAATAGAATATTTACAAAATACGCCTGATTTAGATTTTAAAGCTAAAAACTAGATTCTTTACATCAGAAATATACAAAACCTATAGTACTTTTAAATATATACAGGGGGAAATCAGTGTAGATATGACACAATAAAAAGTACCTCAGCTGACATGGATCCTCGTTAGCTCAAGTGGTAGAGGCGTTGCTAGTCAATGGAGAGGTCTTAGGTTCGATTCCCACTTACGCTCTGTAGAAATCTTATATTTCTAGCTTCTTGAAATTTCAAAATTTTACAAGTCCATTTGTTTGTTCACATTGAACATCTCATAACAGAATCAGGGGTTTACTAACTGAAATGTTGTTCAAAAAACAAGTTAAACCCCAACTCATCTACTCACTCATAACCGACCATGGTAGTTAGGATATAACCAACCTGCGCACATGGTGGTTATGGCATATATCCTTCAAATAAAACAAAGGCAATAACTTCCCGAGGGGTGTAACAAGACATAATGAATGTCAGCCGTACAGACAGGCAACCCTCAACATAACATAGAAATCGTCTCACAAATAATGACCTATTCCTGGCCCCATTCCCGGTAAACTCATTAGTATCATCACGCGTAAGACAATATAGCCTATACTGGATTCTATTCAGCATACCCTGTAGAACAGTTCCACAAAAGCACAGCTTTCACTAACCGGGACAACTCCTCTTGCAGCCTGTGTTATCCTCTGCATGATACACACAAAAGATTCTTAATTATAACCAAAGAGGGCAATATTAGGGTTCACTATAATTTAATAGGACTTTTTGATTGTGACACACGTCATAAACACTGTTTCAACGTCACAGTTGGCCTATGACATTGCATTCTTTATGTGACAACAGTCGGTAATCTGCCTATGCTATGAGGTTGATTTCCTTTGATTTTGTGACTTTTGTAATAATCAGAATATCATATTCTTGTCCATGACATTCAATATTCACTGATTCTCGTAACTTAATATCAAAATATCACTCGCTCGCACTCTATAAATACTAATATTTAGATACTCGTGTCGTAAACATAGTATGTCATATAACACTATAGACACTCATATAATATATTCTATAACTTACATGTTGTTAACTGTCCTAAACGTTAACTACAAATTTATATTAGTAAGTGTTCATAACAAGAGTTGTATGTCATTTGCAATGTTGTCATGACAATGCGCGTGCAACTGGATATTCCTTTGTAAACAATGATGCAGTCTTCTTGCCCTTATTTCTGATTGTCACAAAAGTTATTACATGTTTCTGAATGTGTGGCAAATATGCATTTATTTTGGCTCCACTACAGGAAGGGTAATGAAGTGATTAGCGCATTTGGCTTCAGGTCAAGAGGTCTTCACAACTTTGTCTGCAGTAGAGAACTGTTCTGCTGTTGTGGACTTTCTCTCTACAATAATATTAGCAGCCACGATATAAGTGCAATATTCTTGAAAGCAGGATTAAACCCCAAATCACCTCACCTCACCTGAAAGTGGGCATTTTCTCTTTACAAATCATATAATAATAAACAAAGATGTTATCACTTTTTGATACAATATAAGTTTGAAGCCACAAATAAGCTGTAAGAGACAATACGATGTTACTATTCTCATAATAATTCCAATCGCATTGATTTGTGTGTGATATGTTAGGTGTCAGTAACAATGTAAACAAGCAGACAGAGTCAGCTATATCCCCCGCCAAAGGGAAAGGGTAGTTAAGGATACTAGTTGTGGAATATTGAACAGTGATCATGTTGTTTTTCTACAAACAACCTTTAAGAAATCCTATGTTACGTTTCCATGGAAACGGGTAAAAATAAAAATGCAAAGAAGTTGAAAACCCCAAAAGGCACATCTCCGCATGATGCCCGTTGCACATACCAAGTTTCGTCGAGCTAGGTCTCACCGTTTTGGAGTTGTGCTCCGGAAACAATATCGGACGGACGGACGAACGGACGGACGGACAGACGAACGGAAAAAATGCAAAGAAGTTGAAAACCCCAAAAGGCACATCTCCGCATGATGCCCGTTGCACATACCAAGTTTCGTCGAGCTAGGTCTCACAGTTTTGGAGTTGTGCTCCGGAAACGAAATCCTATGTTACGTTTCCATGGAAACGGGTAAAAATAAAGATGCAAAGAAGTTGAAAACCCCAAAAGGCACATCTCCGCATGATGCCCGTTGCACATACCAAGTTTCGTCAAGATAGGTCTCACCATTTTGGAGTTGTGCTCCGGAAACAAAATCCTATGTTACGTTTCCATGGAAACGGGTAAAAATAAAAATGCAAAAAAGTTGAAAACCCCAAAAGGCACATCTCCGCATGATGCCCGTTGCACATACCAAGTTTTGTCGAGCTAGGTCTCACAGTTTTGGAGTTGTGGTCCGGAAACGAAATCCTATGTTACGTTTCCATGGAAACGGGTAAAAATAAAAAGGCAAAGAAGTTGAAAACCCCAAAAGGCACATCTCCGCATGATGCCCGTTGCACATACCAAGTTTCGTCTAGCTAGGTCTCACAGTTTTGGAGTTGTGCTCCAGAAACGAAATCCTATGTTACGTTTCCATGGAAACGGGTAAAAATAAAAAGGCAAAGAAGTTGAAAACCCCAAAAGGCACATCTCCGCATGATGCCCGTTGCACATACCAAGTTTCGTCGAGATAGGTCTCACCATTTTGGAGTTGTGCTCCGGAAACAAAATCCTATGTTACGTTTCCATGGAAACGGGTAAAAATAAAAATGCAAAGAAGTTGAAAACCCCAAAAGGCACATCTCCGCATGATGCCCGTTGCACATACCAAGTTTCGTCGAGCTAGGTCTCACAGTTTTGGAGTTGTGCTCCGGAAACGAAATCCTATGTTACGTTTCCATGGAAACGGGTAAAAATAAAGATGCAAAGAAGTTGAAAACCCCAAAAGGCACATCTCCACATGATGCCCGTTGCACATACCAAGTTTTGTCGAGCTAGGTCTCAGTTTTGGAGTTGTGGTCCGGAAACGAAATCCTATGTTACGTTTCCATGGAAACGGGTAAAAATAAAAATGCAAAGAAGTTGAAAACCCCAAAAGGCACATCTCCGCATGATGCCCGTTGCACATACCAAGTTTCGTCGAGTTAGGTCTCACAGTTTTGGAGTTGTGCTTCGGAAACATTATCGGGACGGACGGACGAACGGACGGACGGACGAACGGACAGACGAACGGACGGACGGAGACCATTTCAATATCAGGATGGAGGATAATAATAAACATGTAAATCACATCCGGCCTTATTATGTAAGAACATAAAGTAGTTAAACAGGTAAAACAGTAGGTTGTGAGGAACTTTGAATCCTTGTGGTGCAACTGTTCATGAGATTTGGGGCTCATCAGAGTTGAATCGTTCAAAGTGCCATGATGACCTTGAAACTAAGCTTGCACTTGACTTGCTTGGCAGGGATTCCGGAAAAATAACTTAAGCTTATTGACTATGACTAAACCAGGTTTTGCGGGGCGCATGCAAGGTGCTAGATATTGTTTTGGAATTATTTTACGATATACATATTACATCTGTCCATTCATGATAAGAAAATACTATATACATAACTATGTATTATATAAAAGTGTTTCTGTACATTAAAAACAATTTTATGTTTTGTATTTAACGATTTCATTAAAGAAAAATAACAAACATACATATATAGGTTTAATATAAAATTCATCATTAAAATATCATTATATATACATTACAATTATTCATGTTTTCATAAGCTTCAAAAAGAGAAGTTAAGTTGTAAATTTTGAAGCAAGAGCATACTATCACTAAACTGTAAATACATGGCAGACTTTGTAAAATAAACAAAGTAAAATCTCATCACCATGTGCAAGTTTTATCAAACCACTGAATTTCCCTTTTAATATTTGATCAATCAGTCACTTTTGTTATTACTCTCTTATTACTAAAAATTCAAAGCTAAATTTTTTCCCAGAGCCAGGGAGCCGGTAAAATAATTATTAAGTAAAAAGTAAAATTGACATAAAAATCATAAATCTAGTTTGCATTTTTTGGGTGAAGGGGAGTCATGTTTCTCACAAGAATCTCTTTCTATGTCCTCATCTTCTACATTGTCTTGTGCAGGAAATGCCTGTCCTGCCTTTAGGACTTGTCTTATGTTGACATTTATCCTTGAGGTCTTTAAAAACACTCTCAATGGCTTCCAGTTTATAATCAACATTTCCTTTTGGATATGTCGGTCAAGTTTATGAGAACATTTATGAGAACAGCCGCATTTTATGTCTGAATAAGGTTGAGTTATCTCCCCTTCTTGAACATGTTGCAGATAGTTTGGGTTGTTAGCGTTCAAGACGCGAGGAACAGCGTGATAGGCCATCCGGGAGGCCCCGCCCATTACACAAATATCTCCACTTCGGAGGTACATGGCTGTTGGTTCTACTGCCTTTGTTTGTCCTCCCAGTAGGAATATAGCATCTTGTCCAAAACTGAAGAGATGAAAGAAACAATTGATCCATTAATCACTGCTGGATTTTATTTAATTGATGTTCTAATTATTGCTTGGACAATTATTATATCAGAGCCAACGTACCAATTTATTTCACAGAATTTCATTTCAAAACTCAAAGGCAAAACTTGTCAACCCTTGTTAAAGAAAGGGAGAAATGTTTCCAAAAATTATTCAAGTAAAACATCATAGAAACTGATTATAGAGGTAGAACAAACATTTTCACAATATTGGGATAAATAACCAATATCTGTTATCAAGAAAGAATATTATTAAGAATGTTTTTAACATGTGATCACCATCATTTCACAAACATTAAAAGATTGAATCTTTTAATCAATGAATTGTGGTATCACTTTTCTAATCTCGCAATAGCAATGTCAATGTCATTGGAGTATATTTAAGTAGGGACCTTATATAAAGGGATATGAAACTCTTAGCTGATTGTACTATATTACTGCTACGCGGGGGTTACACAACTCGTCTCGCTCATTAGCAGGTCACGGTCCACCGCACATGGAGACTGGGTTCTGTTTTGGCGCAAACGTCAATGTGCGGTGTCGTGTAACCAGTTGCGCAATGAAAACAACAATGCATTGTGGGTCTTCGCATCACTCGAAAGAGGAGGCGCCTTTGAATGCGGACTTGAGCATTGCCTCAAATAAGGCTTAAAAATATCGTTGAACATAGGAAGGTAGTTTCCAAAAATGGAGTTTTCCGACAGATGGATGTTTTCTGATCGTATTTGCGCTATTTGGTAATTGAATATTTTTTCTGTAAGTACGGTTATCGCTCTTACTTTTCACATAGTACGACTAGACTGTCGGTCAGTTTGTCTGCATTGATAGCAGAGAGTTTGAGCATTACCTCAAGCAGGGATCGTATAGACTATACGAGATCTATACGATCCCTGCCTCAAGTAATACTTCAAAATCGTTTTACGTAAGAAAGTATTGACAATGTAACCTTTTTCTGATATAGATAATTTTCTGCTGCAAGTTATTGTAATTATAACAATAATTTTTTATAGGCATGATCATAGC
Organism: Phorcus lineatus; assembly: GCA_921293015.1. NCBI lineage: Eukaryota > Metazoa > Mollusca > Gastropoda > Trochida > Trochidae > Phorcus > Phorcus lineatus. The sequence continues at coordinate 61,794,887 of OV121084.1, forward strand.
AGAAGATTAAGTTTATTTCGGTACTATCATAACAGCACCCTACCTACCTGCATTACAAAATCATACACAACGTTAACATTTCATTTATATCTGAAGTCAAAATTTTTTTTGTCTAATGATACACGTCCCAGCTTGATAATCTTGAATATATCTAAACATATAAAACAAAAACATTGCATCACATTTGATTGTTTACTTCATTAGGTTTGATATTCAGATATACATCCATATCCATAATACATATTTACATATCCTTTATTAGGAATGCCATCACATGTATCACATCCTTATTTTATTACAATATCCAAATACATTCAAGTATTTAAATGTAGGATAAAGTAATAAATATAACATCTATAGAATAACACATCAATATCAAATCATTTGAAATGCTAAAAGGCTAAATCATTGATATCATATCCAAATTATATTATCATATAAATTACAAGCATTAACATGTAGATTATCACCATGTTGTGATACAGGATTGAATTATGTATGCATGGGATTTCTAACATTACAACAATCAATGTAGACTTTCATTTTTTTATACCAACTAAACATGGTTTTGGACACTAAAATACGGGATTTTTTAAAAATGCAAATATCCAAAAGTAGTGAAGCCTTATTTGAAACATAACTTCCTTGATACACTGTGGGACATTTCCATCATTAAATTTCAATTACTTTTCAACTACCATTGTCTTCTTTCTACGCAAATATATATTCCTGGTAAAAAAACATAGGGCGTGCTTAACTTTTGATTACTTAAATAAATTATAAATATATATATTTCAAACTTGCAATTATTAAGAACAAGAAAATGAAATTAAAGTTGCAAGTTCAAGTTCACATCACATTCAAAAAAGTTTCTACTTTCAGTAACACTGCTTTAGTGTACCACGGAGAGACTTGCTCTTTTTCCCTTTCCTTTTTGTTAATTTCGTCGACTCTCTTTCTTTGTGACAACAATAACACAAGGGAGGCTACTCTGTTGTTTTTTTACGGATGGAGCCGGGAATCTTCGTAAAACGGTTCCGCTGAAACTGTGCGCTAATGAGTATGCGCTGTTCCCGAACCCAGTCGTGTGTGCGTTGAACCGTAAAGCGAGACGACCTAGATTGCTAATTAGCCTTAGTTTCATATCCCTGTATATAAGGTCCCTGATTTAAGACAGGACATTTTAGACATCTTTCAAATATTTCATAAACTTAGGGAGAAAGGAAGATATTTTCACAATTGAAAATATAGGCCTTTCCCAGTAACTCAATGAGAGATACATCTTCCTTGAAATATAGAATATTCTCCACTGATATTTCATTCAATGCACTACCTGACAGACATGAGCGGCGCTTCTTTGTCGAACTCTGAGTGGTCCGTGTGTCCTGCCAGCGTCGAGTCCATGTGATAGTAGTTTACGATACCTGCCTCCGCCCTGAAACTCTTGTGACCTGTTGCCTCGGCAATACACAAGGACAGAGCCGCCACATCCCAGGGGAACTCACTGTACTTCTCGGGGTAGTATTTCTGTAGAAAGGGTCAGTGTGTTTTTGTTTGATAATAAAGATAGTCAACAAATTATGATGAAATACTAAGAAAATAATGTTATATACCAAAACAAGGCTCTACAGCTCATCACTCTCATCATTACTGTTTGAAAGTACATTGTACATAAATATGAAATGTAGATTGATACTGTCTTAGTGTTTAAGATATTTATCTTCCGTACGTGACACACAGTCTCCATTAAAAACTATGAACCTACATCAAATAAGAAATTTAATCTATATCTCAAGATACCTATGCATGAACTGTATATGAACTAGTGAAACAAGGACAAAAAGTCAGATCTTTTAATGTTGATAAATCTTTTATGAATATGTTTTATAATTGTTGCATCCAATCTATTTGATCTTTTTCTGTACAGTGTTGGTTCGGTGCCCTTTCCCTCCAAAATAAAAACAAACTTGTTCATAAATCACTGGCTCATCTTTTAATTCTATTTTTCAACTTTATGAAAATTGTGTCTTAAAGTCTGCCCACAACATTTTATCTGATCCCTCCCATAACTTTTACAGTTGTTACAACCTTTTACCTTCTTTAACTTTACCTTTTTTAAAAAATTTAATCATTATGGTACTTTTATACTTTTAGTTATTATGCCTCTAGCAACTTACACACAATCTGTATTTAATCTGTATTTAATATTTATAGGGTTTGTTTGTTTATATGTCTATGCCTTGTTAATATGTCTTAACTGTTATATGTTGCGTCACTGTTGTAATAACAATTCCTTTATCGGGCAATAAAGTATTATTATTATTATTATTATTATTATTAGAAAAGTTATCTCCCTTGGAATAAAAAGAAAGCGATGATTGATTGTATAAGAATGTTACAGAAATAAGGATTACCTTAGCAGTCCAATCGTAATGGTAACCCAGTGTGGCCCATCTCAGTTTCATCAGCAAGTCATCTCTCTGGAGCTCATCTCTGTGATAAAAGGATGGATGAATAATTTTTAAAAATAGCCAAATTCCATTTCATGATGTGATTATGCCCCATACAAAACCAAGGAACAGGCTGATCTGTAAATCCTTGAACAAATGAAATATCGTTATGAGTAGCCAAATTATTTCAAGCACAACATGTTACTACTTTAACAGAAATATCTAGAATATCTAGAAAAGGTTAATATAAGTTACCATGTGTCCATGAGATTGATATGCAGATATATATCATGTGTTTGAATTAAATATCAAACAAGAACAAAGTTCGAGTTTGATATTTCACTTTGACACATGATATATCTGCATATCAAACTCGTGGACACACGGTAACATATTAACATATTTATCTCGACGAGGACCCTTATCTCAGGGACTGGGAAAGACACCTTTGACAATGGGCCATTTGGAGGGCTTTTAGTCATTTTCAGAATTTTGAATGGGCCATTCCTCCTTGTAGCAATGGTAAAATTTCCAATTATGATGGGCCATTTTTTCATCCAACGTGCAAAATGGCCCACGGCCCCTGCCTTTCCCAATCCCTGGTTATCTGATGCTTTAAAAATGGATTTGAAAGATTGGATGGGTCAAAATGGCTGCTAATCTTGTCAATGGTATTCTTTTATGTATGAATTTAAAAATATGATTTTTATATCACCGTTTAGAGCACAAAATGTATAGTCTAGTACCATCCAGCGGTATTCGACGGAAATTACGGACTAATGAAGTTGAATAAATATAACGAGTATTGCAATGGCAAGTCTTGTAACAAGTCATGGTTTTTTCACACAAACATTTCATTTTTACAAAAACTTACTTGCTCCAGTCAAGAAATGCGAAATATCTTCAATTAGCGAACGGGAAAGATACTGAGCTAGTAACGGTAGGTTTCAACAAACCAGGATAGCGTACTCTTTGTTTACCTAACAGTGGGACAAGGGAGATAACTCTTGGTAGTACGTCAGCTCTGTTACTAGGGTTGCGCTAACCCAGTTTAACATAGAAAAAAGTCGAGATAAAATACCATATCATGAGTGTGCCAAACAAGACAATGAAACATTAGTTAAGAGGTTAACAATAATGTTTTCAGAGTTCATACAAATTTTAATTCATAGAACTTAAATTCTTTTCAACCTTTTCAAATGAAATGAAGATCTAATATAGACCAACGATTTGCCAGTCGCTTTTCTCTATTAATGACTCATTTGCATCATAACATGACTCAAGTGTCTTTGCAAGCTTCAGCAGTGCTTGTCATCCATATATTGAAACACAAGAATAACAAAGGGAAGTAATTCTCATCTAATTTTGTAATAATCTTTGGGATATGTTTTCATGTTGAAAAACTATTAAGGAAGCAATATTCATTTGACAATGAATCATTAAACAAAAACAAAAGGTTTTTTGGAAGAAAAAATCACCTTTATGATAGTATTTCATTAAACCCAATAAAAGCAGAGAGCTGTTTGACACTTGAATGAATGAGCATTATTTACCTCACCTGTCATTTTTGACAAAGTCCTGGTAGATATGAGCTGTTACACTTCTATCTATATGAGCGTCCAGGTTGGTGACATTGGGCGGCAGGTGGTAGACCTCCATACACTGCTTTATCCAGTAGCGCTGATAGCCAGCTCGGAAAGGGTTGACAATAAACACAAAACCTGTTGGAAAAATATAACATATCAATCCATTGTTTTCATGCCACATAAGCAAAATATTACATGAAATATTTAAGCAATTCACAATACACAGGATTTCACTGATATTTTGAAAAAGTGTGTGCTATATGCTCTACATTAATGACTTTCTTAGTTTGTATTAACCTGGATGCTGTGCAAGTTGATAGGCTCTCCATTCAGACACCGGTTTGAGACCCAAAGGTAGCGGACTATCAGGCTCTTGGCAATTGTACTTGGAAATCTGGAAATAAGATAACAACTTGGATACGACTCATAAACTAATGTTCTTTCAGGCTCCGTTCTTCAAATTTCTATGTAATAATAATCCATTGAAAGTTTGTTGTTGGTGATATGGAGCTTGTAATGCTGTATATAATTTAGAAAAAAGGTAATGATTCAAATTCTTTAAAATTTCATGAGACTCTTTTAATGAGGGTAATTAACAAAAACAATCAGAGCAATTAAATGCTCAAAGTCACCCTATTTCTTTGAAATGTCACCTATCCACTAAAGTTTCAAAGATAAAAGCATCTCTTCATTACATTTATCAGTGAAACTTACACCTGCTTTTAGTTCCTTGTTCTCCTGAAAATCAATCACACTGGAAAGGTCAGGACTTGGTTTTCTTGCTTTATAGTATTTGAACCGTTGACGGAACAGATCTGTATCTTCTGCCATATTTGAACCTTGTAAGTGTATCTAAAGCACAATAGAAACACAGAAGTTATATACTTTAGAATAACTATAGGTGTTTTAATATTATCATTTTGAATTCAGAGAAAAACTACACAAACTAGCATTATATAATTGTTCAGATATGAAATAACAACATATCTCGGCCTAGATTAAAACTGAATAAGAAAATAATCATTGGCATTGGCTCTTTGGATCATTTGTTATTTTATACCTGTTCTCTTTTACATTGAAGACTTAACATTTAACAAAAAATCAAAAAAATCCACAGATTATAAATGTAATTGTTCAATGTAAATTAACATACAGTATTATTATGATTTTACATTCTGAGGAAGAAGTTACAAATTTTTTTCACGGTTGAGACCTCTTTTAGCTCTCTAACAGTCTTAAAAACTTGTAACAAAACAGGGAAGCCCTTTTCACTTGTGCACTGAGGCTCAATGAGCATTGATTGATTGAGATATGCTATAACACATCACAACCACATTTATCTGCTCTAAGCCAATTCTGTAGACAAATAACAGACCAACTCCGAGTCTAACCAACACACAGAGTTGTAAACATCAGTTTTACGCAACGAGAATGCAAAGCGTGAACCAAATTTTTTCCTAAACAACGAAAGGCTTCAATCTATTTTTATTATTGGTGCAACATGTATAACCTTCAAAGTTCATAAGCAGATCTATTTGATCACATTAGGTATTTGATCTTTGGGTTAACCTTTGCATCCCTTCAACACCTTTGATTAATTTTAGTAGAAGGGTAATGAAAATCTAAATCAAAGACTCCATCCTAGAAAATAGCCTATTTTGAAAAACTAGCTCAAAGTGAGACTGTGTCCACAACAGAAATGAGACTCATCATTATCCACCTAGACTAAATAGCTTGGCATTTGAAGACAAGCATTTTTGCCCTGCCACTAATTAACACAGGGTGATAATTGATGAGTCTTATTTCTATTGGGGGAGCAGTCTCTGGAACATGAATGAAGTCCTAGGAGGTTGGACACCGTCACTGGCACTGTCCATATTTGAGGAGGGTTGAAGACTAAATACACAAACTTAAGTTTCACTGTAACAAATATAAATTTCAGAACACAAAATAATGTCATCTGGTTTGAGAGAAGTAGAGTCGTATGGTTTTACGTACATGTTTGCTGTGCCCATACTTTGATTTCAAAAGTAAAAAAGTATCCCCCATAAGATTTCCTTTTTTTAAGGATGCAACTGTTCAGGAGGTTTAGAAAAAAGTCAAATGTTTACTGATGATCACGATGCAAAGAAGTGTGATGCATTAATCCCTTCGAGCCTTATGAGCTTGATGAGCTAAAAGACGAAATTTCGTGCATTTCTAAAAACAAGTTTTCCAAGTATCATCATATTCTGACTTCAAAGGGCCACAGAGTATGTTGTTGGAGTCAAATATTTAAACTTAATAAATGGTGTTATTTTATTGAGAAGTAGTGGTTGTTACTGAAAATCAGATCCGAGTCGTTTATTATGATTAAAAAACAAGACAATGGTGTGTGTCAATGACTCAAACGTAATTTTGGAAACTTATTTACAGCAGACACACAAAAAATTATTGATTGGCAGTATTTAGTAGGTCCTTTTACTAATATCCACGTGAATTGGACTCAGAATTTCAACTGTTTTTCATTTATTGAAATCAAGAAAATCTCATTAATGTGAAATTTTAGAGATAAAAATGAAAGTTTAGAGGATCGGTTCGAACATAACTCAGATGATCTGGTTGGTCTACCTGCAACCCCATTGGTTAAAACAGGGTAGGCGAGCTATATGGTGTATGTGCTGGTACTGTATTTTAGCTATGTTGCGATCATTTCCCATGACTTTAACATGTTCTTCCTTGAATCCCTTGCAAGAACTATTTTAACTATCATCAATCTCGAAATCACTTGCGCTTTATCTTTATACGGCCGCGAAATCTGCAAGTTTCCAGCTGACTGAAACATCAACAAATGCTGCCATCTTGTAAAAAGCAGGTGAATATGTCAACCAATCAGATTGCGGCAAATGATAAAAAAATAGATACATCTTGACACTAATTTATTCATTGTGACCAGGCATGTTGACATTGTTAGTATGCGGCTCGCTTGTGAGAATAAAGCATTTGGCCACAGAAAATTCGGTCTAGTGATGTGGTATTTTGACTCTTATTTAACTGACATAAAAATCAAACATACTCTGTGTCACTTTAAGAAGTATCAGTTTTAAACAATATATCGATGACACCCTACATGACCAAATAAATGATTGATAACTTACTGAAAATAAATCACATTTTCATCAGTGTGTACAAGTTCAAACTTCAACTTTGGAAAAAAAGACTTTTTAACTCTCGTTCCATCTCAACCTCATTGTGTTTAACTAAAATATCAGGACTCTTTAATGGAGACAGAGTGAAAACCAATTTCAGCTTTGAACTGCTCAATTTACATTTGAAAGCGTAGAGTGATGGCTCTTTTTTTTCATTGTTTAACTCTAAATAATTTTAAACATTTTTACCAAGTTGTTATTTCGTCTGCTGTAACTTCCGGCAATAGCGGGAAATGTAAAAGGCGGAACTATCCTACATTACTAGGATTTCTCCCATTGGACCATATCTTCACCAACATAAAGTTGTATGAGCAAGCCACAGTAATAATAATTTTAAGGTATTTATACATAGAATCGGACAGAATACGTGTAATTGGTATTGTAACATTACTTTATACAGGTCAAGTCTTGTTTTAGTAAAACCCAATCAAGGGAGATTACTCTTATCAACTTCCTTTCATTTTCCAGGCATGTCTTCAAGAACTTTGAGGTTATTTGTTGGCCGGATTCCTTGGGCGGTATCAAGAAGTAAAGATACTTATATAAATACATTTTTATAAGCTGATTATGTTTTGTTGCTTCTGTTTACGTAGCTAATTGCATATTTATCTGAGCAATATTTATAACTATTTATATTTTCAGAAGCCTTGAAGGACTACTTCTCAATGTTTGGTGAGGTGAGGTCTGCAGTTGTGATGTTTGTGAGTATTGCTCGGTTTTACATACAAACAATTATCTTTTAAAACTTGTTAATGAAAATTGATAATTTTTCAAAGAATCAATATTTTCCCCAATCAATGGTTCTTTTGAATCTGGTAATGTCCATATGTGATGTTATTGTGACTGTAAAATATTTTTGAAAAGATACTTAATTTCATCAAATGTCTTTTTCAGGACAAGAAGACGGGAAGACATCGTGGTTATGGATTTGTAGACTTCAAAGACAAGGATAGCTTCAATGCTGCAATAGCCAAGGATTCCCATGTACTAGAAAACAGCAGGGTATGTTGTAGTTACAACTTTTATTCTTTTATATATGACAGCAAGGGTCATACATGGCATAATCCAACAGAGGCGATGGGGGTTTTTAGGGACTGAAATGGGGGTTTTTCCTTCTCAATGGGGGTTTTTAGGGTCTGAAATGGGGATTTTCCTTTTTTTGCAGAACATATGATTTATCGTACTTAAAAATAACAACTCATTGTTTAACAGATAATTTATCGAGATAATATCTTACTATTTTTAGATAATATTTCAAACCTCATTGCAGGAATTTTGGTACTAGCTAATTATAAATGTTGTTTTATTTGAAAAATAACTTTATATTGTGACATATAAATCTATAAGAATCAAGACAGTTATTTCTAACATAAATCATAATACAAGTCTTTTAAACAGGATCTCAATAATTAACATGAGAAGTTTGTGACTGTCATGCAATTTTTTTAATTATTATTATCCTAATCAACTTAGATTGAATTATCACTTAAATCTGACATCAAAATAACAGTTAATTGAAAATATTAATTGAGTAAGACTTCATTTATAAAAGTCCAAATCTGCTATCGTCACATTGAAATTTAATAATAACAGATAATAGAAGTGTTGATGAACAGCGGTTTAGCGACAGTGTCTGAATGAATGAGCGCTTTTCCTTCACGTGAATTTAACCGAAATTTCAAATAGTTTAATCGTACCTGTCTCATTAAAACAAAATATGTTTTGTTTACAAGTATTCTTCCAAGAAACATGAATTAGATCGTGTTTCTAAAACTATGTACGAAAATAAGAATCCGGACTGCCGAAGTAAATTTTACAAGTTGGTCGAAACACGTGGTCGTGATAATGTCATGGCAACAAATTACCGATACAACATGAAATGTTTAAATAAACCATAATCTGTTTAGCAGTTATTCGTATTTTATTAAAATAATGAAACATACAATAAATGCTTTTATTTACTTATATACTACTCGAAGAAAGACAATCGTAAAGAAAATCATGGACACAAGAGCATAAATCTAACGTTATTTGTCATTAAGAAAAGGCATTGATTTTCCAAACAGTGTTTCATTTTTATAGCTCCTGTAAGATAATGTTCACGACTTCGATATTCATTTTCGGTAATTTGGGCAATTATTAAATCTTTTGAAGTTGAAGAGTTATGTTGTCGATCTTTATTAGTCTATCATAATGATATTGTAGTATCTTATTATTAACTTAAACAGAATTCATCGAGCTTCAGCTATCCTATAGAAATAAAAACTACTCGGTAATTAATTCTCGAATCACCGGTGTACAATAACAACGTGCTCTTGCGATTGTGTTTCTGACAAATATTTGTTTTAATTTCGACTGAAAAATATTGATAAGTTTTATATTTTATCAAATCGAAGATTTAAAATAGGTAACATAGCCTCAGAAAAATAATTCTTAGCACTTCTCTTAAAATCGGGTTTTTTCCAAACCCGATCGGGTACTCGGGTTCAGCGGCCTGAAATCGGTTAAACCCGCCGAAATCGGGTAATATGCCATGTATGGCAAGGGTATGTTGTAGTTACAACTTTTGTTCTTTTATATATGACAGCAAGGGTATGTTGTAGTTACAACTTTTATTCTTTTATATATGACAGCAAGAGTTTTTAAGCATGATCAGCCATTCCAAAATTTAACCTTCTCTGTGGTTTTAAGACAATTTGTTATTATCAACATCAACTAGCCATTTACTCGTTGAAAATAATCTGCAAGATTATTACAAGGTGTACAGGCATTTTGAGGTAATGTTTGTACAATATAAAGTTGGAAGTATTGAAACAGTGATAAATGATTATTTTTAACAAAAGAAAAATCTTCAATTTAATGTTAAACATTAATTGGTTGTACCATAGTGGATTTACTTATTCATGTATATGATGGAAACTCTTATTGAGAACAATTCTTTTCTATTTCAGCTTCTTTTGGCAGAGGGACAACAGAGAACAGCAGGGAGGCAGCAGGCGCTCTGAATGACTAGTGTGTCAAGCAGGAGTTATCTTTCCTTAGAAAATGTGAATTATTTGTGAATTTACCGTAATAATACTAGTTATGCTTACAAAAATCCAAAGTGTTATAAAAGAAGAAAAGGATTGTGCTCCATAAAACAAGCTTCATAAAGTAGCCAATGTCAGCAATGTTAAGTTTTCATTTATATAAAATTACAACAAACCTAGGCAAATCATATCTCAAATTCTACCTTACTTGTCATCGACTTTGTTTCCTTTTTATGATATTTATAAACAATATAATACAAAGTCAATGAAATATGTATGATTGTAATAATTTAAGTATAAACTCACTACAGAATAGAGAGTATTATATTGTGTGCCAATTATATTCCAATAATTAGAAAGATTTAAACTTTTGATCACCTCATAAATGTATAATCATAGACTAGCTGTTTATATGTGTTCATGCGTACATTCAACAATGAATATTCACTTTTTTATAAGCAAATTAAGTGAAAAGGCTATTTTGTATAATAAATTGTTTGTTTTTTTGTCTTTTGTTATGTCAACAAATTTCTTCTATGGCTTGAGTGCATCCTTAGTGAAAAACATTTATGCTCTTGTTCCAATTATTAAGGCCCACTAGAAGTCAGGCGTTGTGATCTATGATCCAACCAATCAAACAGGCTTATCGCGATTGTTCACTATGAAAGTTCAGCCAACCACACAGCTCCTTATACTGCAGTTTGCTTTCGCTTATCTGCTACATGGTGATGCCTTTATGTGAAGGAGATAATACACATGGTATTCACATTAAATCAAAGTAGGTGTTGTAAAAGCTTGGGAGAAGTTTTGAGAACTGGTATGAACCTAAGAACAAGGCAAAGCACTGGACTGGTATTTCAAGCGCTACTATTGGTAGACTACCGGTATTTTTAGATAGTTCATAGTTCATACCTCATATCCCATAGCCTTCAGTGGGGTTATATCCCAGGCTAAAGAAGAGGAGCAAGAGGGTATACATATTCGTTTTACCTTTAGACAGGAATGTAAGTAGGCATATTGCTAAACCGTTGTAAACATAATGGCTGTGTTTTATTTTACATTTTACAATGTGCAATTTGTATCTGTAGTTTTCAAACATGCAAAAGCCAGTTACTGTTTTTAATGACTTTCTTGAGACAAATGTACTGACATGGAAGGCTTTGCATGTGTTTGACTATAGGTTGTGAGATGTTATTTCAGTTGAGCATGATCACCGGAAGTCTACCTGTCGTAAAGAACTGCTAGACATGGAGCATCGTTCAGGTGGAATCTTCACTTTAAACTACACTCAAAGCAGTTAAGAATAACTAATTGATTTTTTTAAAACAAATTGAGGGAAATAGATATTTTAAGATACGACAGAAGTAGGGATAGGCTAGTTGCGAAATATGTTATGTGTTAATGAGGCAATGATCACAACACCATTTGCGCCTAACTTCAAACCTTAATTCAAACCAAGATACAAAAACACAATGCTTCCATTGAACTATTACAACCCAAACAGCGAACAACCCACACAAGACTTCTATGAAATTAACACAATATGGAAAATAATTTTCAACCTTTCAAAAATTAGTAAGTGACTTGGAAACATAACATTTCCATTATTTTTTAGAAACTTGTGCGATACTAGCTCTGCTGGAAGCAATCGTGAAGATTTCGAAAAAAGAAAAAAAACATTCGTACATCTATTGGTTGAATGATTGTGCTTCACGTACTGTTTCACGTACTGCTTCACGTACCTGATGTACATTATTGCCAAGATAAAGGAAGCAGTGAAAAAATATATATCATGTATGCAGTTTTCGCGTAAAATGAAGCATGTGTGACCAATTCAATGAGCGTATTTGCTTACATTTTATATATGCGCCAGAAAGTACAATTCGCACCAACTAAATTCTCAGAATATTCAAGGCACAGTTACTGAAAATGTTCATATTCATACCAATTGGAAAACAGAATCTACCGCCCCTTTTTGATTTTGAGGAATCATTAAAAAATGGTCTACAATTTGATTATGACTCGACATTTTGTGTACAGACTCCACGACTAGTGAGGATAGTAAATTGTAGAGTTTCTGACCCCGTTGCCTGTGATAGGGTTGCAGGGACCATGCCGTACGCACCAATTGTCGTCTTCTTCAAATGGGACGCCGCTAATGGCTGTAATATTGCCCAAGCGGCGTTAAACAACAACTCACTCACTTCTTCAAATGGAGGTCTACATAGGTCAAATGATGTGTACAGCTAAATATAACTTGTAAATGTGGTTGCCATGGGGCTCGTAATAAGGTCACAGGGCCTTATAAAACAATTTTCATCCATTTTTCAAAAGAGAAAAGATCAGAAACCTGAAATGTGTACATAGGTCTTTAATAGTCAAATGGGATTAGTATACTGTGGCCTTACAATGATTAACTATGATGAAGTACAGCGCGCATGGTTCTATATTAACTGTATATTCAACATACTCAGCTTCGTCCAACAACTCAATATTTCTGATTTACCAAGTGATCATTTCTAGTGTTCTAAATGCTAAGATATCAGTAAACAAGACAAAGCACGAGCATGGCACACATACCCCGGCAATCTGCTGTTTGCAAAACGAAATGCGTAGGAGAAAAACATAATTTAGCAAATCTCCTCAGGATTCCACGAAGAATATGTTCAGAACAACCAACACTTTAATTCACTCACCTAGATTAACAGTCGTTGTAAGGACTCCTCCATTAGATCATCAGACAGTCATTTACATGCAGTTCAGAGAATATATACATAAGGAAAAAGGGTTAGAGTATATAGGTATATCAAATAAATGCATCATGTTGAGCACTATTTCACCCATTCAGAGTGCAGGCATGATAAGACCATGAAGTTCAGGTCCCCTACGACCAGACATGTATGTATCATCGTTTCTTTTTATAGCTTATCTCCCAGCCGTTGCTCCTATCCTTAACAATCGGATAATACCACTTCTTGATTTTAAAATCATGTATGTACTTGTGAACTATGTTTATATAACATTGTTATGAAATTAACTTTTTAATTGCATTGGCGGAGATTAAAAATAATATAAGGTTTCAAAAGAGTAAAATCAGGCGTAACTAAAACCAAACTTCCAATCCCATAGATCATAGATGTCAAAGTTTCTGTGAAAATAATATGTGAAGGTAATTAACGTGAGTTGCCTCTACGAAGTCTCTGCAATATGTTTTTTTTACGTTTACAAGGAATGAAAATAGGGCGTGTTATTTGTATTCATTTTCTTCTTACAAATGACATGTACTTCACAGACCTGACGCTGAGTTCATTTAAGCATGTTATTTACCACGTTTAATCACACGTTTATCATGAAAACTACGTAAATTAACCAGCTAGAACAGAACACGAAAATCCTTTGATCGCTTTTAAAATGCCATTTTCAAAATTTTAGATTCAATTTTTTCTTTTCTGGAACTACAAATCGAAATTAGCTTGAAACAGCAAACAACAAGGTCAATTTCTTGCTGACCTCATAGTCGGACTTCATATGGATAATTCAAAAGGAACATTCAATATGGTTAGGTTTAACTCCCTTTTCAGGATTTGAAGCATTGGTGGGAGTGAACAATAACATGAATTCTGCGGCCTAATTGCTGAAACTTTTATCGTGAACAACGTCAATGTGTATGTGTGAAAACACAACATGGTTAAAGTTCCTTCAAGATGCGTCACCAAAGAGAAGTGGGGCGAAGCCGAACTTTGGTGTGGCATCGAACCAAGAGCGCATTGACCAAACGTAAACTGGATGTAGAGAGCAGGCAAGGTTATACAATTTAACCATAGCTCGCCTGCGCCTGTGTACCTCTCATATTGTACGTGGTGTATTCTTTAACTATAACTTATTGTACGTTTGCCTTTGAAGTGTGTTTTACCCGTTTCTAAGGTAGTCTAGCACTACTTAAAGTTGAAATTATGACTGTTTAGTTGTGAATAGTGTAGAATACTTATGTGCCTGTCTATCAAAACTTCACGTTTTCAAATCTTATTTTAATTATTGATAGATCAATATCAAATCAATTCCACATTGATTTAAGAACTTTTTTCTTTAATGGCCGAAGTAAATTATTCAATCATATACTGACTGGGAGTTGTTGTCACTTTGTTATATAAGTCAATAGTCTTGTCACTTTGTTATAGAAGTCAATAGTCTTGTCACTTCGTTATAGAAGCCGATAGTCTTGTCACTTCGTTATAGAAGCCGATAGTCTTGTCACTTCGTTATAAAAGTCGATAGTCTTGTCACTTGGCTAAAGAAGCCGATAGTCTTGTCACTTCGTTATAGCAGCCAATAGTCTTAGCACTTCCTTATAAAAGTCGATAGTCTTGTCACTTAGCTATGTTATGACGAATAATATGATTTACTACCTTTTATATTGTGTTGTAAAATTAGATTATTCTTCCAATCACCAAAAGCATTCAAACATTCAAAGTTGCGTAATTCACCAAGTTAAGCCCATTGTCATGTGATCCTTAGTCAAAGTTTGTCTCTGAAGAGAGGCCGTTTTCAATAAAGCGTTCACATATTTGTAATATTTTGCCAGGTTTATAATCAGTTCATATAATCGCTAGAGTTCAAGTCAGTCACAGCTGACCACTCAATCACAGTTACAACGGCAGACTGTCCATGTGTACACCAAATACGTGCACAGCGAGATTACGTCACGAGAGTGTCGCCTCTTGGAACAACAGGTCTGTGTTTCCGTGCATCACATTTCGTGACGTCAGAACAGGACTCCGACTCGTCAACTTTTGCCCCTCTGTAGACATGAAGCCTTGACACTGTATTGGTGGTAATTGCAGGTTCCTCCCCAAACTGCCGTCATCCCGCCTCCTGGTAAGATACAAGGGTGATGTGATGCGAGTTTTAGTTCTTCTCGTTTCTCTGAGATCTGCAAAGCTCGCCTGAAGGAAGGTCTGATGGTCTTTGAGAAGGGTCTGGAACCTGTCTCTACAGTCATTGATATCGACCAGACGACCCGTAGCCTTGCCCTCGAGCTTCATCTGCTCCACCTTCCTCAGTCGTCTCTCCCGGGGGTGACTGTGCTTGATGACTTCTTGAACCTCTGGTCTGAATGACGTCAAACTCTCGCCATCATACATCCCGTACAACTGGGTTCCCTGGTGGTTCAGACAGGTCGACTCACGCTTACGCTTCAGGCACTTCTGAAGTCCGCGTATCTCAACCAGTGATTTCTTGACCGGAAGTGACCTCTTCCAGCTGAGGAAGTCCTCCGTCTGCTTGTGCCTCTGGATGCTGCGCGTGAAGAGCTGACTCCGCATCTTCATCTTCTCGTTGTTGACGAGAGTGTTCTTCCTTGCCCGGCTCACCTGGCGGTGGATGTAGCACAGACGCCGGTCCCCCAGGGTGGGCAGGTGCGACAGATTTTCCATCTTGTGGGGGTTCTTGTCCTCAAGCTGCTGCTTCAACACGTGCGTCCTGAAACATGTGCATGCAGAGTAATGAAGAGATGGTATGGATATGCGTATGCGTAATGGGGTCGGTTACGCTCACATTACAATGTCTAAGAAATCAGGTCATCCAATGCCGAATCAAGATCATGCATGAAGAGAGATATTTGAAAGGACGCACGCTACTTTTTATTAGTTCGCTTGATTAAGTTTATCAAGACTTAGTAAAAACTCCTCCAGGGTAATCTCACTTCATGTTCTGTCTCAAGGTCTGCTTTCGACCATTATTTGTACATTTATTTCAATTACAAGCTATACGAAGGCCGGACACGAGACTTTCATTTATTGGCTGTAATTAATTATAAAAACATCAGAAAAAGTATTTCCCGTTAGGTTTTTTTCAAATATCCAACTTTTCAGACAATGATTATATATTGCTGTTAGACAGTTTGTGTCTGTTAACCTTTTGTTCATTGTTTGTATTTCGTTGATGTCAGTGACTGGTCACGTGATCTCCCTGTCTGACATGTAGTCCAGACATGGTGTCATGTTCCCCCATTGACGAATCATGTATTCATTCAATATTCATGTCACGACGGTGTAAACACGTCACAGATTCACAAGCAGACGACATATTGTTTCACAATTATCCTAATGAGCTAGCTAACCCATGCATGATTTCAGTCATTCTCGGATTCTAGCGCTTCTGCTGATCAAATACCCAATCTCAAGTAGTCAATATTTTGATGAAAATCAACATTGAGTGAGGTTTTAGTTGCCTATTATTTTCAAGCTTTCAAATTAATTTCATGGATTTTTTTTTAGATGAGATGAATTGTATACGATGATACAAAGACTACAAACTGCGTATCGTTGTACAAATTTTCAGATGAATAAATTGGGTTAGATCACTCTCGTTTTGTCCAAATCTACCATCGCACACTGGAGACACGAAGTCTCGAAGTCATACGGTCACGACGGTGACTATGCTTGATTTTGACATGTCAAGGCATTTGCAAAGAAAGAATCGATACAACCGCTAAGAAATACTTTCAGAAAGGGTTAATCAAAAACTTTGTATATATACAATACTTATTTCTTGACATATTAAATCTCAAATCTAAAACATTTGATACGCGAAGGAGGGAAGTGGAAAACAGCTGAATTCAACATTTTCAGCTCAATTATCCTTATCAACTTTAATAAAGCACAAATATATGTATGTATGTATGTATGTATGTATATATGGCCGTTGTTAACAAACAAATCACTCACGGTACGGTTTCATCCATGGCGGCTGGTATATGTTCACCACGATCAGAATAATGTAGGATTGGTATCAGGTTTGTAGGCGCAACATCCGTGACGACCCTAACATATCCAGCAACACGGCACACACAGGGCCTCTTAGCCACCCACCCGTGTTGAATTGAGAGGCGACAGATCGTATAATAACCGTGCTATTGTTCTTAACCCTCACAAGGCAACGGGTACTGAAGTGGACATTTCGGGAAAATGCCCGAGCCTTAAAGTGGTTAACGCATATTTGTCCTCACAAATCAAACTGAATCAAAAGACTGCGAATTCCAGTGCCCCCCCCCCCCCCCCCCCCCCCCCGTCTTACCATATTTACTGCCATAAGCGACAATATCATGTTTGTGCTTTTATAACACGCGCTCAGCTGAGTCCCTTTTGTGTCCGAGTTTCATTGTGTTTATGCCCTTTTGTATTTCTTAACAACAAACCACATAAAATCTTTCTGAAGGGAATTAGATTGTATCAGTGAAATGCATTTGTATGACAAACAGAATGGAAAGATTACCTTCAAAATTGAGGGATAAAGCAATTCGTGATCAACCGGTCATTGAAAGTTTAGCAGCTTTAAACCAAAAATCAAGCATACAGTTATATTTTAAAAAAGATCGATTTAATGCTTTTTCGAAGGTATAAGTCAATATTGGCAAAGTGAAAATTTCTTAAAACTAATCGGTACATTACGGTAAGTAATTGTCCTTCTGATACGTAAGGGGAATAATACAGTGTCGAGCGGCCCTTTGCTCTCTGCATCGAACACTTGAATGTCACAGGGGGAATTATCCCCCGTAACTTGATACGTTGAAGCGTTGAGAGCGGTTGACCTATATATTTGTTGACGAATCTATTTGGATTATGTAATATCATTACGGCCACTCACTGTTAGAAAAAAACATTCAAAATCTCACCGAGATCAGAAACCGATATTTACATGCTTTTAGGTTTGGCTTATATACATATTGGTAAGGCATAATTCGCATGTTTATGCCACCTGCCATAAAAGTTTTACCAATTACCAACAGAAGAACGATATAGAGTGTTATTTTAACGTTTAACGTATATATTTTGGGAAAGTGTATTAATATTAGTTTATATTATTACGAGCTTTCATGATAAATGGTGTATATGCCATATGATTATTTGTAAATTATTTACCAGAGATGTTCATATATATATATATATATATATATATAAACAGTTCATACAGTCTCAACCTCTCTATGTATATATTTTAAATGATTATTTTGAATATAACTTTCTCTCCCTACAAAGAGAGGTTGTAAAATAGAGTAACACATCTAAAACTACATGTTGTATGTGCGTTCTTATTCTGAAATCAGTGAGATCTTTCACTTAAAGTCATAGTCTCATTTTTGCAAGGCAAATTGTAATAAATGCCGGACAAATAGTTCACCACTCACAGAAATCTTTCCC
Source organism: Phorcus lineatus (assembly GCA_921293015.1). Lineage (NCBI taxonomy): Eukaryota > Metazoa > Mollusca > Gastropoda > Trochida > Trochidae > Phorcus > Phorcus lineatus. The sequence goes on from OV121084.1 coordinate 61,813,338, forward strand.
TGACGTTTGTAACAATTTTCAGAACTCTGCAGGCATTCTAGTCCTCAATAATGAAGTTCAAACGACCCTACCCTACCCGAATCATATGTTTTTTGCGAGCGTTAGTCCTTACCACGTCATTTCGCTAAGGCCGTGACGAAGAACACATAAAATTTCCCAGCTGAATATCCAATGAAAATAGCTAATAGCTTACGCTTTTACAAATACAGAATTAACAAAAAGGTAGTAAACTCAGTGAAAAAAATGCGTCTGTCATAAGTATCGGCGCTGCGATGACTAGATTTCTGGTGTTTCGTACGCGCGATGGGATTGCACTTGATTCGGTACCTCATCGGTCTGAAACGGCATACGCCAATACGCTGCTTCATCCAAAACTGTAAAACGGGCATAAAAATGAAAATCTTTGCAAATGCAACAGGAAATATTTGTTTTAGTGATCAGATTTTGTTCGTGAAGAATAATCAGTTCAGTTTGGTTGCCTCACAAAAATGAGACTATGACTTTAAAAGTGTTGATTGGAGATTGGTGTAAACATGTTCCATCAAAGCGATTCAAAATCGACACATTACCAATGGGAGGTTAACCGAATGACTGCCATTATGTAAAATGAACTCTATTTCGACGGTAGGATGAAGGTTAACCAAAATGTTAAATATATATATATTTTAAAAGTAAAAGATCTTTGCGAGTCATTTAAGAAGTTTTCTCTTTATTTATTTTTTGTATTCCTCAAACCCTGTTACATTAAAAACTTAGCAACCAGACCATGAGCAGTCGTAGCGGAAATAATCAAGTTTCTAGAAATAAAACCACACTTTTTGTGTGAACACCTTTTATTCACTGGAGGTCGGTAAATGGATTGGCAAAGCTTAAACCGATTATGGTATGTTCGTTTTGAAACTGCTTCTTTTGCTTAAATGCTTAGTGCTTAAGTTTTGCAATTGAAAACTTTTTTTCGTGAAAATATTTATCTATCTATAAAACCATGACAATTCCCCTGTACATATAATTTCCCATTTTTTTTTATTGTGTAGACATATGTTAAATGAAAGCGGGAAAATCAGTTTCCGGTGGTTCTACACATCTCAAAATCGATTCTACAAAATAAACACATACTGCAAAACATATTTATCTAAACCATTACTGAAGGAGTCAACACACATTGAATTTGAGAAGACTAGAGAGAGCTTTATGCAGTCCCAAATCCATAATTCATAATCATCGTTGACTAACGAGCCTGTTCACTAGACATCAGTTTCTATAGAGAAAAAAAGGAGGCGAAAAAAACTTTAACGGTAGTGGCAGATCCATAGGGCGGTCATGGTGGTCAGACACACGACATGCGCAAGTCAGAAGTGAAGCTGCACGTGCATATTGTAGGAATGCTGCCTAACGCAAATTTCACGTACTCCTTGGTTTTGTTCTGATGTCAATTTCGAGTGCGATATGGTCTCTGACAAATAATTCTGAATCAATTTCTTAAAAGTATTGTCAACTTGCTTTTAAGAGAAATTTGAGATTTTTCTTTATGTCTGAGACGTTATATTTCTGGCCATGGTCATCTTATTCAGCATGGTTGCACCAGTTTCTATCACTGGTTAATTTAAACCTTGCTGCCAACTAGTCAAAGGTCGTGTTTAGAGTGCAGCGAAAAGTCGCAATTCACGTATGATTTCTCATTGGACTACCGATACGACAAGCACAGAAAAGTACGGCAAATGTGGCAAGGCCTTTCTTAGCAAGTCATTGGGGCGGGCGTAAGAATAAACCATGCTTGGGAAGATGGAACATGGTCAACATCTTCAACGACTCAACAAGTGACTTGTAACCATAAAAAACAGTCAAATTTAAACACAAACAAGAATAACGAACTTGATTTTCAAAATACTAATTGATGTCTTTTGAGCATATAATAGGATACTTAATTCGTGAATTTCATGAAGCAACAGATGTGACAAACTGTCACATGATATAACCATCCGAATAAATGCAAAGCAATTATTCTAATAATTGTGTAAGAATTAACCACGGACAGCCTGATGATAAGAATTTCCGAACGTTGATTTTTATGTTAAATATATTGACACAAGCGTTGAACTTCAAGGTGAAATGAGACTTTCTAGCTTCACTAATATCTTCATAAACAGTTCAAGTACCGGAGTGCAGTGGGCGTAGGGAAATATAGGTTGATTACCTTTAGAGGGGCAATGCCGTGGTTGACGTTGTTCGGCGTTTATACGTCTGTTTGTATGTCAAACGACCAGGTTAAATCCCCTTGGATGGGTTCAGTAAGTGGGGCGGTTTGCTCCTATCTTCAAACAAACTGACCATGGCTATGCCAACTTGTTGTTTTTCAACTCGTTTTACTTTGACGTCGCATACATCCGCGCTTCGCCTTGTCTGAACCCTTTTTCTCCAGACTTTCAACAAGGATATGTACCACTTGACTGAAGAGTCAGCCACTTAGCCACAGCCTTGTCGACTCCCTGTAAATAGAATAAAGTGAAACAAGAGATAGTCATCAGCCCCGGCCTAGACTAATTGAATTACACCCGGGAGTGAAAGCAGTTCAGACGACTGGACTAAGGGGTGTTTTGTCTATACATTCCAAACTTTCTTGTTTTAGTGCCGGTTGGTTTGTCTCACGCGACTCGTCTACACAGGGGTGTACCCCGGGTGGGCAAGGAGAGTTTATCTACGTGATCTGACCACCCTGACTGACAGTAGGGTTATTTTTCTTAAACATAATTGCTTAACTACTAACGATTGAAAATGATACCTGTATGATCCTTGTGTAGTGAGCTTTGTTCCCAGCTCCACTTAAAATAACACAATTTAGAAGATATTCAAATGTGTTTAAACGATTATATATTAATGAAACTTAATCATATCAGAATTTATTTTTTATATGCCATATCATTATTGTAACAGTCTAGTTACTTGAGTCAACTTGACTATAATTAGTTCTTGATGTTACTCGTGTACTCAAAGTTAATTCTTTTTCATGAATAAAATGCAAGTATACTTTCTCGAGTTTTAAAAAAAATGAAGAATTGGTTTTGTCGGCATACGATCGTAAAACATCTTAAATAATATTGTTATGACCAAGAAACCCCTTTCCTTATTTCAATACAAATAAGGTACGTTATACCGGGCCGTTAGGAAGCGTATGATTCTTTGTCAGTGAGAACTAAATTCTTCTCTACAATTAAATCATTTACATAATTTCGATTTTAAAACTTGAAATGAACATTTCTATTGTTGATGACATAAAAAAAACTTATCGAAAATGCAGAGATTAGTTGGTAGATTAATGAAAGACCCTGAAATAATAAAATATATCAATATGTTTAAATTCGAAATGGATGTGAACGAAAAAATATTGACAACATAAAAAGAGAAAAAGAGACCTAAGTAAGCGTTAAAGCTACACCTCTGCCTCATCTCTGTGTATGGCATCCTGAACATATCTATTCAGTATTTATTTACAAGTTATATAATTTGGGGAATCCCTCTCCTATTTACAGCTTCATGTCGCGTAAGGACATTTATTGTCTTCAAACACTAGCTAGTAAACATTTCAAAGATATCAAGGATAAAGTTTGTTTGGATGACATAATATTAAGACTTGTTTCAATGCTGTGGTTTTAAGGGTTTTTTTGGATGTCGTAGTTTTAAGGCTTGTTTGGATGTCGTGGTTTTAAGGCTTTTTTGGATGTCGTGGTTTTAAGGCTTGTTTGACTGGGGTCTTTAAGGTTATTTTGATTGCCGCGGTTGTTTGAATGACATGATGCACTGAGAAACATTTGTGTAATTGAATTATGAAATGAGAAACCGTATATGTTGATGCACTGAGATACATTTGTGTAATTGTGTTATGTGATAAGAAACTGTACATGTTGATGCACTGAAATACATTTGTGATATTGTGTTATGTGATAAGAAACTGTACATGTTAATGCCCTGAGATACATTTGTGTAATTGTGTCATGTGATAAGAAATGGTACATGTTGATGCACTGAAATACATTTGTGTAATTTTGTTATGTGATAAGAAACTGTACATGTTGATGCACTGAAATACATTTGTGTAATTTTGTTATGTGATAAGAAACTGTACATGTTGATGCACTGAAATACATTTGTGTAATTGTGTAATGTGATAAGAAACTGTACATGTTGATGCACTGAAATACATTTGTGTAATTGAATTATGAAATAAGAAACCGTATATGTTAATTCACTGAGATATATTTGTGTAATTGTGTAATGTGATATGAAACTGAAAATATTGATGCACTGAAATACATTTGTGATAAGAAACTGTACATATTGATGCACTGAAATACATTTGTGTAATTTTGTAATGTGATAAGAAACTGTACATGTTAATGCCCTGAGATACATTTGTGTAATTGTGTTATGTGATAAGAAACTGAAAATATTGATGCACTGAAATACATTTGTGTAATTGTGTAATGTGATAAGAAACTATACATGTTAATGCACTGAAATACATTTGTGTAATTGAATTATGAAATAAGAAACCGTATATGTTAATTCACTGGGATACATTTGTGTAATTGTGTCATGTGATATGAAACTGAAAATATTGATGCACTGAAATACATTTGTGATAAGAAACTGTACATATTGATGCACTGAAATACATTTGTGTAATTTTGTAATGTGATAAGAAACTGTACATGTTAATGCCCTGAGATACATTTGTGTAATTTTGTTATGTGATAAGAAACTGTACATGTTAATGCACTGAAATACATTTGTGTAATTGTGTCATGTGATATGAAACTGAAAATATTGATGCACTGAAATACATTTGTGATACTAAAATTGTACATATTGATCGACTGAAATATATTTGTGTAATTGTGTAATGTGATAAGAAACTGTACATGTTGATGCACTGAAATACATTTGTGTAATTGAATTATGAAATAAGAAATTGTACATGTTAATGCACTGAGATACATTTGTGTAATTGTGTCATGTGATATGAAACTGAAAATATTGATGCACTGAAATACATTTGTAATAAGAAACTGTACATATTGATGCACTGAAATATATTTGTGTAATTGTGTTATGTGATAAGAAACTGTACATATTGATGCACTGAAATACATTTGTGTAATTGTGTTATGTGATAAGAAACTGTACATGTTGATGCACTGAAATACATTTAAGTAATTGTGTTATGTGATAAGAAACTGAAAATATTGATGCACTAAGTATATTTGTCTGATTAAAAATCAGCCCCAAATTATTAAAGTTCCTGGGTGAAAAAAATCATATTTGATATGTCTTTGAAATGAATACTAGCTACTGTATGAAGAAAATAATTGCAGACCGTACACATTAGCAGAGCTAAACATTAATTTCTCAAGTTCCATATTTTCCAAACATGAGAAGAAAAATGTGGTCAATGTATCGTCTATCTTATACTCTAACAGAAATTAGGAAAAAGCCAATCTTAAGCGATTGGCAAAAACATGCATTATCGTTGTGTAAAGTGTCTGTGTTCGTGTGCATGGCTATTTTAAATGTACAAACGCAGTTAGTAGAACAATAAATGTCATAGAGGCAGATTTAATCATTTACGTTTGTTATGTTATGAAACTGTACTCATCGATGCAATATGATTGTCTGACTAAATACCACATTTCATTTATTGAAGAATACATTATTTCGATGACCTGAAGGGACTAATATCTTTACTGGGAGAAATACGACCCGGTTCTGTAAATGTCATATGCATAACATTAATTGTTGTTTAACATTCGAGGTTGTAAATCACACACGATCATAGATTCTGTCAATAAGGTAATTCGAATCTATAAGTAATGAAGATTCTGTCAATAAGTTAATTCGAATCTATAAGTAATGAAGATTCTGTCAATAAGGTAATTCGAAACTATAAGTAATGAAGATTCTGTCAAAAAGGTAATTCGAATCTATAAGTAATGAAGATTCTGTCAATAAGGTAATTCGAATCTATAAGTAACGAAGATTCTGTCAATAAGGTAATTCGAATCTATATGTATAAAGATTTTGAAACGGATTTCACGTTTTATTGTGAGAAGCTTGAAAACTGGAACATTCTGATATGATAAGTAAATCATACTGGTGCCAACACGAGTCCCTTCATAAAGATTATGACATCAACAAGTCACTTAAATAGAAGGTTTAGAACACTGTTCTTCTCCAAATGGGGTCAAATGTTTTCAAACTTACATTGCACTTACTTGACAGGCTACCAATATATGCAGTAAGTGTGTATATACAGACACTCAGTGTTAGTCGGTGCTATTACCCTTCACAAGTAATGTTGTGGTCACGCTGTTTCGAGAAAGATTTATTGTGCACCTAACCGCAAGCTCCTTATGCATTTTATACATCACATTCCATTTTCAGTTACACGAGAATAAAGGTAAGAATTCTTCTTAAACAGTGACAGATGTTTGATGCTCCAGTGTTAGTCTACACTACACTACAGGAGCCTCGGAAAGGTGTGATGTTATAGACAGACCACCTCACGATAACTAGAAACAGTACTTAAAATCATAGCTCGTCGACCGATCCCTTCATTTGAAACGACAACAAAAACGTTTATTAAATAAAATGGAGGTGTATTTATGATTAGATCAGTTTTGTCCAAAACAAATAAACAAACCTTTTTTTGGTCCCGATGCTGAAGAATTCGTCCAGTGGGTCAGCAGTGTCTAGTCTCTATAGAACACGGAACTTGGCCAGGTCCTTTTAATAACTAGACGTAGATAGAGCACGGTGAAACCGTTACATGGATTAATGAACTCTCCCTCAATACATCCATTTTATGAATTAATGACCTCTCCCTCAATTCACCATGTTACCTACAAACTGTGTATGTGACAAGTTCAAAGGAAGACTACAAAATGAAGGTAGAACAAAAGTTAACAAAAGCTACCTCTTTACACACGCTCCCAGAGTTAATAACGCTATTCGCTCACACAAATGTAGTATGTAATAACCAGAAGGCTAAGACTAATATATTGATGGTATTCATACTGTTCACCAGACCATTAAGATTGTTGGGTTTAAAGACGTTGTTCATTTGTCAGGTAGAGTCACACCTGTTGAGGAAGTGCAATAAAGTAGGAGATTGAGCAACATTACTGTTGCGGCTGTGTTTTTAGAAGGGTGGGCAGTGTTACACGCTCTTCTGTATTCATTTACATTGTGGGTCAAAGAGGAACTGCCAACATCCCGTAACGGTTTTATTTCAGATTAAATTGCGATTCATAAGCGAGATTAAATGAGGTAGAGCATTACATGTTACGATACATTTTATGTCTAGAAAGACCCACACCATTCTTCTTGAAGGTTTTAGACCCGTGAAATTGCAATTATGTACCAATAATTCAGATAGATAAAAAAGCATTTTTCAAATGTCTTAATGTGTATTCGGAATATTCTTACGAAACGGCATGTAACTAGTTTATCTCTTATGAAATCGAAAATATAATGTTTAAAAAAGGAGCAATGTTTAAAAAATTGAAGAGGACTGGAACGATGTTTGTTTAATACCTTTTATTAAAATGTAGAATGTAGACTTTTACAAATACGACGTGGGGCACGGTGGTGGTCAGTCGCGTCAAAACCTCGGGTTCGAATCCCGCTGGAGACATTAAAAATAGAGCCATGGGCTCTGTAGCTCATCAGACTTTTGAAAGAAATAGGTGTTGTGGTTTAGACCATGGGGTCATGGGCAGTGTAGGAAAGATAGCCTGTCCCAACGTCCGAGTTATTCACAATCAAATAAAAAAGGCCCATTGCCCATTTGGGGTCAAGGGGTCACCGAACCTACAATTCAGAATCCCCATTGTCCAAGGAGTCTACACACAACTATTAAGCTATCAAGACCTTTTGGAACTGGAGAAGAAGATGAAAATAGGATTTTAAGGTTTTGACCCCTGTGACCCCATTTGGGGTCAAGTGGTCACCAAACCTACAATTTAGAATCCCCAGTGTCCAAGGAGTCTTCACACAATTTTTCAGCTCTCTAGACCTTTTGGAACTAGGGAAAAAGATGAAATTAGTTTTTTTATGTTTTGACCCCTGTGACCCCATTTGGCGTCATGGGGTCACCAAACCTACAATTTAGAATCCCCGTTGGCCAAGGAGTCTACACACACCTTTTCAGCTCTCTGGATCTTTTGTAACTAGAGAATAAGATTAAATTAGGTTTTTTAGGTTTTAACCCCTGTGACCCCATTTGGGGTCATGGGGTCACCAAACCTACAATTTAGAATCCCCGTTGGCCAAGGAGTCTACACACACCTTTTCAGCTCTCTAGACCTTTTGGAACTGGAGAAGAAGATGAAAGTAGGATTTTCAGGTTTTGACCCCTGTGACCCCATTTGGGGTCATGGGGTCACCAAACCTACAATTTAGAATCTCCAGTGCCCAAGGAGTCTACACACAACTATTCAGCTCTCTGGACCTTTTGGAACTGGAGAAGAAGATGAAAATAGGTTTTTCATGTTTTGACCCCTGTGACCTCATTTGGGGTCATGGGGTCACAAAATCTACAATTTAGAATCTCCAGTGCCCAAGGAGTCTACACACACCTTTTCAGCTCTCTGGACCTTTTGGAACTAGGGAAAAAGATGAAATTAGTTTTTTTAGGTTTTGACCCCTGTGACCCCATTTGAGGTCATGGGGTCACCAAACCTACAATTTAGAATCCCCGTTGGCCAAGGAGTCTACACACGCCTTTTCAGCTCTCTGGACCTTTTGGAACTGGAGAAGAAGATGAAAATAGATTTTTAAGGTTTTGACCCTTGTGACCCCATTTGGTGTCATGGGGTCACGAAATCTACAATTTAGAATCCCCATTTGCCAAGGAGTATGCACATAAAATTTCAGCTCTCTAGAGTCATTGGTTCTGGAGAAGAAGTCGAAAAAGTTAAAAGTTTACGGATGGACGGATGGACGGACGGATGGACGAATGGACGGACGCCGGAAGCCTTGCCATGCCATAAGCCCATCGGGTCTTTCAGACGGGTCTTTCTAAAAGGTTACAAATCTTACATTCAAAGCATTGGATATTTATAAAATATTTTTGAACACAATCTAATTATCTGGTACATGATCCCACGTATTATCACAGAAACAACAAAACCCATTTTCTGACAAGCAACTGATTTAATCTAACAATAAATATACATAATATGAAATCAAACAATGATGGTAATAACGGATATAACAGCGTAAATAATTGGTAGCTCTAGATCACAACTGATGCACCGATATAGCTATACCACTATGTAATATATTTGACACATGCAATCTCACACGACAAAGTATTGCAACACCTACTTTTTCAATTACTGCCGTGACATAAACAACTGATATTTGATTTATAAGAATCCATTTCCTAATAAAATTTCAAAATAAATCATACTTTTCGGTCATTACCCAGTACACAACAGTCGAATTTACTGGACTGAACTAGGCAGGAGTTGTGTGTCAAAGAGCTGTACGTTTACTGGAATACCCTGCATGGGTTGCAGAACGTGGGCAGACAAAAAGAAACAGTAAGTGTCGCAATACTTAATGTCATATACATACATACATACACAAACTCAGGGTCACGTGTACCTCCCTATCAACCACCGTCCTTAACAGGGTCTACATTTACGAAACTGCCTTAGTACCAAGAAATTCGTTAGCACTTTAACATTGGTATAGGACCCTCTCACTACTAAGAGTTTCGAACAACTGAGCATTTTGTGACATTTTGCTCGCTACGCTCATCGTATCTCAATACTTTCCATTGCGATAAGCGGCTAGTGACAAGTCGTTTCCCTACAAACAGGGAGATGTGCACGTGACTCTGGGCAAACCCTTAGTGTAGTACATTTATAAAACAACACAACTCCAGTATGGACTGAAAGTATATACTAAACTGTTAAAGCTTTAGCAAAATATAATTTCCCTTTATTAAACATTGTTAAACAATAAACAATTAGCGATTAGATTAGATTAGATGACAGTTAGTAACAACACTATGGCATTCACATATTAACTGGTATTAACAGATTCAATTTAACCTAACTTTGATAATTTTCACTTATTTTAAGTTCATTTGGTAAAATTGCAAATGAAAGTTGACATTGATATTGACAATACATGATCCGACAGTAAGCTCACCTCACATTATTTCATCTTAAAAGGTTAAGTAAACACAACTTACAAAATACTATTAAAACCAAAACATTATTCTTGAAAAGCAAATCAAGGTTTGGGGTTATCTTGGTCTTCTTGCCAATATCTAATAATCTCTTTTATCTTAAAATACCTTTTCAGAGACTTGGTGTTACTCATACCAAAAACCAACCCCTTTAGATGTTTGCGTTCAATGTTTCATTGGTTTTAGCATTCAGAAGTAGATGCTCGAATGGACGTTACTTATTTTATCTTAAAACTTTGTCAATTCTATACCAGAGATCAGTTATTTCAAGATTACGGATTTGTACAATAAGAAATAACTGACATCTACTTAATTCCATATTAGTTGAGGTTTTTACTATAACGTCGACTCGCAATTAACAAAGCATCAATCATTAAAAATTTTCAAGAAATAGGAATTGCAATAAAAACAGTCAAAGGAATCGTAAAAGTTTAGCAAATTAATTAAAATAGATACGATTTAAATATATAAAACATGTTAAAAAGATGTAAAGACATATCAATTAACATTGTCATTGCATAATGAACAATTGGTGATTATTGTCTGCAAGAAAGCATCAGAAAGACAATCGGTAAACATTGACTGTAATTTGAGTTGAAACATTCAATGCAGAATCCTCGAATACAACAAAAACAATAGTTCAGAATGATAGGCCGGAGACTTATATGTGATAAGTAGGACCAACAAGCACTGAGGCGAGCTTGTGAATGTTCTACCTGCGTATTGTAAACTTGCACCGATTAATAATGTATATGGGACAAAACCGTCAATAAAACTCGCAATTGGATTATTCAAGACTATGTATCAACAATGCTTCGTACAGGAAGGTTTTGTTAATTAAAGTATGGCAGTGGAGTTATGACTAGAGACTTTATATAATGACCAATTTGCATTAGAGTAGTGAATAGGGACAAATATTATCAGGTATAGAAACTTCTTTACTCTGAAAGCGACGTTTCGTTCACTGTTCTTGATTTTTTGGTAATTTGATCAGATAATTGTATCTCGTCTGAGCCAAGGTATTACCATCATTGTATTCGAGGAAACTAATCACATACGCAGAACATGAAGCTACCAAGTGGTACATTTCACTTCACAATGTTCATATAATTGGCTTGAACAGACCAATGGTTGATATTTTTTAACGTGCATAATACAATTAATAGCGGTAATACAGTGTGGTACATTGTAAAAAAACCCCATTATTCTTTGTATGATACCTTGTTGTATATAGGTGTAATAGTTTGTGTCAAAGAATGGTACATTGTTATTAAAGTATTGTAACATGTTTCAAAGAATGGTACCGTGTTAATAAAGTATGGTTACTGGTTTCAAAGAATGCTACCGTGTTATTAAAGTACGGTTACATGCTTCAAAGAATGGTACCTTCATATTAAGGTATGGTAACTTAAGTTATAAAGTAAGATACCTTGTCATAAAAGCGCGATAACTTGCTTTAAAGTATGTTATCTTGTTATGAATTGTGAAAACTTAATAATATGTCAAAGAATGATACCTTGTTATTTAAGTATGGTAAACTGTTCTAATGTAAGATACCATGTTACTAAAGTATGGTATATTGTTTCAACGCATGATTCCTTGTTACAAAGTAAGATACCAGAGAAAAGACCCTCTGACACAGATATGTGTTATTTATATAAAAAGTAACAATGACGTATAAAGTTACCATGGAAACATCTGTTTAGTCTTGTCACATTAGGCATAACAGTACTGAAACATGACTAGCCTTCCTCAATATGCATACACACGTGTTTTATATACTTACATTCTAAACATGTACAAGCTTTCATGCTATGGCTAAACTAGCATACTCACTATTGAAACCTTAATTCCTTAACTTAGTGAGATATATCGATAGATAAAATTCACTGATATATGTACATGCTAATACCAATTCTTATTTGGCAATACTATTCAAGTTGTCAGAGAAACACGAATCGCGGTCATCGAAGGTACAGCTTCAAAATTTTGTTTCGCATAAAACTCATAGAGAAAAACCTGACATGCATTATGTTAAGTGAGTGTTCATAATATTTAAGTTAGGGTAAATAAGCGTTTTAACAGACACTTGATTAAAGTAAATCATTCTTGTAACGGTTAATTAGCTTGTTAGTCTGATAATAGAAAATAATCAACGATAAAGCCACCCGTCTTACTTTAAAATCGAACCATCGTCTCAGGTCTTCTTAGAAGACAACAACGAATTAACTATCTGAACATTACAAACACGTGAACATCGATATATAATAAACAACGAGAATTAATATTTAGTGTCCATTAGACATGGATGATGCATTCTTAAACGATTAACAACAAATTGACAACACGCAAATCATCAGCGTAACACACCAATAGCTTCTTTTAGGGGCATTTTAAAAGTTGGAATGACGATATTCCATTCCATTAACACACCAATAGCTATTATGATTATATCATACCGAAATATCACTCGTACTCGCTGTGTTTCTGACCTAGTGCTGCCAAGGGGTTGTGTCGGGTGTCACCAGTCACCTTCCGTGAATTCAAAAAATCACAGGGCTGCCGCCACATCAAATAGTGCTGACGACAGCCTAGCCCAGTCAGTGGACCCAGACCCCGAAAAGCCGTCCTAACGTCTGGGGGGAGCGAGGGACGAGTGATAAGTTTGAACTTATTTTAATGAAATTTTAATCAATGCTGTCCTATATCTAAAGAAAGTATTGGTGGAATACCACAACCACTGACACAGTCAAATTTTTTAAAACCATAGCACTTTAATTTTACCTGAGGAAGCTTGAGAATAATACTGCCCTAACAGTCAGTTATTTCCGCGCTATATATACATGCACTCCGTATAGGCCACGAGGTCGATCCTTACATTAGGGCATAGGTGTAAATCGGTAATAATACTCATATTCTAAATGTATTATATTCCAACGCAGTCTGATTATTGCTATCTTCCCCCGCATGGCTAAAGTTGCACCATTCTTCATCACTGGTAAATTGAAACCTTGCTCCCAACTCGTCTAAATTTTTGTTTTTAGTGCAGCGCCCTCTTCGGCGACAAGTTGTAATTCTCATATGATTTCTCATTGGTCTACCGTGATACGTCGCAGCAGCATTGACGACAAGTACAGAAAAGCTTGGGGAATGCGGCAAGGCCTATCTTAACAAGTCATTAGGGCTGGTGCAAGTATAGGCCATACGTAGGAACATGGACCGCGGGAACATTGACCGTTCCCTACTCGCAATAAATATCGCTGTAATCGGGACATTCTGGGGTATTTACTTTTGGAGTAATCTTATTGATCGAAAAATTAAGGCAACAAGCAGCATGATTTGACTTTGATAGATAGATTGTAACCTAAAAATATGGTACTTTGATAAAGGACCCTTTTGGTGAGAAAATTATACGAAAGTATATAAAATTTTATAAAAGCAGCCATTCACAAAACATCACATAGTCATTCAAGATTTGATGACTAAAATTAACGGAATTTCATAGACCTTTGGCTTAAAAGATCTTATTCTTAAGATTCGTGAGAAATGAGAATGAAAAATTACCATCCAACAGGAGCGATTCATCAAAAGAGTCGCTATTCCACACACAAGTCGCTGAGGTCGATGTAGTTCTGCAGGATCTGCGGCAGCTTGAGCTGGAGGATCCTGCTTGTGAGGACCCTCCCCGTGCCGAGCTCACCGCGGATCTTCTTCCTGCAGGACTTCAGCAGCGACTGCGGGGTGTGGACCAGGTCTTGCAGATCAGATAGAAAACTCTTAGTAAGAACAGCAGACTTCTCGGACTCGCGAAGTTGAGATCTGACGATGTTAGCGGCATCTTCACAGTACGTGCTCACAAGCCAGGCGACTACATTCAGCTTCTGCTTGTGGAGAGAGTGTTCTATTGGATTGCATGGCCCACAGGTATTGTTGAGGGTGGACATTGCGTCAAAGCGGCAGTTCGATCTCAGGAGGAGTTTCAAGTTCTCCATAGATGACTGGTCCACCGCGAACCAGAGAGGGAGAGTTCCGGCGTCGTCCTCCATGTTTGGATTGCCGCCGTGTCTGAGCAGACTTGATAGAAGGACTGGGTGGTTGTAGAAAACGGCCTCATTCAGTGCAGTCATTCCGTGGAGACCTCGGTGGTTCGTCTTGCATCCTGCTTCTAGCAGCACCTGGGCGCTTTTCACTTGTTTCGTATGCACAGCGCTTATGAGCGGAGTGATGCCATCATTGTTTTGGGCATTGACGTCAAATCCTCTCGAGATGAGTTCTCTGCAACACTCTTCATTCCCGCCTGCTGCGGCGTAGTGTAACAAACTATGGCCATTGTTTGGACGTTTCTGGAGATCAGCCCCGTTGTTCATCAAATACTTCATAACCTGCAAGTGCCCTTTGAGGGCTGAGATGTGGAGCGGTGTACATCCTAAGGCATCCTGAGAGTCGATGTTAGCACCTGACTTCAGAAGTAGACGGCAACACTTGAGTTTGCCGCGTTCTGCGGCAAGATGCAGTGCGTTACGTTTGTTGTAAGCTACCATGTTCACATTGCATTTCCAGTCCACCATCATGTTCACCACGGCATCATGTCCATTCATTGCTGCCATCATCAGAGGGGTGAACCTTCGAATATCCTGGGCATCTATCTCGGCACCATTTTGGAGAAGGATACCGCAGCAGTTGTTGTCACCGTGCTGGGCTGCATAGTGGAGAGCAGTGGCTGCGCTATGGCTCATTCTGTTGATATCACACTTGTGGGCGAGGAAGAGCTTAAGAAGTTCTACGTACCCTTTCTCCGCGGCACAAATCAGAGGTGTGTTCCCGAACGTGTCTTCCTCTTCCAGGTCGGCCTTGGCGCTGACCAGGAACCTACAAACACTTAGGTGTCCGTTTTCCGTGGAGCAGTGGAGGGCGGTACGCTCATGGTAGCCTCGTCGTCTCACTGATGCATGGAAGGCTAGAAGACGCTTCACAACGGGCAAGTGACCATTCATTGCGGCAAGAATAAGAGGAGTATCGTTCTGAGTATTTTTTGCATTGACATCTGCGTTTCCATTAATCAGACACTGGACACAGTCAACGTGTCCCTCTGAAGATGCAAGATGTAGTGGGGTGTTGCCAAGGGGACCGCTCTGTGTAGCGACGTTACCGTGCCACTGGACCAGTAGTTCCACTATAGGCAGAGATCCTTGTTTGGCAGCCAGGGCTAGCGGCGTGTACTGCTCAGAGTCCCGTATCTCTGTGGGAGCACCTGTCTTCAGAAGTATCTCCAAACAGCGTTCACACTCGATGCTGATGGTTTTAAACACACTACGATGAAGCTCCTCACTGCTCATGCTGCCCTTGCTGACCGCCGTCGCCACCAGTCGGCAGTCATGGTGCTCTGCGTCACCGAACGTGCTGAAAAATAAAATTAAGATTATTACAAGTCACATTTGCATAAGTCAACCGCGTACATAAACAATATTGAATGATACAGCGAGAAAAAGGTCCGTCAACTGGTTTCATGATCCTATAATCGAAACATGTATCAATGCCATCTTAAGACTCTTAATTCCTCGTTAAATAGTTAGGCTGATGATTAAAAGAAAATGTTTTGCAATTGTTATATTGCATCGTGTGCTGTTAATTAGACATTAATATATCCATAGGCGGCGAGGCTTCATAGATTCACAGATATATATGACGGTTATTTAGCAATTTCACTGAGTGGAGAAAAACTTCAATTTATTGCACTCATTGACCATACTGTTGAAAGCCGTATTTTACCACTGAACATTCAACATTGTCCTTCGTGCAGGATGCAGTAAATAAGCAAGCATGTGGAACAATGGCGATATATGATAAACTCCGACCACACACTGTTGTTACAAACTTCTGCGTTTCCTGATGTATATAAACATGTATACACAATGAGTAACAGCCGTGAGCAGGTATGGGAGCAATAGCAACTGAAACATAATGACGGAATAAACGTTCTCATATCGATCAATGTTGATGGCTCTATGTCCTTCCGAGAAGCGGCTTAATGAGATACGGGTTTGGCTGTATCTATAAGTAAAACTCAGTCATTTTGAATCAACAATTTCAACTACAGGTTAGGACTAGGACTAGGCTCCTTCTGTTTCTTGATTTGCATTACACATCTCCTGTGATATTACGTCTATCATTTACAAGTGGAGCAAAAAAGAGCTTTCCCGTAATTTTAGTTCACGAACTTCCTCACTAATAAAAGATACGATAACCTTACGAAGAGATAAAAGCGGTCTCACTTAATTACGTCCTCAAGATATTGAAAAGCATAACAGATCATGAATGACAAGGTTTGATAAAGGCAAGATTGAAACCGTTTCGTATCATATGACCCACATGCCTTAAATACAACGAAATCATAGGGACTTTCCCGTTAGCAAAATTGTCTTGCTGCTTAAAGGTAAAACGACGAAGACCCATACAATAAGCGACACTGGGCCTTATTGGCCTAATGAGAACAAATGTTTTAGCTCACTTTGTATAACATAATTCATTGATATATCAAATAGTTTAAGAAAAGGGATGTATTCCTATAGATATCCCGATCAGCGATTGTGGCTCACGACAAGTGGGTACACAAGAAGTGAGGTTTTGTTGGAGGAATCGTATATTTCAGACATCATCATGGTATATCTTTCATGACTGTATCTCAAAATGTATTAAAATGCTACAGTCGAGCGACGGTATAAATGTGGAAAGTTGTGTTTTGTATGCGTGCGTCAATTAATCAACGGTTAGTTAAAGAGTCACTCCGTGATCTTCATAACATATTATTTACCTTTAATACGTCATGTGTGGTGATACAAAATCAAAACATCTTAACTTTTCATGTCCAAAAGACATAAATTTTACAAATACTGGTTTTCTATGAAAATCTAAAAACAGCCTTATAAATGCACAGAGGTGTAGATATCACGTCCAATATACATATACGTTTGACTATTTGACGCGCGCCACTGTCCAGTTTTCGATCATAATTGCGACGTTCTAGCTTCATATTGCCACTGTAAAAAAACCAATAAGCTTTAAAATGTGTCTTTTAGGTAACAGTCGATACTTCGCGATCAATTGACACCATTGATTAGGTTTGGCATATATGACTCCAGCAACTCACGAAGTGGCACTTTCAGAAATGAAAATATCAGTCAAAAGAGTGATTAGTCTTTCATAGACCCTCTGACTAGTATGCATGTGAATGGGGGATATAATTTCCTCCACGAACATGCAACTGACACTACTGTTAGGAAAAGCCCCAGTACTATTTGTTGCTGTGTACAGAGGGGGAACCTGACAGCGTCGCGTGGACCCAGCGAGGCAAGGTTGGTACCGAGTAGAGTGTCACTGTATCATTATACCCAAACTTTACAGCATGGAGAACAGTCAACGACAGCAGAGGCGAGTATCTGAATCCATGGCGGAACTCTAACCCCGTACAACTTAACGCCATGAGAAACGCACTAACAATTGCGCTATAATACACTAGAGGGCCACCACGGGATGTTAGTCAGCTAGATACAAGAGGATATTGATTTGGCGTCTAATCACCAGTGCATTATTCACCAAAAACGTACATCAGAAAGCAACACAACGTAAACATTGCACTGTCCACTCTGAGAGAGTACAGCGTTTTGAATGAGGATGGATGGTACAAAACCTTGAAGTAAAATACTTTACATGGAAAATTACAATTTCAATATCTTTACATAAACTACTTTGTCTTGTCAATATCATAAAATGAATCTTAGGTGCCCTGTACACTTATTAGCAACATCAAAGTGACCATAATCAATCATTACGTCATCATTATCAACCACTCTTCCCTTTTTCTTCAACGGCCGTTCCGTCTAACTAGGTCTGTTTGTGTATCTCTATCTCTCTGACTCTGACTGTCTCTCACCCAAATATCTCAAATATCTTAATACTCCAATTTATGTAGACAAATATCTTAATACTCCAATATGTGTAGACAAATATAAATTTCCGTGAAACAGACAAGGCGTTATGAGGAAAGAAGAAGGTTCTGTTCGTCATACGGAAACACAAGTGAACTTTCGTCAACTCGATGCACTAGAATTACCTTTACAATTACATTCTTTGATGTTAACAGTACTCTATTTCAGCGGAATACTATGTGAAGTTCAAGACATAACATGACATTTGATTAGTAGTATACTAAAGTAACAGTTTTCAAAACGACAACATTTCGTAAGTTGATCGTTAGTCGTGTCCTTTAAACTAGTTCATATCAAGAACGAGTTACAAGCAGTTATATTGACATGGTACTACCTAATACGTATTTACACACAAGTGACTTTATTAGAAGGTAATATTATTACAAATACTATTACAAATATTATTACAAATATTAAATTCATTCAAGAAGCAGTGTCGTAAGGTTTTCAATGAACAACTGTAAATATCATATCATCGACATTAAAATACAATCCGAAAAGAATATACTATCGTCTTACCTGTTTAAATTCATTTTCAAACCTCGTACACATACACATATAAGATTTAGAATAACTACACTGTGATCATGTCAAACATTTATACCACAGACGCAGCTACGTTATATGAGGTAATCCCCATGCACGGTGCCAACATTTCTTGCAGTCATGGAATCTTCCAAAGGGGATCGGTGCGTTCCTTCAATTCATAAACAGTGAACAAGCGATATGATCACCACTAACACACAAACATCTCCGCAGTTCCACAGTGAAGTGGCTGTAAACAGACAGTGTCCCGGCTTCGCAGTAGAAAGATTATTGTGGCGGGGAAACTGTTGATAGTAAGAGATAGTGAACTAGATAACAACATTCGAAACCTTACACGAGAGGCTCAACGAACGCATATCATATCATATTTTATCTCGGTGCATCGACACGATGAAGCCAAATCGCAAAACGTACACTTTAAATACTATCTCACATTCCATGGGAAAGTCGGTGAGAACCGCAATGATATAAATAGATTCGTCTGGAGTAAACACCGCTGACCTCGGCTATGTGTTCTCTTGGCTCGGCCATTGCTCCATATCAACATCATCATGCAAAATGCATGACTAGGGAACGAGCGAAATAACATCGTCTTCAGTCTGTACCTTACCTCATGTCTAGAGCTGGGTGACTCGAGAACTGTCACTGTTTGTGTCTAGTGTTGTTATCAGGTCATGTCACTGTAAACAGACTCGTGCAGCAGCCGAACTATGCTCGCTCATAATGAGATCATGTGATCGATTCTTAAAGGGAATTAACTCTGCAATCCTTATTTACAGTGACAGTGTAAAGCATCGTTTGCTTTGGTTTTTGTTGTGTTTTGTAAGAAAAACAATTCAGTTCCGGTTATTCTTTTATTGACAGATTCAGGGCTAACGATAAAAAAACATCTTATAACATGAATGAATAAAGTGATGGAATAGTCAAATTAACAGCATTTTCGAATGTTCCTATGTTGCAACAACCATTGATATAATAAGAAATCAGTTTTAAAAAATCGATACATATAATAATCCTTTGTAATCACAAAACTTATCGTTAAAAGTATTAGTTCAAAGCTCTTTAGTCTAAAGAAATGGAAAACAAACATTCGTAAATAACACAAACATGTATTCATTAAAATGCTTACCAAAAAGGATTCTTTAAATGAAATATATTTAAAAAAATAGATTCTATAAATAAAATATAATATTTTAGTGGTGGTTTACTTACAAGAGTGATACAGATTATCTCCCTTCAATTCGAATTGAGAGTTATCTACCCTTGTTTCTATCAGACGTAAACAGCATTCGTGACACTTTCTTGTTTACGATTACTAAGTGTGAAGAAGGATAGTACTGGACATAGAATTTGGATTAAGATAGTTTCTTGTCAAAGCTGTGGCTGTAATATAATTTGGTTTATTTCGAAATTCTAATCGACAAACCAATAATATATGATTGTTAGTCTTAACCCGTCGTGCATTTGCCAAACGAAGTCTACAGTAGGCCTAGGCCTTGTCATTTGGAATTCCTCAACAATATTCAGTCTTAAAAACAAAGTTCCTTTACGTCATCGTGCAACCTTGATGAAAATGCGATTGTTTCTGTGACACTTTCTTTGGAAAAAACTAAAACATGCAGGAATGCAAAACCTTCCAGTTTTTGAAGCCGTTGTTGAGGTAAATACGAAATCAGTTGAACGAATATTTAATGTCTGTATTATGTTCAAAGTGTTTGAATTAAAATGATTGAAACATTAGTTTTGATTTTTACAAAAAAATATTTTACGGACGACGAATAACAAAATCATTCCAGTAAAACCTTAGGCAGTAAGGAATAACTTATCACTGTGCCTGTCATTATAATAAGTTCATCAATTGGCCTATCATTTCCTATTTCATTACTTGAAGATCTTGCAATCATTCCTCTTCGAGTCTGAAAACAGTGTGAATCTTCCCATCTCTATCGGCGTGGATATCAAAGCTAAAAGACGATTGCAGAGATATGAAGCCGGCTGTCGGGTGTTCTACGTTCGAGGTGAATATATCATGGAAACTGGTTATTGGGAAAATTATTTCACATATGCAAGGACTGAAATAGCCCTGTCGAGCCATGGGCGTTATTGCATTCTGAGATACAATTTTTCCCGTTTAAATAGTCAAGTACATTTTCAGGAGGATATAGTCTTTTATAGATATCCGGTCGTTTGGGCTTGCTATGACTGCAGCATCTAGGCTAGTCCAGCATCTTTTGAGCTATGAGCCATGAGCTACCGGACTAATGGTTGTTTAAAACTCTTCATTACCTTCTGTTTGAGAATTTAGGGCATAATTGTTTCTTTTACAGTTTGCAGTGACCATGGGATAGATCTTGAAAAGGGATTTGAAGGTGAGTTGAGTTTCGGTCTTTCGTACAACTTTCACGACTACAACCTTGGACAAATGTAACAACCACAACATAATGTCATTGGCTTCGAATTCAACGCTGTTAAAAGGTGTTGGTTAAAAGAATGAGTCGGGTTGGGTGTCTGACATCCTGCTGTATTTGCATAACTTAAGGAGAAGCAAAACCTTGTAGTTTTCCTTATCGCCAGTTATCGGTAAAAGCGAATGAAGAATTACAGGCGTTTCTTTGACTTTGTCAAATGTGAATTCTGAAAGAGCCACTCCGTGATTTTAATAACATATTATTTACCTTTGATACGAACCTAAATGTCATATGTGGTGATATAAAATCAAAACATCTTAACTTTTCATGTCCAAAAGACATAATATTATATATGACAAATACTGGTTTTCCATAAAAATCTAAAAACAGCCTTTAAAATGCACAGTGATGTAGATATCACGTCCATTAGACATGGGTAATGGTTATATAACCTAACAAATGCTGTTAACTCCTAACTGCCCTCCTGGCTGTTTTAGATAAGTCTCCAAAATTACGTTTGACTATTTGACGCGCGCCACTGTCCAGTTTTTGATCATAATTTCGACGTTCTAGCTTCATATTGCCACTGTAAAAAAACCCGATAAGCTTTAAAATGTGTCTTTTAGGTAACAGTCGATACTTCGCGATCAATTGACACCATTGATTAAGTTTGGCATACATGACTCCAACAACTCACGGAGTGGCTCTTTAAGAATTCACATTTGACAAAGTCAAAGAAACGCCTGTAATTCTTCATTCGCTTTTACCGATAAGGAAAACTACAAGGTTTCCAAATATTAATATCCAAATATTAATCCCAGAACCATGGTTAAAGTGTCGTTCGTTATAAGTATTTGTCAGTGGAATATATGTATAAACAAGGATGTCCCCATGAATTTGGTTTTCAAAAAAATACCACCGACTGGAAACTTTTTAAGTGATGAACAAATACAAAATATGATGGTTTAAATTTTCATTTTCTGTCAGACAATGAGTACCGGCGGTTCGGGGAGATGCTCATTTGTATGCAGACGGGGGAGACAAACGGGCACCTGTCGGTCCAGAGAACTGGATGTTCAGGGATGTCGGGCTGCGAGCAGAGAATCTACTGGCTAGAGCAAGGGCCTGGGGGGAGGGCAACCTTGACCTGTCATCACTCGACTTACAACGCCAGTATTGACTCGGAGGTGTCATTTATCATTCATTTTAGGGTACGAAGTTCATGCTTTTTTTCGTTAGGATTTTAAAATGTTCGCTATTTTCGTCCTGATTATTAGAGATTTGAAGTATTTCATCATGACATGTAATGCTTTGATACGTGTCCAAAAAATACCGAGGATCGCTCAGCAAAAATATTATCCATTTTGACTTTTAGAACCAAGGATAAACCTTTGTATACAGGACAACTTTTTCATCTTTCCTGTATGTTCAAGCTCTGTAACAATACAAAATGAATTCCTTTCTGGGTAATAAATTATTATTATTATTGTTATCTTCATGGATTTTCTTCACGAAAAAGTTAAAATATCTCTTTTGTCATTTGCGTTTATTCTTTTTACCAATGACCATATCTGTTGACTCTCTACAAGCAATCTCTTTTCAGGTTATACAGCAAGAAAGCCATATAGTTTCAGAAGGACACCGTATTCATAAATACTTACACAAGCTGAAACTTTTAAAAGAAAAAGTAAGAAGATTTTACGTCAGTCTAATTGATATGACATTAAATTATGTATAAAATAATTAGAAAATAACGTACTTTGGCTAGAAGAAACAGCGATGTGCCGCCAATGCCCCTGTCCTCTGGAACACTCTCCCGATGACTATAAAAGTTGCTGAGAGCATTGACAGTTTTAGAACAATGCTCAAAACGCACCTCTTTTCAGTACACTTCGAATAATATTCATCCTGTGAGCGCCATGAGCATACTTTTGTCGAATTGAGCGCTATACAAATACGCACTATTATTATTATTATTATTAGTAGTAGTAGTAGTATATCTTATATTATATTCCAGATCGATTTATCGTTTTCCATGAAGGTGTGTGGAGCAGTGTGTCAGACAGATTTCAGGTAGTAAAGTTTGTCTGTTTTCGTCCAAATCATGGTTTGTTCCTTCAGTATACTTTTCCAATGATTCATAACATTTTATAAGTAACGTTTTTGATTATTTCTTTATAAAAAAGGACTTGTTGGATCACATGATTCAGAATTCTTATGTACATTTTGAAACTAATCGTGTCATATTCGTATTTATAGTGTCAAGAACTACATCCCTGTACTGAACTTCTCAATCGCTGGGGACATCAGGCACTTTTTCGGGTATACATATATGCATTATACTATCACTTTTAATGACAATTTTAGAAAAGAATTAAAGATAGATGATTTAAAATTTTCGAAAATTAAAAATAAATGTTACCATTATGTGACATTTTCACCCAATATTAGATGACAAATGAAAAGTAATAACTAAGTTAGTAAATATATGCACCCTAAACGTATGCATGGTAAAATATTTCAGTAAATATGGAAGGTATTCTAACAGCACCAATTAATACCAAAGCAGGTTCGACGTCAGAGCTAATGAGCTAATCTCGAAAAAATCCTGCTCAAAAACGTTCATTTTATTAAAATGGGAAATGAGCCTCAAAGAAATTCACGTTGTACTTGAATCAAAATCTGGACTTGATTTTCAAGAGGTTCGGGTCTAGATATTACATAGTTTGTGGGTAAGCCTAAGATTAACACAGTCTTTGAGAAAAATATTATTTGAATTTTATTCTTTCATTTAATAAGAGAAATGGACCTCAGAAAAATGGACGACCAGCTTTGGGTTTGGTTACATGTGATTAGTAGACAGTTGATTACACTAGGTTGTAGTAGGCGAGGCGGTTAGTGTGTAATCGCTACTTCCAGGAAGGAGTGTACGAGACGACTGTGGTGCGGTGAGGCGAGAGCCTACACGGGGGACAGGGTGCTAATTACGCAGTGTTGTGGCACTCCGTGCACAGTGTCCTCACTCAGACTCGCTGTCTTCTCCGTCGTCAGTCTACTTCCCCTGGTTGAAAGATACCCGGAGAATCAGACTGCCTTTGGTCTTTCTGGTCATGTTGTCGTATCCTTTTTTGCTAATTTGACTTGTTGTCTTTGAATCAAGGAATCTTTTAAATGAACTCTATGGAAGACGGAAATGAATAAAGAAATACTTTATAAAAAATTATGGAACGCGAATATGAACCAAGCAATATCTTTAGTGAACTTTGTGACGTTTGGATGTGAAAACAGATCATGCCTAGACGTTTTTTTGACATTAGAAACAAACCCGGCCATTTTGGTACTTATGGAAAATATAGGCCATTTGGAAAAGTGCCCAGAACGTGTGCTTTTGCTATAGTCTCTGAGAATTTATAGCTGTAAATGTCCAGAAACAAACTTGATACCTTAAAACAGACGAGTTTCTATAACTGTTTATAAACAATAAGGAAGTGTTTAAAACTCGATTGAATGGTAATAATATGCACTGTGATATTACAGCGACATATTTCACTGTGTGTTCTGCTAAAATATTCACTCTTCCTTACACTATCATAAAGATTAACTTCTTCGGACCTAGCGAGATTGCGCTGGATTGCTCTGACGGCCAGTTAAAGTGTTTGGACGTATCGGCGTTACTTAACACTGACCAGTTCTCTCTTACACTGAAGGATGCGACTGCACAGCTACATGGCATGTACACAGAGAAACAGACTACAATCAATGCAAACAATATTGTCTAAACATTCTTATTGTCACCTGATTTATTTAACCATTAATGAATATGTTTTTAGCCACAATCTAAGGGATATGTGCTTTAGTCTATCGTAAAAATGTACATCTGCATGTTCAGGATTTTTTTTATATCAACCATTCATTGAGAAAGAGACTATTTTTCTTCTGAACAAGTGGATCGAAGAGAAATAACAAATTGTTATTACCCAAAATCTCCAGCGCATAAACGTTGTTTAAGTTAAGAAAGCAAGATTTGGATAACAATAAATATAATAACTAAACATTTGTGCCATTACCAAATGTAGTTCTGAGACACGGTCGTGAGAGTGAAAAAAAATGATGTTGTCAACTACCAAATCTTCTATGTATCCATACATTTACAAATCACTTATCACTAGATTTATCAAAAATACCTTGTAATCTAGTAGTGAGGCTTTTCATGCTTGTGGTGCCGATGAAATGGTTTATGTTGTTATCATGTACTAATAACACATACTTGAATAAAAGGGAAATACCCCCTTGCATTTCGTTTCCACAAAAAGTACCCCGATAGCGCCGTCCTTTTAACTGTTATGCACATTACGAGGTGCCATGTCGGTTGGATGTAAGTTTGCATATATTGGTTATAATCTGCCCTGAACAGATTTATCTGAATGTCCTGTCTTAAATAACAAAGGCCCCCATATCAACTTCTGTACTTTTTGTTACCAGGGGACGTGACACTGGGCGCTACCCTGACAGACCTGCGCTTCCTGCCGCCCTGGGCCTCCCACTGCACATCCTTCCTCCTGTGTGTAGCTCTTGTCCTCGCCGACCAGGAGTCACATCCAGGCAGGACCAGGAGACACGGTGATAATAACACAGCGTCATTGTAATCATGGTTAAAGAGCCACTCCGTGATTTTAATAACATATTATTTACCTTTGATACGAACCTAAATGTCATATGTGGTGATATAAAATCAAAACATCTTAACTTTTCATGTCCAAAAGACATAATATTATATATGACAAATACTGGTTTTCCATAAAAATCTAAAAACAGCCTTTAAAATGCACAGTGATGTAGATATCACGTCCATTAGACATGGGTACTGGTTATATAACCTAACAAATGCTATCAACTCCTAACTGCCCTCCTGGCTGTTTTAGATAAGTCTCCAAAATTACGTTTGACTATTTGACGCACGCCACTGTCCGGTTTTCGATCATAGTTGCGACGTTCTACCTTCATATTGTCACTGTAAAAAAACCCGATAAGCTTTAAAATGTGTCTTTTAGGTAACAGTCGATACTTCGCGATCAATTGACACCATTGATTAAGTTTGGCATACATGACTCCAACAAATCACGGAGTGGCTCTTTAAGATTTTATATACAAGACCGATGTTGTCATCTTGGCTTGGAGGAAACGGATTTCTTGAATGACATCATAGTACTTCATCACTAGAGTAAACATATTTATTTTATAGAAGGAATGCCCTTGTTTTGTTTTGATAAGAAGCGTCTTCAAATGTAAACTGTACATATAAACAAGATATTCAACTTGAACAGTGATGCAAAAATTACATATGCGACACAAAAAGAAAGGCAAATACAATATGTACATTTTGAAATGAATATCAATTTATTCACTGATAAAAGTTCATTATCCTACATCATTCCATTCAGTTTGTTTTTTACATAACAAATTTTTTAAAATTAGAATGAATTTCTGATCTAGATAGATACTCTTTCTGCGATTTCGTTATATACCAGTTATATTCATGTACCTTTTCAGAAGTATACTATTGATCTTATGATTTAATTTCCTGTTTCCAGATGTCATCAACTCTCTTCAGGTTGATTCCAAGTCCATAAGCTGTGTTCTCAGATCTGCAGGGCAATCTATCTCAACATGTCTCAAACAAATATTTGTTCGTAGAGAGACTGAGCATGAAATATTGGTAACAAGTTCATCTTATTATATAGAGGCATTCAATACCAGATATATACATGTAGAACCATAAGGGGAGGTCTAAATGAAAAAAATCATGGTCTGGTCAAACGCTGGTTCAACAGTCAAAACATGTATTAAAAAGGATATACAAAACTGGAAAGACGTAATTATTAATGCAAAACAAGAACAGGATTTTAATATTATTGAAAGGAAAACATTTCTTAGTTTGTTTTTGTTCATAAACTATCTTAAAACGTGTTTATGTATGCATTGTATTTCAGTACAGGTCAACCTACGTTCAGTGCACAGCGATAGTAACTTCATCGATATGCGACATCTTCAACCACAGCGTGGATCCGGCTTTCCGTTCCGAGATGGCACATCTACTTCAGGTTGTATTCTTTATCTATGTCTTCATAATCATGTAGCACATCAGCATTATACATCTGTTATTTGAATTATTAAATGTCAAGAGGATGCTTTCCCTTCTAAGATATTTATTGTTTATCAATAACCTGTGTTTGATGGAAATATGTTGTGTACTCTTCCGGTGGATGTCAAAGATGAAAATCAGTTTCGTCGCCAAAGAAAGTGCAAAATATACACTTATAGCCCTTTGTTTAGAGGAATGAAATACTGTATTTAAACTTCCGCGAATTTTTTATGTATAAATATTTGAACTATATACATGCAACATTAAAAAGAAGTGCACCCGTATGTTTTTCACCAGCAAAAATGGTCTGATCGAATAGAAAACAAAGTGTCAAAAATTTCAACTGTATGATTTGATTTATCATTTTCTATCAACTTTAAACGACATCAATCAGAAAACATTGTGGATATTTTCAGTTATTTAATCCTCCTGTTTGGCTGTCCAAGTACGTGTTTAGTCATACTGAAAAAAATGAAAGTCAATGATAATTGTTGTATTCGTTTTTTAATGAACGCGATGCTACCTAAAATACCTGCTAATGCACGTGTCAGAAAGAGCACTATATATCAACGAAGAAAACCTCGCGTGTTCAGTGAGAAATCAAGAAAAAAATGTTGTTGCAATACTTTCTTCCAGGTGTACAGTGTATATATAACATGTCTTGTTCATGGATACACACACTATGGCATGCATAAATATCTTCATGTTCATGGATATTAATCTGATACATGTATATTTTTATATATTCATTTATCTATGAATAGCGCATTCATACCAAATGAATGGTTTTCAGATTGAAGATTTTGTATGTTTTCATTCCATTTTATTAATTAGATTCTTTTTAACTCAGGCCAACAGAAAGGACAGACTTAAGACAAATCTGGCGGAAAAACTAAACAAGATAGCAAGAATATCAAAGAATATGGTAAGACCTACTAGATTATAAGTAATTCTATAAAATATTTAGTATAGATTACTTAATGAGAACCTAGGCTATATTAAAGTTTCCTTATCTAATACACACTCTTGAATGAGGACTAATAAACAACCATCGTTGCACTCAAATGAAAGTAAATTGTATTAATCAAATTTTTAATAGATGTTAAGATATGTATACCGGTTTTTCCATTCAGGTGCCTAACAGCGACAGCAATGATGTCAATGTTTGGGACAAGTGCAGTGACAACAACACACAACAGAGTCCCACTGACTTGTTCTCTGGAGCTGGGATTCTTCCTCATCAGGTTCTCTTCCAAATATCCATTCAGTCTGGTTGAATTCGCCTGTGTTCGGGGGACCAAACTTTATTAAATGTTTACTAAATGCAGTATCTTCCAACAGAGTGAACTCCGTCAAAAATTCCTACACAACCTCTGTCCTAATACGAACGTTTCTTGGTCTAGAAATATAGAAGCCTGATTATATGCAGTCAGATTAAGTTGTGAAATCAGCGACGCCGTTTAAAAACTTATCATTAAAATGCCTCATTCATATCCGTAAGCTTTCAGAAAGCTAAACTTTATTTGAATGTACACTTTGCACTTTGAGTCTTCTCTATAAACACATTTGTCTTATTTAGAGACTGCATCATTGCATATGCCTGTGTGACAACAAATTTGTTATCCATTCATGCGGCGTTTTCATTGCCTGACATATTGCAAGGTAGTTTATGTTGCAATATTTTGTCCCATGGGGAACTAATGGACGGCAGAGAAAAGCTCCTGTTAGAACAGAGGTTGTATAGGAATTTATGACGGAACTACCTCTGTGAGGAGAGAATATACAAATTGATGTCTATCCTGTTCTGAAACTCTTGAATTATGAATAGTGGACAACAATTGTGAAATATCTCATTTGAATCTTTTAAGAGAGAAAAATATAAAAAATGATTTCTAATAACACATATTTTATTTCCTCCCTTCTCTTCCAACAATTTCAAATCTATGATCTGCGCCCATTCTTGATTGACTAATATTTGCTTTAGTTGATGCCATCCGCAACTGAAGCTACAGTTCCTGCTGCCAATGAAACTGAAGATGAGTCATTGGACTATATTGTCCAGCTCAACAATTTCGACCAGAGCATTGGAACACAAGAACATTCTCTTCCAGTACCAGAACATTTCCTTCCAATACAAGACCATTCCCATCCAGTACAAGAACATTCCCTCCCAGATCTAGAACCCCTCCTGATGCCCCCTGCTTCCCTTGATAACTTCATAGAGGAGGACTTTACCTTCTTCCCACATGAGTTTGAGATCTTTGATGAAGACATCCCTGATGTTGATGATGATGGGCCTTCAACTGATGGGCAAGGTCATTTATACAGTCCTCCTTCCTTGAGTGATTTGTCATGCCATTTCTTTTCGCTTTGATAGTGTATGTCGTGCTGTTGTCAAATCATTTCGCTTGGCTTGTGTATTCATTTTCAACTTAATGTATCTATATAAACTCCTTTTTTTGGAAAACTTATAAATTTTGTTCATCATCATCAGATCTGTTAAACACCTTAGAAAACTGAAAATACATCTAAATACATATATACTAGTACAGCCTTTAATACAGCCATTGCATACATGGCATATTACCCGATTTCGGCGGGTTTACCCGATTTCAGGCCGCCTAACCCGCGTACCCGATCGGGTATGGAAAAAACCCGATTTTAAGAGAAGTGCTAAGAATGATTTTTGTAAGGCTGTGTTAACTATTTTAAATATTCGATTTGATAAAATTTCAAACTTTTCAATAGTTTTTAGTCGAAATTAAAACAAATATTTGTCAGAATACGACCGCAAGAGCACGTTGTTATTGTACATCGGTGATTCGAGAATTAATTATCGAGTAGTGTTTATTTCTATAAGATAGCTGGAGCTCGATGAATTACGTTTAAGTTTATGATAAGATATTATAATATCATTATAATAGACTAATAAACATCGACAACATACCTCTTAAACTTCAAAGATTTAATAATCGCACAAATTACCGAAAATGAACGTTGAAGTCGTGAACATTATCTTACAGGAGCTATGAAAAGGAAACACCGTTTGGAAAATCAATGCCTTTTCTTAACGACAAATAACATTGGAATTATGCTCTCGTGTCCATGATTTTCTTTAAGATTGTCTTTCTTCGAGTTATATATGAATAAATAAAAGTATTTATTGTGTGTTTCATTATTTTAATAAAATACGAATAACTGATAAAAACATTATGGTTTATTGAAACATTTTTTGTTGTATCGGTAATATGTTGCCATGAAATTATCACGACCACGTGTTTCGACCAACTTGTAAAATTTACATCGGCAGTCCGGAGTCATATTTTCGTACAGAGTTCTAAAAACACGATCTAATTCATGTTTTTAGGAAGAATATTTGTAAACAAAACATATTATCGATGTTTTAATGAGGCAGGTACGATTAAACTATTTGAAATTTCGGTTAAATTTACGTGAAGTAAACGCGCTCATTCATTCAAGCACTGTCGATAAACCGCCGTTCATCAACACTTCTATTATTGCTAGAAGTGCATTTGTCATCGATCCGAAATAATTACAAACGATCTATAATTTTTAAATTTCAATGTGACGATCACAGAGTTGGATTTTTCTAAATGAAGTCTTATTCAATTAATATTTTCAATTGACTGTAAATTATTTTGATGTCAGATTTAAGTGACAATTTAATCTAAGTTGATAAAGATAATAATAGCCAAAATAATTTTGCATGACAGTCACAAACTTCTCATGTTAATAGAAACATTTAAAATTTAAAGTTTTTTTCAAATAAAACATGGTAATTTATTGATAATATTTGTAATAAGCTAGTACCAAAATTCCTGCAATGAGGTTTGAAAAATTATCTAAAAATAATAAGATATTATCTTGATGAATTATCTGTTAAACAATGAGTTGTTATTTTTAAATACGATAAATCATATGTTCTGCAAAAAAAGGAAAACCCCCATTTCAGACCCTAAAAACCCCCATTGAGAAGGAAAAACCCCCATTTCAGTCCCTAAAAACCCCCATCGCCTCTTTTGGATTATGCCATGTATGCCATTGGTGCATGCTGAAGGGTTATTTTTCCAGCCATTTGTTCACTGAGATCCGGTAATAAATTTGAACTGTTTGCAGGTCTGTCAGGATCCGTTGCACCTGTTCAGATAATATCAAGCACTGTGCAGACTCCACCACCCTCACAGAGACAACCTACAGCCCATTCACCCGCGGTAGGAACTATTGACTTGATATCCAGTATTTTCATCATTTGCTGTTAAAATTGGAAAATACTGGTACAAGGACAACTATTTATCAGATCCTATAGTTTTCATTCCTGATTATCATCACAGAATGGCTCTTTTGTAAAGTTACCTTCCATAACAACTTCTAGGGTATTCATAGCACACAAATTCCAGTCAAATTAAGAATTCTTATTAGAGACTAAGTGTTCTGTGATATAACTTGTTACAAATTTATATATGAATACAAATCTCATAATGCATAATAAAAGTGAATGTCAGGTGTTGAGATCTAAATTATATGTTTATGTCTTGTATGTTTATTTCAGGGAGATGAATGGCTAGACGATGTTATGTTTGACATGTCGGACTGGCTCTAACTTAAACAAGAATTGTGCAACGACTCTAGGAAATAATTTCAGTGCTTAGTTTGAGTTTTCTGTTTTTACCTTGTTGGTATATTCTTGTTACATATAGTATTTATGTAGCTGTTGAACAGCTTGAACTTTCTGTTTTATGATACCATGTGAGTATGCTCATTCTAATAAACTTTTGAAATCGACAGTTTGTGTCTCAAATGAAAATATTGGATTATAATTGAAAAAAAAATCAAGTTTCTTGCCTGCCTATTCTACACTTGACTGGAAAATCAAATATGCAGATATGTGCGCTGCAATTGTTACAGACATACCTTCAACTAATGTTTCATTTGAGCTTAATGAAATAAATTTTAATTTGTGAAGACTGATTTTGAGATTAGCAACTCATAGGCAAACTCGTTTACCTTGGTTATATGCAGAGACTTTATGCAGAAAATTTATTTTAAGACTTTGATAAAGATCATGTGTTCGTTGAATTTTTAAGACCCTTAACATTGGTAATGATATTAAATCAGTATTCATGAAATTGTTTAAGTGTCATAACAACAATTTATTACAGTGTATAGCAGCGCCAGTCCGTCTGTCTGTCCGTCTTTGAGTCCCCCCAGGCCGGGGTCCTCCTCTTCAATTGTCTGTCTTTCCGTCTATGTTTACCCCAGGCCGGGGTCTCCTCTTCATCTGTCTGTCTTTCCGTCTATGTTTACCCCAGGCCAGGGTCTCCTCTTCAATTGTCTGTCTGTCCCTCTATGTTTACCCCAGGTTGGGGTCCTCCTCTTCATTTGTCTGTCTGTCCGTCTATGTTTACCCCAGGCCGGGGTCTCCTCTTCATCTGTCTGTTTGTCTATGTTTCTCTCCAGGCCGGGGTCCTCCTCTTCATCTGTCTGTCTGTCCGTCTATGTTTCCCCCCAGGCCGGGGTCTCTTCTTCAATTGTCTGTCTGTCCGTCTATGTTTACCCCAGGTTGGAGTCCTCTTCTTCATCTGTCTGTCTGTGTTTCCCCCCAGGCCGGGGTCCTCCTCTTCAAATATCTGTCTGTCTGTCTATGTTTACCCCAGGTTGGGGTCCTCCTCTTCATCTGTCTGTCTGTCCGTCTATGCTTACCCCAGGCTGGGGTCCTCCCCTTCATCTGTCTGTCTGTCCGTCTATGTTTACCTCAGGCCAGGGTCTCCTCGTCATCTGTCTGTCTGTCCATCTATGTTTACCCCAGGCCGGGGTCTCCTTCATTTGTCTGTCTGTCCGTTTATGTTTCCCCCCAGGCTGGGGTCGTCCTCTTCATTTGGAGTGAGGCCTGCAGAGACTGGATTTTGTCCTCTACTTCTTGCAAACTCATATCCTACAATGATAAATGCCATCTCTGAAAAGCTGATAAATGTTGAATAATTAGAGAATAACCAACAAGGTACGAGTGATTATGGGAAATATGCACGAGTTGCAAATAGAATATGCCAAGGCTCGCGACTGAACATTATTTCTACGAGTGGATATTTCCTGTAATTACTCGTACCGAGTTGGTTATTCTAAATATTACCCATATGCAATCAAAACAACCAATTACAACTGAAAATCCTTGTCATTTATAGACGGCAATACTACGGCAGTGACATTGATAAGCTGATCTGTATTCATACGCGTGTAAAAACCAAACATCTCAGGAAGACAATTAGACAGCAATGCTACCTTATGTAGTTCTCATACAAAACGCCATGAAACTAACGACAATTTTGTCCCCAAATAATTCATAACATGATTTTCATATTTAAGACACATTATGATCATAAAAAAATACTCTAAGAAGCTATTGCATGAATATGCTTATGTGAATTTTTGTTGTCACACCTTACTTACTAACGGGCGAGTGGCTGTACGCACAGTGTTGAAATGAAAATTGGAAAAACCTGCCAATTTTTTAAAATTTCAACAAATAAAAGTGGCAATATCGTTAAGAGAAATATATAATGAGAGCATCGAAACAAGTTTATATGTCAATATTGTCAACTAATCTGAAGTTTGAACAACATTCCTTACTTGGATGTTGCTTTCAATCACGTCTTGTTGCCAGTATCAAGAACGGTAACTCTAATCAGATTACTTATCGTATATATAGTCGGTGAACCTTTGTCTCACTGATTAAATAAAATACGTGCAACAACAACAACAACAACGAAACGTATGCCCATAAAGGCGTTGGTTTCATGTGATTTTATGTTGTGCCTTGATGATTAACCCCAAGTTATCATTAAATGTATCATTATTATTCATATTGTGTTTTGATGGCAGCATATTTGTTTACAAATGACGACGACGCCTATTTTGTTTTGGAAAATGATCATTCATGTAAAGTCGGTCATAGCGAAACACTTTGATGAATTGTCAAATAATGTATTAGAATTTTAACGTGTACAAAATGTATAAGAATGTTCATCAATCTATGCTTTTCTTTGAATGACGATGCATGTGTTCAGCACGTTCTATTTATCAATGAAACGTGAAAAAAATCCCCTCAACCAATCGTATTTCAATCTCAGGGTAACCAACCAATCAATGTCGAGAATCACTAAAGAGCACATGTGCAGATATCAACAAAATATCCACCTGTGTCTCCTCGCCCGTAAAGGGTAATATACCCTGGTATTTTTCAAGAACAATGGATCACTGTGTCAGTGTAGTGAGAGTCTATTGTTGGATACTATAAAATTAAAATAAAAAATTAATGACAAGTTTTATGTGAAATGTGAATGAAATAATGAACACTTGGCACTCTTTTATGTATTAAGTAACCTTGGAGAAAAAGTCAGCCCATAAGTATAAATATAGATGGCAAGTTTGAAGAAAAACCTAAAAAAGTGGCAAACTTGATCAGTTTTATATCCTAATATATATCCTGGGATATCACTGTTTAACAAACACATCTTGATTTTTCATCTGATCTCTTTTGTAGGTTTACTCATTCCTTAATGATTTAGCTAACCATACATACCTGCATCATGTTCCTTCCTTGACTAGTATCGAATACCTTTTGACGCTTTGGTTCTGGCTGAAAAGATCATTCTTAAAGTCATTCAAGGTATTTCATTTTTTATCTATTAAGGAAAACCATAACATAAACTAAAGTTTATTGTAATTTTCTTCAGCATTTTATTCAGATTGATTGATAATAATGCTGAATATGCCACTATAAAAGAAAAACTTACCACATGTTGAAAGTATTCAGGAGACAATCCCTCCAAATACAGAATCCTGTCTTCAAGAGTCTTCAATCTGTTGTAGAGATCAATCTTGGATGTACCTGGTAGAAGACAAAACCATTTACTACAATTTCTTATATAAACAATTTTTCATGCATATTCTTAAATAATAAGATCATGAATTAGATGAAAGGTTGATATGATATATAGAGAATCTAACCCAACTGTCATCTGTTATCAAATATATCAACACAAGTTGATTAAAGTATATTTTTACTTTTATCAACGACTGTTGATATATTTGATATCAGAAGGCAAGAGGGTGAGAATCTAATCATCATCACAATAATTTTTCATTACATCTCCACAATAAATGTACATTTCTGAACACTGCACTATCCTAAGACTCCCAGTGCGCTGATTTCACAGCATAGTGACATCGTCATGTTTATGACATCATGGCATTGTGATGTCATAACTTGATGATGCAAAATAATTAAGATGGCATGTACTGGATGCTAGCAAGGCATTGTTTAAAATCTACTGCAAAAACGATATCTCCTGGGCAATATCGCTTGATCTCCTACTTTAGATATCTCCTGTGGAGCACAGTTTGGATGATATAAGAAGAGTTCCTTTAATCAAGCCATTACAATTAAATTTGATGAAAGCAGATGAATCTTGTAAAGGGTTTAGTGTATAGTTTTGAACAGTAACATGTCAATAACAATTTGCAATTGCTAAGTGTCTGTGAACAGCCTTATCAACATTATTTCAAACATATTCACCAGTCAACTGGACTTTGAGATGAGTTTCAATATTTTTTATCCTTTCTTCAACGCCTGTAGTCTCTGAGTTTTGGCTTCTCTCGTCTGTTGATGAACTCTGTCCCTCCTGTCCTCGTTTTGTTTGAGGTCCGAATGTATTTACCACTCTGGATATCTTGATATGACTTTTACTGCCAACCCGTGGAACAAACACGGCATCGGTTCTGGCACAAGAGAACTCTGCATCAACTCCATCTGTAAGCAGTAAGAACATCTATATAATCCTTCAACTCCATCTGTAAGCAGTAAGAACATCTTTATAATCCTTCAACTCCATCTGTTAGCAGTAAGAACATCTTTATAATCCTTCAACTCCATCTATAAGCAGTAAGAACATCTTTATAATCCTTCAACTCCATCTGTAAGCAGTAAGAACATCTTTGTAATCCTTCAACTCCATCTATAAGCAATAAGAACATCTTTATAATCCTTCAACTCCATCTGTAAGCAGTAAGAACATCTTTATAATCCTTCAACTCCATCTACAAGCAATAAGAACATCTTTATAAACCTTCAACTCCATCTATAAGCAGTAAGAACATCTTTATAATCCTTCAACTCCATCTATAAGCAATAAGAACATCTTTATAATCCTTCAACTCCATCTGTAAGCAGTAAGAACATCTTTATAATCCTTCAACTCCATCTATAAGCAATAAGAACATCTTTATAATCCTTCAACTCCATCTGTAAGCAGTAAGAACATCTTTATAATCCTTCAACTCCATCTACAAGCAATAAGAACATCTTTATAAACCTTCAACTCCATCTATAAGCAGTAAGAACATCTTTATAATCCTTCAACTCCATCTATAAGCAATAAGAACATCTTTATAATCCTTCAACTCCATCTATAAGCAGTAAGAACATCTTTATAATCCTTCAACTCCATCTATAAGCAATAAGAACATCTTTATAATCCTTCAACTCCATCTATAAGCAATAAGAACATCTTTATAAACCTTCAACTCCATCTATAAGCAGTGAGAATATCTTTATAATCCTTCAACTCCATCTATAAGCAATAAGAACATCTTTATAATCCTTCAACTCCATCTATAAGCAATAAGAACATCTTTATAATCCTTCAACTCCATCTATAAGCAATAAGAACATCTTTATAAACCTTCAACTCCATCTATAAGCAGTAAGAACATCTTTATAATCCTTCAACTCCATCTATAAGCAATAAGAACATCTTTATAATCCTTCAACTCCATCTATAAGCAGTAAGAACATCTTTATAAACCTTCAACTCCATCTATAAGCAGTAAGAACATCTTTATAATCCTTCAACTCCATCTATAAGCAGTAAGAACATCTTTATAAACCTTCAACTCCATCTATAAGCAATAAGAACATCTTTATAATCCTTCAACTCTTCTGATTAATCGACTATCCCCCGAAAACATTATCGCTACACTTGCTTATAGTGGTGTACCAATTCATAGATAGCATTAATGTTTGCATCAACTACTGTACTATACGAGTCCATCGATACAAATCCTATTTAGACAATGTATCAGAATGTTTATATCGTAAGGGTCCATGATACATTGCCATAACAGACAATATATCCCAATATTTTAAAGAAATAACTATTTAGGCTGACAAAGTCTTAATTCTATTTTAGACATTACCTTGATTAAGCAAACAAATATATGATACACTTTTAATCTTCTTCTCCAGATCCATTGACTGAGGAAGTCTGAAATCTTGTCTGTACAGACTGCTTGACTAATGAGGTTTCTAATTAATAGATTTGATGACCATTTGTAAAATATATTATATATAGCCTGATGATCTAAAGGGCCAATGGTTGTATGTTTAATGTTTTCTTGTCGTGGATTAACCTTTATCAAGAGAAAATCCACTACAAAACTCTCTGTTGTTCAGTTGGTTTACTTCCTTCTGTTTCTTCTCTATGAAGGACGCAATTCTCCTCTCTATCTGTCAAAGATAATAAACCACCATTACAAGAACACTCACTTTGCAGTATTTATATATATTTACAGGTATTTTTATATGTTTTTACAGGTGTATTGCAGTATTTATATATATTCACAGGTATATTGCAGTATTTATATATATTTACAGTAGTATGGCAGTATTCATATATATTTACAGGTGTATTGCCTCTTGATTTTGCTTTGTTTTCACCAAATTGCAAATATGAATTTAGAATATATGACCTAAAAGCGCCACTGTTACATGAGATGGTAAATGAAAGGATAATTTCATTGTTTATACACATACCTCATTTCTTGAAGCTTTGATTTGGACAATGTTTGGATTGACTTCAAAGGTTGTTTTAGTCTCATCATCACAGTTTTCATCAACTGGATAAGAATCTTTCTTTATCCTTACATGTCTCTCCCTGGGCACTCTTGTGTCATCAGTTTCCATGGTAACCTTATCAACCTGAATATTCTCTTCTCCATTTTGTTCAGGTGTTTTCTTGATGATTTTCTCCTTTATCATCTGGAACATTATTTTCAGATTTGCTATCTGATTTGGTCTAAAGTTGAGCTATGCTGCATACATAATATTACATAACTACCTGAATAATTGATAACGATAAGGTTAAGTTTTTCATTATGTCCTTCCTGACACACAATTAGAAATACATACTTACGTGCGTTCATTCTTCAGTTCAAGTAAATCAAAGAAATACATTTGATTTTGAATATTTGACTTATTATTATTATGTTGGTCTTAGATTTCATTCACAAAATCAACAGTTTTATGACAAGCATGATCAATGAACTCAACCGTTAACATTGACTTTCAGATGCTTTGAGAAATAAATAGCAACAATTAATCATGGATTTTAATTTACCTGCAGCTGTGCTATAAGTTTTTCAAGACTTTGAAGCAAATTGCTGTCAGAGGATCTTTCTTCAACAACTTCCAGGTCTGTCAGTATCGTCCATATATCAAAGTCTTTATCTTTAGACTGGAGCAGAAGCAAATCGTTTAGATTTAGTGTACAAAAGAATTATATTATGAAACTGTTTTGTTAGTTGGTGTATCAGGCATATCCCTTCACCTTTGTTTTTTAAGCAGTAAATGATTATGACATTGAATATATTAATCAGATGATTAAATATTAATTGTATTCTTCAACTTCAAGCTAAGATGATTTCAATTCAACCTGCAAAGTTTTACAACAGTTATAGTATAACCTTCTATATCTGCATAAGAACTTATTTCATGAAAATTCTTTAAGTTACAATTGATTAAGCCTATGGAAATTTTCAAATAACGTCAGTGTCCAAATATAACTTTCATGACCCTGTACACATTTGCCTCTCAGGTAGGAAAATTCTTGGGCAAGTTCAATTGTACACCGAGATTCAAACAAAATGATCATGATAAAGCTTCACTTTTAAAAGAAAAGTATTTAATCTGTTACCAAAAAAGCTATGCAATGTTTACAAAGTCATTGAAAATTGGAGACCTTCGTGAAAGACTTTAAAAACACGTTGAAGTTTTCAAAAACTTCTTTTACATTGACCATGGTTTCCATTTTGTAAGGGAAGTAACTCTCGTACATTTAAAGAAACGAACACCGCAATGAAATATGTCTTAATTTCTTCATGCTCAGTTCGCTATAAATGGGACGTTTTCACTTGAACGTGATATATAACTTTTCGATCTTTACAACATATTCAAAGTTTTTCCATTTTCATTATTTTTCAATATATGCATCTAAATAACGTGCATTTTCATATGTGAATTTAAATGTTTATAAATAACAAACATATAGGATATATCTCATAAATAGGACATTTGATAAATTATTAAACATTCAGAAACTTCAACAAAACATCACGAACACACTTCGTATATCTTTTATATCTGTAACACCTACATAATCAATGTAATCGTATATGGCCAATTCTATTATTCTAATATTTGGTATGGTTATGAAATATATGTCTCGCATGATTAGGTGATGCTCAGGAAACAAACGCTACCTTTAAAAACTCCAAGTGTTGCTTTGGAAATTCAGTAAAACTCAACCACCCCAAAACCTTACATACATGATATGATGAGGGAGTATCCAAAACTGATGATGCTAGTAGGTATATGAAGTAATAAAGATTTATGCTCCGGCATCGGACCCACATTTGGAAGACAATGTCCAAATGACTGCTACTGAAACAGAACAAAAATGCTCAAACCTCCAAATGTTACACTATCTAAAACTGTACAACTCTTGTACTTTTGTGTCGAGTTCCCTAAGGGGTTCCGAACCAGAGCTCGCTCTCACACTGATGTACCAATAGCTTACCCACTCGACCACCAGGCCTTGGCGATATGTGGTCATAAAAATTTAGCAACTTTGAAACGAGCTCCACACATTGTTGTGACATCAAGTCTTCACCTTTAACCGCCCCTGTGACGAGGTTTTCCCCGAAATCCTACGCATGAAAACGACATTAGTATCTATGTCGAAACATCGCCTGCCCAGAATAGTGAAGTTTGTTGTCCATGAAAATCGCCTTCATCGTTCCTTATCAACTCAATTTCTAGAATGCCCAACAAAGAAGCACGTCGCAGTTGTTTCAAAGCGCCTTTATTCATTTACCGTTCAGTATATATTTATTTCAGTTTATATCTATGACATTGCACTATTGATCTCCAGGCCACAGACTGATATCTGTCTGTATCATGCCTTTTAATCATCTGTTGCACGACGGATGTGTTCAGATAGGATCACACTCACATGTACACGCGGTGACCCAGAGCTAGTGTTGGGAGTATGTCAGGAGAAGTGTAAAGACGCAAACACGCCGTAATGTAATCACAGTTTATAAGGATAATGGAACATATTAAAAACTCCGTTACTATTTTCATAACAAAATTAAGTAAGAACTAAATTAAAGAAGTAACTTTTAACACCAACTCATTCTATAGATTGATCAGGGGAAGAAGCTGATAAATCTCTACCTCCTTAATGTGGATTTTAGTCACTTGAACTGGTGAACATGTTTGAAATTTTAAGTGTGAGACATTATTATCACTTTTAAAAGTTTCGTGCAGGCTTCGATGAAGCACGTGATGTGTGGTCGGTCCATTATGCCACAGCGACTGACAGAATAACCGAAAATAAAAAAAAAGGTTTTTAAAACAGTATATTCATACACGTACATTTGCATAATATGATTGTGTGGGAGTATGTATATATTTAGAACAAATTTAAAATAAGTTGTTTAAACTGAATATATGTAAAACTGTAATAGTATACGGACTCTAGATTTATCTACCCCAAACAATTTCAAAGAAGAAAATCGAAAATTCTGGTGTATGTTGAAATAACGTTTACCATGTCATAGGTGTGTTGTGCATACATATTAGAAGTATGATGTGAACGCTACAGGCAAACCTACAAGATAACACGAGGGATTGTTTTGAGTCTCAAACATTGGTTTGAACTTCCCAGTGTGGTAATCGCTTTAGAGGAGGTGCGTAAGGAAGGGAAGCACACCATGCGAGAACATTTATTGGATCTGGATGACACTGGAGTCAGTGTTCAACAGTGGGGCTGGGATAACTCATTGGGATCGATGGTACCTACTAGCAAGGGGATTTTACTGTCCATTGCTCAGCAGGGGAACTGCAAGGCTGATGTGATACTCAGCGAAATGGTCCCGTGCATGCAGCAGGAGGATTGCCAGAATCAGATAGGAGCTTTGAGATGTACCTTCTGTGACCCTAGTGACCGTCAGAACCGATAAAACTCATGGAGCTTCGAGACACTGGACTGTACAGACGAGTTTTATATGCTCTGATACCACGGATGTGTGTTGATATCTTGATGAGACTGTTGTTCTTAGATATTTGGCTGATACTATTTGGGAATATCTAATACAAGAAATTATCAAAAAAAGGAACAAAAAACAAATGAACAAAAAACAAGCATAAGTAAAATAGTTACGTTACAATGACCTGAACAATAAAATAGTTGGATTCCTGGGACTGATGTGAAGGACTATGAGAAAATACTGTTGGTATGTATCCAGAGACCTTTTACTTGGAATCGTAGCAGATCTGGTGAGAGCTGGACTGCACTTTGCTAAAAAGGGTTAGGAGGGAAACTGTGTTTTTCTCTCGGATTTGTAATATGTATAAACACTTGCCTTTCTGGTTTAGAGAACCTACTTGCAGTGCAAACAGTCAGAAACTGGACATCCTATCTGGACGATTCTTACAAATGGATCAAGTATTGCTAGTATACATACAGGCCAGGGGATACCCAAATCCTTTTAATAACATTGATGATTATGTGACTAATTCTTAGAAGCATCACGAGGTTAAGATATATCTTAGATGTTTGAAAGGTTCCAAGTCCTCCACAAGATATTCTTCTGACAATGTTTTCACTTCTCAAACACAACAAGTCGTTCAACAGGCCAAAGTCGGAATGATCCCCGCAACAAGGTAAGGGTTAGTGAAGAAGAATAGAAAGCGAGAAAAGCGATTATAAATGAAAGCATTAAAAATGCCACAAAGAACAATGACCAATAAAAGAAGAAAACGTTGTTAACATAATGACAGACGTACAGAAAGAAACTAAGAGTTTTGAAGTTCTACTCTATCAGAAATTGTGCCACGAGACACACGTCTGTTCCTAAAAAAAGCTCTGATTCTATCACCATGGCTTGCAACAGTCTTCTCCATCTACCCCAGTGAGTTGGATATGTTCACCAGGCCTGCCTACATGACAGGGGTTGACCTACCTCTCAAATCAGAACACATACCAGTCCTAATGACTTTAATATTAGTAAATAGAATATGGACTACACATACTTGAAACGAACCACTCTTGATATGAGGTTGCTGATGCTATCGAGTTACCCTTAAAGTAAAATTTTTCATGACCTGACAATTTACCATCTTTCTTGAACGTAACTACCTTAGTTTTCTTCATATTCACATTAAGTTTAAACAGTTCAAAATAATTTTCTAGTTTATTTATTTTCTTCTGTAGATCAGCAATAGTACCTGAAATAAGAGCAATTTCATCTGCGAAAAGTAAAAGAAAAATTTGGAACACATCCGGATGTAGCTGGATACCATTTTTGCAATTGTTTTCTTTTTGCAGTGCTAATTCATTAGAGAGTCATGGAGGGTTTGTCTCTCAATTGATGGCTAATATAGACTATAACTCAAAACCTAAATTTAAGAGTGCTGTATCCAAATACATTGTTGCTATGTACATTCGCTAGAAAATAAACCTGAATGTTATAAGATTCATTAAGGTCACTAATAGACCTGCTATATAATATGGGTTATACCTTTTCAAACCAATGTATTGGTATTCATTAAGGACAACAATAGCTAGGCCACGTGCATTTACAAGAGTCATACATTTCAATAAAATGGGTTGACATTCATTAGTGACAACAATAGGCCACATGCATCTACTAGAGTCATACATTTCAATAAAATGGGTTGACATTCATTAGTGACAACAATAGGCCACGTGGATTAACAATAATTTTATACTGTCAATCAATGTATTGACATTCAATAGTGATAATTATTGATCAACAAAATCAAAATAGAATAACAAATTCCGGATTCAGGGCACGGCACACGTTATTTCATGATATGTATGTTTAAGAAAGCAATAAGTATTAAGAAATACTAGATTCAGACAGCTATAGAAGAAGATACATCGAGACAATAGTGGTTGGGTTGAACTTGGTAAGACCCACAATGGGTGTGGCAGATTAGTTCACGCGCTGTGCCTTATAAGGAATGTTAAGCGGTTCACTAGTGTCTTGTTCCGGTGACGCTAAGCTGGTTTCCTATTGATAAACTCATATATACCGTTACTGCTCGACCACTCTGTCAACTAAACCGCTGCCTAAACAAAAGCCCACTCATAGTGATCTACAGGCACAAGTCTACGTCATCGAGTTGATTGGGTTGTAACAGTTGAATACTGCCTCCATATGGCACCTCGATAAATTCTTTAGTTTGACAGAACAACACTGGAAGGAAAGAATTGGTGGATAATTTTGTAACTTTTGTGGAATATCTAACCATTTTGTTTGTTATCCCGGAAAACAGACTAAACTGATTCGTGTTTATGCTCGCTAAAGACGTGACCAACTTAATTACCGCTATCAGCCCTGGAGATCTGTTAGCGGTCTGGGATACTCGCTTCTGTTAGGACCATTCTATGCCATTTATATCACTCACAGCTTGGTCTACATGTTACATGTCCAATAGCTATCGATGTGTCTTTAGAACGAACTTGTTTGATGGATATTTCTATTTTCAACAGCGCACTAGAGGCTA
This sequence comes from Phorcus lineatus, assembly GCA_921293015.1. NCBI lineage: Eukaryota > Metazoa > Mollusca > Gastropoda > Trochida > Trochidae > Phorcus > Phorcus lineatus. The sequence continues at coordinate 61,857,622 of OV121084.1, forward strand.
GGGCTTCTGTCTAAATTCTCAACCAATCGAGTTCCGAATGACATTTTCTTATTGACATTGTGCTATCCATAGCGACTGGTGCCAAGTTACAAGGGGCTGGGAAGAAACCTGGCTTGACGATATCAGTTGCTTCTCTCACATCAAGACGACAAGGGATGCTTTAGCCTCGTCGTAAGCATAGGATACGTCAAACACACCTAGTGAGTGAACCTTCCTCTCTCGAGCTCCCATCCGTGTCCAAACCTCTGTCAGATCTGTATCCGCGTCAGACGCTGTATCAGAGAGCACTCTTTATGATCCAGACTGACTTGTAACTTTATCAAGACAACAAGTATTTGTCTCCTACCCCAAGTGGAGATGTCGGGTACGGGAGGGAAGCGAGTGACCCCCCGGGGCCGGGAGAAGACGGTGAGGGTGGTGGTGGTGGGGGACAGTCAGGTTGGCAAGACATGTCTGCTTCTAACGTACGTCACCAAGACCTACCCGGCCTGCGCTCCTGCCTCCTTCGAGTGGCATTTGGGTAAGTTCATGGGCTTCATTTGATGTTCTTTGAGTTCCTTTACCTTTCTTATACGAGGATTGATATACCTCTGGTTCAATAAATGATGACAATAGAAATGCTCAAGTAATCAACTTTGCTGGGAGCGCTTTTCAAATCAATTTTAAAAAATGTTGTAAACGACATGCAGAAGGATTTGTTAACCATAAAACGTGTTTCTGATATAGATTTTCATAATAAATTTCCTGCTTTATGGTGATAACTGATACAGACTGTTTCTTTACTTATAAACTAATGTGTCATATCACTCTTCAATTCCTATGACAAAATTCTTATCTACTTTTCTTTCTTTTATTTTTGCTAAACATGCGTTAGATCATTTTCCTTCTATGGCTCGTTTTATTCAAACAATGTTTTTTAAGGTAAATTTGGCTTTTATCAGCACGTGACAATCCCCGGTTCTTATATACATGTACACCATCTTGTATCGCTGGTTCTCACCACATTCTTGTTCTATGCATCTACAGAATGCAAACAGTCCAACTTTCAAGTATGCCATGTATGTCAAGTGTTGGATAAATGCATAATCCAGTGATTGACATTTCGTCAGGCATGCCGTATCGAGTCAACAGAGGTCTACTTATGCCTTACTTAAGTAAAAATGTTACGTTTCTTGCAATCCCACATTTTCGATAAAAATTTATGTAAGTAGTGAATGGCACTCTGTGAGATTATGAATTTCGCTGTGTTCAAACTGTAAGACAAAAAGCTTTCATAGTGGACTGTATATATAACGGGAGAGTATCACTGCCTTCATGAGAACTCGACGCCTGTGGTTGACATTTACATGCAATTTTCTGAATGAAATGCCTTGTTCGAGTCAGAAATTTATACTTCAGCCTGTTAAGCAAAGAGAATCAGTATCACATGATGTAGAAGACCAAACAGAATCAGTACCACATGATGTAGAAGACCAAAGAGAATCAGTACCACATGAGTAGAAAACCAAAGTGAATCGGTACTACATGAGTAGAAGACCAAAGAGAATCAGTACCACATGATGTAGAGGCCAAACAGAATCAGTACCACATGGTGTAGGAGACCAAACAGAATCAGTACCACATGATGTAGAAGACCAAAGAGAATCAGTACCACATGATGTAGAAGACCAAACAGAATCAGTACCACATGATGTAGAGGTCAAAGAGAATCAGTACCACATGATGTAGAAGACCAAACAGAATCAGTACCACATGAGTAGAAGACCAAACAGAATCAGTACCACATGAGTAGAAGACCAAACAGAATCAGTACCACATGAGTGGAAGACCAAACAGAATCAGTACCACATGAGTAGAAGACCAAACAGAATCAATACCACATGAGTAGAAGACCAAAGAGAATCAGTACCACATGGTGTACAAGACCAAAGAGAATCAGTATCACATGGTGTAGAAGACCAAAGAGAATCAGTATCACATGATGTAGAAGACCAAACAGAATCAGTACCACATGAGTAGAAAACCAAACAGAATCAGTACCACATGATGTAGAAGACCAAACAGAATCAGTACCACATGAGTAGAAGACCAAACAGAATCAGTACCACATGAGTGGAAGACCAAACAGAATCAGTACCACATGAGTAGAAGACCAAACAGAATCAATACCACATGAGTAGAAGACCAAAGAGAATCAGTACCACATGGTGTACAAGACCAAAGAGAATCAGTATCACATGGTGTAGAAGACCAAAAAGAATCAGTACCACATGGTGTAGAAGACCAAAGAGAATCAGTACCACATGGTGTAGAAGACCAAACAGAATCAGTACCACATGATGTAGAAGACCAAAGAGAATCAGTACCACATGATGTAGAGGCCAAACAGAATCAGTACCACATGGTGTAGGAGACCAAACAGAATCAGTACCACATGATGTAGAAGACCAAACAGAATCAGTACCACATGATGTAGAGGCCAAACAGAATCAGTACCACATGGTGTAGGAGACCAAACAGAATCAGTACCACATGATGTAGAAGACCAAACAGAATCAGTACCACATGATGTAGAGGTCAAAGAGAATCAGTACCACATGAGTAGGAGACAAAAGAGAATCAGTACCACATGAGTAGAAGACAAAAGAGAATCAGTACCACATGAGTAGAAGACAAAAGAGAATCAGTATCACATGGTGTAGAAGACCAAAGAGAATCAGTACCACATGGTGTAGAGGCCAAACAGAATCAGTACCACATGATGTAGGAGACCAAATAGAATCAGTACCACATGATGTAGAAGACCAAAGAGAATCAGTACCACATGAGTAGAAGACGAAACAGAATCAGTACCATATGATGTAGAAGACCAAACAGAATCAGTACCACATGGTGTAGGAGACCAAAGAGAATCAGTACCACATGATGTAGAAGACCAAACAGAATCAGTACCACATGATGTAGAAAACAAAAGAGAATCAGTACCACATGAATAGGAGACCAAAGAGAATCAGTACCACACGGTGTAGGAGACCAAAGAGAATCAGTACCACATGAGTAGAGGCCAAACAGAATCAGTACCACATGATGTAGAAGATCAAATAGATTCGGTATCTCACGATGTAGACCTATGTGTTGTAGTTGGATGTCTGTTACATTTCTCGAAAGCTTGGTTTATTATATTTTTTTCAAAAATGTCTTTCATCATTTCTATTATGGTCCGTCTTAAACTTAAAAAATGAATACTTGAGTATTTTCGTCCTAATTTCGAAAGTCAAGATACAGGGGGGAGGGGGGCTCTATTTTACAGTTAGTTAATCGTATTCTCCATCACAACAACAAGCCCGCCCACGTCGATACTTACCAATTTCTCCTTCATTTGGGTGCTGTGTAGATTTTGAAACATCTATAAACATGTTTAATTTTTAATAGATGACGTTACGGCCAAAATTGGATTTAAAAATCGTTATTTCTGTACAGAAGAGCTAAGGACTCATGTGTAAAGTTTTAAGTGTATGTTTTCTTCAGTCTCGAGATGACTGATAACTATATCTTGTTTCTCGAAGGTAGATCACAATTGTTGTCAAGGTTTCCCGGATTAATATTTAGTGACATACTAATGATCGACATTCTAACTCATTCTAACTGTTTGAACTCAAGAATGGGTTTCCATGTTTAGTAACAAACCATCACTTAACCGAGTTTTCTAGAAATCATTAACATTTCTGATGGCACTTCATTACATAATGTATCCATTTACATCTTACAAAATATTTTAACAGATCTTATCAAATGAGCTTTGTCGTAAATACATTTAACAGTTATTTTAAATATTACAGACAAAATGTCATGTGTACGATTGGTTTGTGAAAAACAAACTTTTTGCCATACTCGAACCATGCACCTTTTAAAATACTTGTACATAGTCGTTCAGAGTTCATATCTTTTGTAACTGAAAAGAACTCAGATTCATTCATAATAATGTTTTTGCATCTGTACACAAAGTTCACCCCGTTATATCTCTCTGCAGCGGGCACGGGTTACTCACAGAGCACGTTCCCCAGTGTGCAGGTGCACGGTCAGCGCTACTACCTCGACTTCGCCGATACTCTGGGATTGGTGAGTGCAGACTGAGTCATCATGGAATAATAACGTTCCAGAATTTCTCCAACTTCTTTAAAAATACAAACCGTGACTCCAACTTCCATATTTGAACCGCTGAGAAACGATTTTGATGATATTAAGTAGACAAGATGTACCTGAAGGTGCGTAAATGCGTCTAATGTCATATCAAGGCATCGGTCGAGGATTTTACGGACGTTTATCGGTGCGTAATCTTGAAAATGTGTTATACATACATGTGTGCACATGATGGGACATTCAAAGAGCAATCCCATGTTATTTTTTCTTAAAAAAGCCTTTTGAGCAATTTGACAATTTGTCATTTTCTTCTCACACCCTATAAATTACGCAGTTACATGACGGGGGTGTGGGGCACACATAGGTTGGGTTGTATCATTACAAGAAATCGGACGGCTCATCTGTATAAACTCCCTTTGTACAAATAACCAACACGCCCCTTGATAACCGGGTGTATCTTTAGCCATGGAAGGAACTCGACATGAAAAATAATATCTTATCATTTGAGTCCATTGATAAATAATAAGCCCTGTTATTCGATATTTCATATGCAATATCCTTCACAAATAGAAGCTAAGAAAGTGAATAATTATATTTGTATATTTAGACTGGAGCATGTTCCTCTGAACGATAATATCAAGTGAAATCAAAACTTTTGCCGTTTGAAAGTATTTGTACATGTCAATGATATGAGGGGCATTTTATACGTAATGATGGAGACAGAAGGGTGATTTTGGCAAGTTTTTTTGTGTAAAATACTGACAATGGAGACTAAAATAGCACATGTCTCATATGACACTCGATGTCAAAATTTCGGTTAAGTATTGGCATTTGAGAGTCAAAGAGTGAAATATATAATATGTAGATGATACTCGGTGTATAAGACTGGTTGAGATCCAAACAGGCCGATCCTTGAAAAATTTCAGCAAATTAAAAAAAGGTTACTCTTTGGACTTATAAAAGTAAACACATTTCCATCTTTCTCAAGTAAAAACATTTCCTGTGAAATATCGTTTTTTAATTTGTTTTTTTCTTTTTTGCGTTCCAATCCAAATAACGTAACGACGTCCGATATATTTGAACAAAATGTGTTTAAATAAAGATGAACTAAATACGTTTCTGAAGTGTCCGTTCAATCAAAGTGAATACATCTTTATTTATCTTAAGTCAAAACGGTTCCATCCTATTGAAGTAAATATATGTTTTCATCTAATTGTCGTTAATATTTTCATTAATCAGAAGTAAAAGACTTTCGTCTGGTTCCAGGAAGGCTATCTGTCTCTCCGTCTGGTTGAGTACATGACAGCTGACGTGTTTGTCGTCTGCTACGACATCTCCAATCCAGAATCCTTTGACAATGCACGCAGAAAATGGATACCGGAAGTTCGATCTGCACAGCCACACATTCCAATCATCTTGGTTGGAACCAAACTTGATCTCAGGAACAATTCATCCGTCAAATCCGGACTAGCAGAAATCGGCAAGAAGCCCGTGGTGCACGAAGAAGGTCAAAAGTTAGCACGAGAGATGAAGGTGGTGGACTATATTGAGTGTTCGTCCCTCAGTAACGACGGTGTCAGGTCCGTTTTCTTGACTGCTGCTCACGCAGCCTGTATGGCCAGAAAGAGCCAATCAGAAGCATTGGATTCTAAGAAGGAAAATGGCGACTGTTGTAGGTGTATTATTCTCTAATGACTGTATCGAATTTAGGAACCACGTTTAACTCATTTCAAACAGACTGGGGACAAATGGTCACGAGTCATTAGAGAGCTTTTGGTGTGGTGAATTTTACCAATCAAAGTCCTTTATTTGTTACGACAAATATAAGACGTAATTAACATGTTCACCGAATCCGTTTCTCTATCTTTGGTGGTTCACACTCAAGTGCATGACTGTCAGCAGTTTGCGCTCGATACTTGCGAATATCTTCTGAGACTAGGGATCATCGCGTTGAGTTTAGAAATGTTTGACCCTCTCATCATAATGAAATTGGAAGAAACTGATATTATTTGGAAAAATTTGAAGGATAAAAAAATCGAATAAAAACGTGCTACTGAGTGTAAAAAAATAACTCGGAAGTTGATCATGTTCTACTTGTAAATATTTGTAAATAAATACTTTCTATTTTGTAAATATTTGCTACAGATTAGTTACAGATCTTCTAACGATATTACATGGGGAATATGGAAGGGCACCTTTGAATAATATTTATTTTGTCAATTGATCAAATATTGGCTATGACTTTTACGATTTCATCAGAGTCGATGTACGTATCAATCCTATCAATATTCATTATCCATTGAAAATAGGAAATGGGCTCGGTATGACAGTCAATTATTTTGTTATTTTATCGTTGTCTTTCTATAAATCTCATAAATCTTGCGAAAAGAATCACTTAGTGAAGCTAAGATATATATCAAAGCGCCTGTTGACATTGTTCAGATCGGGATGTTAATTACTGGACCTATACTAGAAAGGTCAGAATAGGCACTTGCTCTTCCTATGATGATGGCATGTGTACTTTACTAGATGCATATGTCATAAATAATTAAAAATGTCCTGCAGCATGTCATTCTTTATTCTGCGCCTGTAAACATTGCGAAGAAAATGGCAACTCAAAAATAAATTATCTTGTACCATTTTGTACTATGGGTCTTATGGCCTTTTAATGACGAGAGAATAACGTCTTCCTCGTGTTACCATGGTGACCTCTGGTGCTTCTTGATATTTCATGTTATTTGACGATAATTCGTGATACTTTTATATACGACATTTTATTTCATGACAATCCATGATTCCTCAAGATACTTCGTAATACTTCTTACATCTCTCATGAAAAGTTATTGTTTTACTGTCTCTACCAATAGATCTAAATTTAGTTGCAACAGGGTGACAAATACACTTTGTTTTTAACAAGACGACCAAAAGCAGAAGTCTTCCTATATTTTAAAGGTGAACAAATCAAATTTCTCAGTTCTGCTGGATTTAATGTTAATTGTTTTCTTCTACGATATATGATACTCTTTTTGGAAAAGGGAGTCGTTTAATGTCTTTATCGTTGAGTAACGTTAATATCAAACTGTGTCGGCATTTGTTTAAGAATTACTATTTGTATTCTTCTTTAAGATGATAAACCTTACAAAGATTACAAAGACTGTGGTTATTGTAAACTTATGACCCTAATGTTGACCTCAGGATACAAATCCTAAAAACTTTTCATTTTCCCTGTCTCCTTCCTAAATTAATACATCATTGATATATCATAAAGCCTCAAGGGTTACAGAGTCAGTGACTAATATGTTTTGAATGATCAAATATTTGAAATGGAATAAAAATTCATTTGTTTGTGTCTGTCCTTTATTATTCGTGTTGGTCACCATAGAGAAACAGAGAAACAAAATATAAATAGAAAAGTTTACAATGATAATTTGACTAATAATGTCAACACATGATCTGAATAAAACACTTTTCATTAACAGATTTCATCAAAATAAATGTTCATGTTCCTGCTGAACATGTAAATTACATAAACGCTGTTTCTCACTCTTCTGTCAGGAGTTACCAATAGTCGAAACATCGACACTTCTACACGTATGAAATAAATCCATTCTCGTGAGAGACAGACAGACAGGAGCTTTAAATCACACTACCTACATTGCTTATGTACAGATTAATAAAAGTAACATGTCGGCCATGTTATGTAATAGATGTGATGAGAGAGTAAACATTTACAAGATAAATAAATACTATGTGTGAAAGCCATAAGGAAACATCGAGGATTATGATAACTTTAAAATGGTATAGTTTGCAGGGTTTTCTACTACTTCTAATAATATATAATATATACATCCTGTTCAGTGGTACGTCCAGATTAGTGCTTCATCTTTTCTTGTGATAGAAAGGTCCTGGCGCTTACTTCACTTTTACTTTTATTGAGGCCTTTTTTAACGTTTCCTGGTAAAAAGGTGTCTTAAATGTGTCTTGATAAAAACATGTCTTAAACTAATGTTGATAAAAAGTGCGAAATGCAATCCTCATTGTTTTGTCAACTCAAAGGTTGATTAACAAACCTCTGAGCTCGAAGTTTTTCTCTGATCAAGTAAAAAATGAAATCAAAGCATATCTTCTCACGTAAATCTCTGTTTAAACGGTCGAGGTGAGGGAACATTTACTGGAGCTCGCCCTCTCCCGCCGTATGTTTGCCTATCTATTTCAGCAACCAGTAGGTACAGAGGTCTGGTCACTAGGACCCTCTTCAACCCCCCCCCCCCCCCCCCCCCCCCACCCCCCCCCCCCCCTCTCCCCCCCTCCCCTCCCCACCCCCTCATCCTCTTCTTGTTTACCGCCAACTGCCTCATGGGGGTGTTTCTCTGTTTCTATGTATCGACCCCCTGTAAGTGTTGCGGGGTTTAGTAGATGTCATAAATTTAAACACGTGGTAAATACCGACACCTTGGTGTCTATATTCTCCATATGGAGGGGGCGTGGCAAGGCACGTTCTAGTGGGTTTGAGATATTTCACAGTTTCTAATTATATCACCTGAGACCGGTAAAGTAACAGACGCATGTAACGCGAACAGTTTCAAGTCTTGTGTATTATGTTAACTACAAGAACAACTGTCTATCAAACAATTCTTCTAAAATTTCAGGAAAGTTTTTTTTAATGATAATTAGTTTTACTTTATGAAATATTTTTCTTAAATTCATGATTTGGAAAAAAGGATCTAAGGTGTTTAAATCATGTTTTTATTTCTTACATTTACTTTGGTTATGTCTAACATGTTCTATACTTCAAAATTCTTTCGTTTTTAGGTTCAAATCTCAGTTACGTTCATAAAGTCTCATCTCATCTCTACCTACCTCAGATATTTCATCTACTTTTATATAATGCAACACTTCCTGTAAATTCATTTTCCTTCGACTTAAAATTGCAAATGTAAACAGATTACTATAGACTTGCCAAATGAGTTTCTAGACTGTATAACAGTCTCTTAGTCTTGTTGCGCGGCGATCTGCGTCTCCACCCTAGCTAGTCGAGGATACCTAGTTCCACTGAGTAGAATAATAAGTAGTTACGTCTTTGTTTACCTCTTTTGCATATCACATCGGGATGAGACTATTGTTTGTTTCGAGACTCGTATCCTTATGTATCCGGACATGCTCAGTTTCACCACGCGTTACTGTATTCTGCTCTGTTGTATTCCTGGGAAGGCAGCGATATATAGAGTAGAGCCCAACATCGTCCTAGCAGCTTTATCGCGCAAACAATTTTATTTGTTTTAGCATACACACGAATCGACCGGCTGTTGTGGAATTGACACAACAAACTGTTATAATCCCACAGCGTTAGTTGTGTGGTCATATGGCCCAACAAATGCTGTAATCGTGTTAGAAGAGATTATCTTTTTCCGCAACATGTCACATCCTGCAGCGTTAGATTTTATCCTCAACAATTTGTTTTTGTCACCATGCACTTTAGTCGTGTGGTTTCAAAACTATAACTTTAGTAGCCTTGCTCACAGTCGTCGGAATCGTTATATCATGTTTCTCTACCCTTAACGTATCTATAGACGAAGTCGATTTTCGTAACAAACGCTAAATTAGAAAAGAAATAAATAAGGTGTCATAAAAGAGATATTGAAAGATGAATTCTGATTTTTTAAACTTGCTCACTTATGACAGGCACTAAGATGATCGCGCGTCTCCATGGTAACCACTATGAAATGTTAAAGAATGGGACATGTGCGCGCTTTTTCCCGCTAAAATAGCTCTTTTACGGTATGTATTTGAGGACACATGCACTCACTTTGGCTTTTAATTGATACAACAAGATACAGTAAATTACATAAATAAAAATTTAGGCGGCCAAAGACATGAAAAGATGTAAACAATCTTAAATGTCGGTTGAGCACAATTCGGAAATATTGATCGTTGAAAATGGCTAAACTAGGAATATGCACATTTAAAAAAAAGCCTAATCTAGGGACAAAGGATGGAATATTCATTATTTAGATGTACCTGTCACCTCACTCGTCCTTTGACACTCTTTAGTATTGCTGTTGCATTATTACAGCGACTGCAAATTTGCATCAGATACGTCCGGAGGTGGAATAAAAGCCTGCACATATGCGTTTTGGGCTATTAACTTATGTAGTAGATTACGTGTGCGCGGACCGTCAGTATCATAAAGAAATATGCTTTATCTACGCGTTATGTATATCTACGGAATAGTGGTGTGCACGTTTGCCTTTGAGGTTAACTATAGTAACCATTTCCTTGGCGAGGTTAACTATAGTAACTATTTCATTGACGAGGTTAACTATAGTAACCATTTCATTGACGAGCTGGACAACCTTTCCTTAACTTGAAATTCCCTGAAAAACTTATTGAATTTGATCGTTTTTCATTTAGAAAAAATGCAACAATGTCAAACGTTTAGGAGTAAAACGTGTTTGTTCTAGCTACTATATGGTTCATATGGAAGTCTATTTTGTCTACTCATAGTTAATTTTCTTATCAACAATTTCTAAACAAAGATTATCCAAATTTCTAGAAGCTGTATCAGCATCTTGTTGTACATCGATACCAAAGCTAGATGAGGAGTTTGACGTGAGTAAACCTAAAGCAAGTTTCATCAAGACTGTCACACTTTGGTAATATGATATGGCTTATGATTTGGTTACAATATTTATGTGATTATGTGAAACTTGAATACAGCCTTTTTTGGTGGAAAATTCTGTGTCGAATGATATGAATACAAACATAATGCAATCTTTTCATAGATGTATATCTGTGAGGAAATGTTTTATCCAAAAATATATTTGATGGCAAAGTTCTTAGTTTTCTACATGATATAAATATATGTGTATTCATGCGTTTTTGAGTGTATGTATATATCTATATACCCTTTTGATGTAATAGTCCTGCCACCATTTCAAATCATACAAACTTTACAAAAAGGCCACAATCCCAGCCGTCGACATGCGAAGACTACACTCCCCGAGTTCTCCGACCCTTGAGTTTATGACGATAAATCCAGCATGAACGTTCTCTACTCAACTTAACTACCCATGCAGGGGGTGCAAGAAAATATGAGAGCTATCACGTGACCTAACGTCGATGATCAGATGTAAGAGATTATCCTCTATGGAGCTTTCAACAATGAATGGCTATCCCATACGCAAAAACAACTGCTCAATTTTCCTCTGAACAGCTGATAACGAGTCTAACCCCGCCTCCGCGGTATAACGAGCAACTACTTCTTGTATTCATCGGTGCTCAAAGTGAGCAGAACATAGTATTGCGTGACTTTGCCATACGATTTGCACTTTTTTTGTAACGAAAAACATAAGTGTTGTATGTAGTTCTAAACCTTCAACAATGACTAACCCGTCACAATCAGTAAATAAATCAGTAGTAGTAGTTGTAGTAGTAGTAGTAGTTGTTGTTGTAGTAGTAGTAGTTGTTGTTGTAGTAGTTGTAGTAGTAGTTGTTGTTGTTGTACTAGTTGTAGTAGTAGCAGTAGTAGTTGTAGTATTAGTAGTAGTAGTAGTAGAAGTAGTAGTAGCAGTAGTAGTTGTAGTATTATTAGTAGTAGTAGTAGTTGTTGTTGTTGTTGTAGTAGTAGTAGTAGTAGTAGAAGTAGTAGCAGTAGTAGTTGTAGTATTAGTAGTAGTAGTAGTTGTTGTTGTTGTAGTAGTAGTAGTAGTAGTAGTAGTAGAAGTAGTAGTAGAAGTATTAGTAGTAGTTGTTGTAGTAGTAGTAGTAGTAGTAGTAGTAGTAGTATTAGTAGTGGTAGTAGTAATAGCAGTAGTAGTAGTAGTAGTTGTAGTGGTAGTAGTAATAGCAGCAGTAGTAGTAGTCGTAGTTGTTGTAGTAGTAGTAGTAGTAAAAAAATAAAGGATTGAGGGCGGAATGCAAAAACGATAGTTCTTGGCTCATCCAAGCATTTATGACACAATTGTACTGTGTGCAGTATCTAGAAATATGTGTTTACTACATTGAGTATTATAATCATTCCTCCATATAAACGCTTATGAGAAATCGTAATCTAGAGACTTGTTCACCTACTAGATTTTTTTTATCGAAGCGTAGCGAATCATGAATATTTCATGAACTTTAAGCCTAGAATCCGATCACATCTGCTAGATTTGGAAAGAGAAGAATTGATAGAGTCTATTAACTAGTCATTAACATATTCCTTCTTAGACAAAACACGTGTACGTAGAGAAGTTTATATTGAAACATTATATTGATTGTCTATGATGTGTGTGAAATTTGTGAAAACAATATGAATAGTAACATTACAAAACAGAGAACATGATAGGAAATACACGAGACGACACACCCAGATGGAGACGTGTCTGAAGCTCCGCCCCGCGCTATAACGAAGTAGGGACATAAGCCCCGCCCACAGCCCTGTGCAGTGGAGAGTCTAGAGCCGAGAGAGACGGGACAGTGCGAGACAGACGAGGATGGCCGGCAAACAGTACACAGTGACGTGCACAGCGGTGGGGGACGGAGGAGTGGGCAAGTCCTGCCTAATGCTCACCTTCCTCACCGGCAAGTTCCCCGAGTCGTACCTGCCTGGATCCATGGACTGGCACGACGGTAGGGTTTCTGCATATGTTCCTAGTTTAAAATGTCTTTATAGAGTTCTTATGACACATGGTAAAAGAGCGTCGTATGCGCTGTTTAAAGGCTACTCTTTAAATCCTTGTTATTGGAGTGTCGCGAATCTGTTATTGGAGTGTCGCGAATCTGTGTTGCTAGATTGGAGGATTTGGTAGAACTAGATAGTAGGAAGCAAATTTATTGTCTTCATAAGTTTTGATCGAGTTGTCGGTATTGTTAATTCTGTGACTTTTGTATTTAAACGGGAAACAGACTAAATGTTGTTTGATACGGTGGTTGAAATGAGAAGTACAAGCGATGAGTTCGAGTGGATATATGAGTTACATTGAATGTATATTGGAGTCACACAACACATAGTACAATAAAGAAGTTGATTATCCATAAAAATCCTTGTTGTCCTTATACCGACAACTTCTAGAATGCCACTCAAACAACACATATTTTAACATGGAACAATGTCGTCTTGTCTCTCTCCCATATGACCTCCGATTAAATTCAATAATTATCGGATATCTAATGGATAAATCAGTCCAGCAATATACGTATGTCAAACTCGACACCGCAACAATAGTTCTTCGGATGATTCATTACAAAGCCTTTAGGGTTATGAGTGACCCATTTCTATGTTTATCATTAACAAAACCAGAGGAATCACAGTCAATACACTGTTGTCTCAGAAACATTTATATATATTTATATATATAAAAGAAGAAGATGAAGTTGAATTATATTTGACAAACGTTTTCAGCAGGTACCAATGTACTTGTTACTTGCTTATATATATATATATATATATATATATATATATAGATGTTTTGTTTTGTGATTGAAATGATTCTGCAAACGACTATGTGAAGTATGTTATATTTAATCTATATGTGACCTTGCGTTTGAACCAATTCAACTTTTCATATAGATATATAAGAAAGAGTAAACATCGGATGGTTAAGAAGACTGATCCAGTCAGAACCATCCGATGTTTACCCTTTCTTATATAGTATTGTATTAAAGAAGATTGATCCAGTCAGAACCATCCGATGTTTACTCTTCCTTATATATAACTTTCCTTCACGTGAGAAACCTATTCTCCTTTTTAAAAAATTGTATATATATATCCACTTGATTGACAATCTAAACACGTCCAATGCAACATCGCAACCATATGCTAGTATATAACAGATCTCTCCACCAACAACCATTCCTTTCCTTAACAACTACAACAACAACAACACTCAGTTTACAATGTCTGAACAACAACTGTTAACATGATTCCAATATTATTTTTCATTGACTTCTGACAGTCTTTATCGAAACTAAACTTTAGGGGAAGGGATGATCCCGGAACAAACACGCAACGAATACCTATCAAATAAAAAACCTAGCCTTATGTAGGTGATGTTGTATTTAATTACTTCCATAATATCACCATATCGATCATATCAGTGAATTTAGTGTCCACAACACTTCCCCGAATGATCTTAAGGTCCCTTTGAAGCACAAGAACATCTTAGAAACCTTTTGTGTTATGCCGGGATGCGATCCTATATTTCAATCTACATATTTATCTTAACATACGTTCCTTTATGGCCTACCAGTAAAAGCCAACGATATGACTGCTTTTCAAGGAAGTCATGTAATATTTATATCAAACGTTTCTTCTTCAAAAAACTTTCTATGTGGCCTGTCATGAAAGAAGACCCATGCTATCATCAAAGCTCATGTGAAGGCACATATTGATGTGGCACCTCCACCCCATGTTGCTCTAACCCGCTGTGCATGTACACACACCTGCTGCCTGGCGAGTTCACCAAATTATTAACTGAGTGACATCTCCCCTAACTGACATTCAGTCTACATGAAATAAGTGTGAATTCTCGTAAGCGTGGTTACTTTTTATAAATTTAGAGAAAATTACACGGTGTATTCAGCTGTCAGATGGCCTTGTTTAGATAATGCATATAGATTCTAAACCTATGCAGATATAATAACACAGACCACGTAGACACGTCACCGAATGTTGACTATAAAGCATCCCCCTCTCATCTCGTACAGAGTACTCTCGTCACGTGCCCCTCCCCTCCGCATCCTGTCTTGCAATATGTTGACGCCGTGATGTCATTCTTGTGAAATGTGATAACAAGCTAACATACCTACATAGTTAGGTTTGAAACCACTGACATCATAGCTAACATACCTACATAGTTAGCTTTGAAACCACTGACATCATAGCTAACGTACAAACATAGTTAGCTTTGAAACCACTGACATCATAGCTAACATACCAACATAGTTAACCTTTGTTGAGAAGTTGATGAATTATTACCCCCATTTTGCATCGAAATAGCAGTTACTCGTAACTCATGTATCTTATAACCAACTCTTATGACGAACACTTTGAATTAACAATGATGACTTAAAGTAAATGAAACTGGAAAAATAAAAATCAGTTCCGAATAGTTTTTTGATATCTTGCAATGCTTAAGGATATGTTAGCTTTACCGCAAAACTCACAGATATCGATGCAATTAGGCACCATTTTATATTGCAAGCTTATCTTTTTGCATTTACAACGATTACGTAAATAACAAAAAAGTACATAAGACATGTTATTGGTTTTAAATCAGTGATGACATAACCCTATTTGACAACACATTACAGCAAAGCTTCCCCGATCTGCTGAATATTGGGGTGTATGTAACCTTCGTAAGAAGCCGGGTGGCGCTGTATCCTCCCTGCATCATTCACGTTTCTCCAGTAGACTTATCGGGTATTGTGTGACAGTGACACGGTTAAGGTCTCCTGAATACCCTCTCAATGAACCACCCGGGGTATGGAACACCGGGGGAGGATTAACTGATGCCTCAGTGCGCAGCCCTGGAGAGATAAAAAGTCAAAACATATTTTGTAAATGAATATGAATATAATGATATGGTAACTGGGGCTTAGCTGTCCACAGCGAGATGTGCTGTATATGTGGCTCACAAGCATGGTGTTGCACACATTTGATAAGTGCGCGTAGTGACTTGGTGTCGTATGTTGCTGTCAATACTATATGTATCTTAATTATAAACATTTGATTTTGTATATAAGATACAATCATTATAGTTTGATTATAGTTAAGGTTCGCACAGTAAACATCACATGGTGATAAAGCATGGTGTAAAATATGTACATGTATATTATTTTGTACAAGTACGTTTCGTTTGGTTAATCCTTAGTTTCTCGTGATAGTGCATCACAGGTAATGGGTACTTGGCTGCATGAGGTAATTGCTATTCATGATAGCCAGGATAAAGTCGCTCAGCTGTACGCCGGCTTCAAGTCCTGACGTAACCTGTGGTCTAATTCAAATCTATGACTATATATAGACATGTATTTGCTTCACACTTATGTTTACATATGCATGTCATGCGCTAGATGCACACATCTATGTCGCTTTGATGTGTGCACATGTGTAAAGCACCAGCTGTCGTCAATTGGCTGTTGCAACGGGCTTTATCTAGTCATCAGAAAACAAGGCCTTCCACATTGTTACAAGTCTGCAATATCTTGAGAACTACGAGACCAGTCGAAAACCATCTGCGACCATTCATTAATCCCGCTACATGACTGTGTATGTAAAGGAACCATTAATACAGTCTAGGTCGACATTTAGCAAGTCTAGATTGACTGAAAACACATATGTGAAATAAGGAGCCCAAAGAACAAAATATTATGGATAAAGGAACATTTAAGTATTAAACTTTTTCATAGACTATGTTTTGGTCTAACCATTCATGTTCACGTCTAGAAGCTTGAGAGGACTCCATAGGTGTATTAATGAACACTCACGGCATATAACCCTGAGAAGTGATTACTCCGATATGAGAGCACATATTAGTCAACTGCTTTTACACGGACGCTGTGTTATTCTACAGGTGGTAATGGGCATAACTTACCTATTCATTACCGACAATAACCAACTGTGTAATATATTTGTGCCAACAATGTTGTTATCCTACGAGAAAACACGTAATTGAACGTTTCAAACAGTAGGGGTCGAAAAGATTTTTAGTCTGTCGTAGATTGGTACTACTCTCAATTCAAACAATAGACATTGTATAGAACGCTCACCCCTCCAAGAAATACTATTTTCAGTAGTTCGCAGCGAGGATATTTCGATACTAGAATTCCAAATGAAAGTACAGCGTCCAATACCACCATTTTTGTAATCAAACACGTGCATCTTCTTTCAAAATGTATGTATGTACAGTGTCAACACTTAGGCCAAAATATATTTGAGCAACACATAACCCTGATCAACCAGGATATATTTAATGTGTAAAATATCCTTTATCCATCAAGTGTACACATTAAATAACGTAAATACATAAACAAAACAAAATGACATCAATGGTAATAGTAAATGTCTTGAAGCAAAATAACCTTTGGTTGAACATTTTCGAATGCCTGAATACTCTGTATATAAAGATTTCAATTTCCATAACCATTTCTCACATACCGGAAGCTTTGAACACCAAGCAAGTATCAATGGGTATTGTGCTGACCAACAAATGGCCGTTAAACCACGTCAGGTCAGGCCCAATAAAGGGATAAAAAACATTCAATCAGCTAGACTCTTTCACAACCCCCTCGATCATTATTTCCAAACCCCCATTTCACCCGAACCTAGAACGTGGATCACTTCTAAAATCCAATTATTTATGTCAAATTGAAAAAATAAAAGTCCCTGTGAATATTCTATTTTCATGTTCTATATTTAAGTCTACATTTCAGTATGTCTCCATGTTCAATACCAACTATAACTTCCAGAGACTGGGATTAAGTCTTTGTGCGGATGCTATTGTTCTGACCACGGCAGTCAGGTCGAAATTCATATTCTCAAGTGGTTCCATGACAACTAGAATTGCTTATCCGCTTATTTATTGTATAACACATCTATTAGCCGACTCCTTATACTAATGTGCCTTATCGCCCTGCTGTTGTTGGACCGTTTGATAACTTTGTGCTGTACGTTATAGTGCGAGTGCCACTTAGATAAGAGTATAATTATCCTTTATGTATATTTAGCAATTGGGTGTTATGGAAAGCTACTTACAACACCATTAAGGTTAAGTTGAATTAGTTACAGAAAAGTTAAAGGTTAAAGGAACACCAAAAATGGACAGATTTCTTTGAAGTATATCATTGTAGTCAGTTGCCTCATAGCAACCGTCCATTGCAACTTTTGCATTTAAATATTAAAAATCCATGTCCTTTCTGATGTCATTAAAACCTATTTTCAATGCATGGAATACAAACTTAGCTCATGTTCTAGATGGTAACCATGGATCGAAGAGTTTATAGTTTGGTGATAGAGCCAACTAATACAGACACACAGTTTAACGATGTTTACTTCCATGTCAGGAACATTCTCACGACTATATCAAGTGCCAAGTTCATGGTATCATCTATTTATTGTTGACGAACACAAAGAGACAAACGAACAACTTTATATGTCTAGCTATTATCATGTGTCGTATTTGCTAAATGTATTCACAAACACCACAAGAGCCTTCAGCTCTGACTGAGCCGCTTTGGTTTTTGTTAAAGTTTGACTGATAGACCTGCTTTGGTTTTTGTTAAACTTTGACTGACAGACCTGCTTTTGGGTTTTTTAAACTTTGACTGACAGACCCGCTTTGGTTTTTGTTAAACTTTGACTGACAGACCCGCTTTGGTTTTTGTTAAACTTTGACTGACAGACCCGCTTTGGTTTTTGTTAAACTTTGACTGACAGACCCGCTTTGGTTTTTGTTAAACTTTGACTGACAGACCCGCTTTGGTTTTTGTTAAACTTTAACTGTCAGACCTGCATGAACAACATTTATACGGACACCTGAAGTTGAGATGATTTGATAACAATGCTACCTTTTTATTTTAATCTTCCTTTCTAAATATATTAATTTTAATCATTCTTGAATTATTTTACGTTAGTCATTACGTCTTTGACGCTGACCTTTCTTATTAAAAACAAAAACACCTGTTGGTTCAATGATAATAAGAAATTATTTAGTAAGCTAGTCGGTCTTAGCTTAAAGGCAGGACATTGCGTAATCTACCCGAGAAACCAGATGTTATTCGTCAAAAACCTTACGTCATGGTTAAGACAAATTTGGTTTTCACGGGATTGCATAATCATTCCATTAAGCGGCGCGTTCTTGACATTGTTAGCATCGTATTACATACGATTTCATTAAACTGTAATTGCAAAGAAGGAGTTTGTCAATTTCCTGCAAGTTTCGTCGGCAGACGACAGGGTGTTTCCGGTATGACAGCGGCGATTACCGCCTAATCGAATTTTCAAAACTAAACTGTACCTATCCGTCGAATAACGCTTGAGTGATTTTGTACCGATCGGTCGAATCTTGGCGAGCAAGGAACACTCGGAGAATCTAAGTTAATTAATGAAGGGGTGTACGGGTTGTTACAATGTTTACGATCGCTTGTTTACATGAGAAGGTCTTATTTCTTAGAAGGATAACGGACATATTACCGAGTAATCATCATGCTGTAAAACTCCTTTCTGTTTATGTAGACTGTTAACTTAATACTTTGAGTAAGGGTATCAGTCGAATGTTTTATTGTTCCTTTGTGTCCCTTATATTTAAATACATGTATGATATATTTATCATGGCCTAACCCAAGCAATTATCAACTCAACACCAACATACTCTGACAAAGAACACCAAAGAGATGTCAAGAGAATGTACTCAAACGCAATGAAACTAGGGTTATGTAGCTTAAGCTGGGAACACTTCCACCAAAACAATCCAACAAACAGTACCTCTCACCACCGAGCAATTACTAAATTACTAATTACTAAATCACACACACCGAAACAGTTCTGCCCCCCTCATTTTCAATGGCAGACTTCACTTTACTACAACAGTGAACTTTATTTGGGTGTCTATGACCTATTCTAAATTTTATTCCCCCATGGACTGATCGATAAGTCTGTCACATACTGAACAATTTTGTGTATCTAATGTATGGAATGTTTATAATGTATGAAATGTGTATATGATCATGTATTTATTCATAAAATACATAATACAAATGAAGATGATATATGTCATATACATATACGGCACGTTCGTTTATATGGATAATGTATTCACTCATCAAATACAACGAATACATCGTAACATCAAATGATCAGAATAAAATGAATGAGTCTAAACACCCCTTTTGTCTTATTTTGGAACGTTCCAACATTATGTAAGCCAATCAACAACTTAAATCACAGAGACATGTCATGGGCACTTTTGCACGTTCTAAATTGATCCCATGTAATGGACAATACATTTTCAAAATTGCAAGATAGTCTATGTTCATCAATAAATGGAGTCTTTAAACACATGTACCCAGTTCGGTTAAGCTTGGCGAATCTATTTCTCTAACTGCAATGGTTAAAACAAGTTCAAATAAAATGGCTGCTTGCAGTTATCACACGCACAAAATAATTCTTTTACAACTACGGTCATTCTGTAACAAATATCAAAACTATATCCACTGGGGGAATATGAAAAAATTATATAGTCCTACATGTTTTAAAATATCACTTACTATCTTTTGTAATTTTTTTTAAATTCCGGAAGTGCTAATAAATACTACCCCTTCGTTACAAAATCCAAACATATATGAGACATATTTCAGTTTAAAATTTTTATGCATACCACTGAAATAGTTTACAAATGTAAAGGGATATCTCGAACATAGTACCAGGATAGGAGATCCTTCCTCCCTTCCCAGATCCTCGTCACCATTCACATCATATTCGCCTTCATCACTCTGTCCCGCAGAATGTCACGAACAGTGGTGTTTCATAATAACCTTTGTCTTTCTCTTCCTTTACT